>CM028347.1:74465086-75065086 GCA_016618105.1 Dendrobium huoshanense | reverse complement strand
GTTTCCGGGTCATTCCCGGGTTCCCGGGTCAATCCGAACACGACCCAATTTTGCAAACGGGTCGATTTTCAGGACCCGAACCCGATCCGCTTTGGGTTTGGGTCAACCCAAACCCGAAATTTTCGGGTCGGGTCCAATGTTGACAGGTCTATATGTGTGTTCTTAATTTCACATGCATATATCAATCAATTAGTTAAATTAAATAAATAAATATAATATAATTATTAAAAATTATTAAACATTACAACTAAAATATTAGACATTTATAAATAATTATTGCCTAAAAATTTTAGCTATAATTATCTTTCAAATTTTGTTATGTTATTTAATAATTTAATTATATTAAGCAATAATATAACATATTTAAAATTAATATAACAATAATCCCATCTTAATATAATATGAGAACAAAATTACTTCTTGAATTTAAATATAATTTAATTGCTTAAACATGCAATTTCATCAAATAAAAAAAATTCATTTAAATAGAAGATGCTCTATTAGAACTTTATAACTTTTATTTAAATATGATAATTTTAAAAGATTATAAATTCAATTTAGAGGTGTTATGGAGCAATTTATCACGTTGAACATACACTCTTAATTTCATTTTTTGAAATATTAATTTTTTTTTTGGGACATTTAGGCCATTTAAGGCACACTCACACACACAACGCATACATATGGACTCGAACCTTGGACCTCTTAGTTGGAAGCCTAAGCTCTCAACCAATAGGCCAAGGGGAGTTGTGAAATATTAAATTTAATAATTAGTATGATCATTAATGATACCTTATTTAAGCGTTCCATTTATTTGGAGGAGTTTTATCATCATTGGATGCAACGCTGATTAATAGCAATGAATATCTCTCCATTAAATTAAAAAAGAACGATTACTTCGATAATATAAGTATAGAACTATGTTAGGCGCATTTATTATTCTTTATATAATAAATGAATAATTGAATGCTACAGGGAAACCACCCCACAAACGACACAAAAGCATCAAAAAATATGAGCCGTCCGATTAGTAGATCAGTGGTTGTACCAGATTTTAACTGTAACGTAAACGCGTTTCTTTTTGTCATTCATTAAATTTTTTTATTATTTTTTTTAATTTACATGTTGGATGCGAAGTGATGTGAATGAAAAATATATGTGGATTAGGATATTTTTATTCAGGGGATTTTACATACAGATCACTTATGTTATTTTCTCATTTAACATCTAAATTTATTTATTTACACACATATCACTAAAAAGTTTTTCTCATTTCTAAAAAGCCACTCCGTCCCTCTCCGTGAAATCCCGCTTGCTTCACTTCGCAAGGTTGTTTGAGCGCGAAAGTCACCTTCATCTGGCATTTGCTCATCTTCTCCATTATCCAAGAACAAGACATATATATGTTCCCGTCGAGAAGCGTCGAAGCCCCCATGTAGCCTCCCTGTGTGTTCCTGTCAGAGCCTCTCATGTCCGCTTATTTCGGTAAATAAACTCATGTCGTCCAACAATCTGCTTAAGTTTGTGACTTTAACCATACTATGCATCGTAAGTGATATTAAGGAACATAGATCTATTTTGTACAAATAAGTGCTATTAGGGAAATGAGTGATATTAGGGGAAAAAGAGAAGCATGAATGGAATAGTTAGTTAGTTTTTTTTTTCTGATGAAATACTGCTCAAATAAGTGATATAAGGGAAA
This sequence comes from Dendrobium huoshanense, assembly GCA_016618105.1. Taxonomy (NCBI): domain Eukaryota; kingdom Viridiplantae; phylum Streptophyta; class Magnoliopsida; order Asparagales; family Orchidaceae; genus Dendrobium; species Dendrobium huoshanense. The sequence continues at coordinate 75,063,384 of CM028347.1, read as the reverse complement.
AAATAGTGAGTCATTATTTGCAGTTTAACATATCTATGCATTTTACAAAACTTTAGTTTTTCCTTTTCCTTTAGTTTTACTTCGTTATATTTCTTCATAATAAAAAATTTCTCAATAATAACTTCTTTGCTAGATATGAATTCCAACAATTTGTGCTATATTGTATTCAAATATGGAGGATATTGGAGTGTTTTAAAGGGACAGAACAGGCTAAAATATGTTGGTGGTAATTAGAGAACTTTAAAGCTGAGGAGAAGTGATGTTAATTTGTTTTTACTAAAAGAACGAATTGAAGCACTATGCTCGTGGCTAAGGGGTCATGCTTATGACATAAGCTATCACATTAATGGAACATCGCCTAAAAATTACATGCACATTATAAGTGAAACTGATGTAATGGACATGCTTACATATTCTTCTGATTCCCACAAAATGGAGGTTGTTGTCGTTGTGAAAGAGCTTGAAGAAGATATGAGTATTACTTGTGATAGCCACCATGTTGAGACGTATGATTTAAGTGGCAACAAAATGGAGTCCAATGATGTAATAGTTGGTGGAATTTCTGATGGTTTTATTGAGAGTATCGATTTAGAGGATAATTTGATAGTTGTGGGATCGCGTTTGGAGGATTCGTTCAGTTTCAAACAAATCATTTGTTCCAACGCAATAATACATAACTTTGATATCAAGATAAATGCTACTAATAAATAAGGAGTTATTACTACATGCTCATACCGTGGTTATCCTTGGAGGATAAGAGCTTCATTATATTCTGATGGCCACTCCTTTGAAGTGTAAAAAAAATTTACATCCTACACATTTATGCCCAGTGGTAAACAAAGTTGGGAACAAGCAATCAACTACAACCTGGGGTGCGCAAGAAATCCAGGACATTGTAAAAAAAAATCCTGATATTACACCAAAGGACATTAGTAATAATTTGGAGACTACTTACGATTTGAGTTTGCCCTACATGAAAATATGGTGATCAAGGGAACTAGCAAGAGAGCATATTGTATACAACTAGTATGTACACTATGTACTACCATAAAACCCTAAATTTTTACACATGGTGTACTAATATTGTACACACTGTATACAAATAGTATGTACACTACACAAACTTGTACATACACTATGTAAAAGTTTATAAACACAACAACAACAACAACAACAACAACAACAAGCCTTTATCCCACTACGTGAGGTCAGCTACATGAATCTTTTTTCTCCATTGTGTCCTATTAAAAGTCAAATTCTTGTTTAAATCTAATAAAGAAAGGTCATTCCTAATATTTTCTAACCAAGTCTTTTTAGGTCTACCCCTACCTTTCTTAACATAAGTCAAATCTAATACCTCTACTCTCCTAACCGGGTCATCGCAAGACCGCCGTTTTATGTGACCAAACCATCTAAGGCGACTTTCTCTAATCTTATCTTCTACTGGAGCTACTCCAACCTTTTCACGTATATGCTCATTTCGTATCCTATCTCTAAGGGTAAAGCCACTCATCCACCTGAGCATCCTCATCTCTGCCACACTTAACTTAGTATTATGCTTCTCTTTTAAAGGCCAACATTCGGCACCATAAAGCATTACAGGCCTCACTACCATCTTATAGAATTTTTCCTTAAGTTTGAGGGGTACATTTCTATCACATAACAAGCCCGATGCATTCCTCCACTTCAACCATCCAACTTGAATTCTGCTGATAATATCCCCATCTATTTCACCATCACTCTGAACAATAGATCCAAGATATCTAAAACGTGTACTCTTATTAATGACTTGATCGACCAAAGTCACAATCCCCTCACTAGGTCTATTACTACTAAAATTACACTCCATATATTCCGTTTTAGATCTACTCAAGCGAAAACCTTTAGACTCTAAGGTTGACCTCCATAATTCAAGTTTACCTTCAACTCCCTCTCTAGTCTTATCAACAAGAAGAATATCATCAGCAAAAAGCATACACCAAGGTACATCCTCTTGCAAATGTCTAGTGAGAACATCCATGACTAAAGCAAAAAGATATGGGCTTAAGGCTGATCCTTGATGTAACCCAACCGAAATAGGGAAATACTTGGTCAATCCACATTGTGTTTGAACACAAGTAATAGCTCCTACATACATATCTTTAATGATTTGAATATAAGCATTATTGACTCCTTTCTTTTCAAGAACTCTCCATAGCACTTCTCTTGGAACTTTATCATATGCTTTTTCTAAATCAATAAATATCATATGTAGATCCTCCTTATTTTATCTATATTTCTCAATCAAACCTCTAAATAAATGTATGACTTCCATAGTCGACCTACCCGGCATGAATCCAAATTGATTTTGAGAAACATTAGTATCACGCCGCAACCTATGCTCCAAAACTCGCTCCCATAGTTTTAAAGTATGACACATTAACTTAATACCTCTATAAATCGCACAATCTTGAACCCTAAAAGTTTATAAACACTATGTATATTTTTATATATATTGTGCACAAGTATTTTATTACATTTCGGTTTAGCGTGTATACAAACATCTCTTCTTAATATGTTATCCATCAACTGATTAATACACATGAAGTCAAACTCAACAATAATGAGGGTTGTCCAACAAGTAACAAATTTAAATGCAAATTGCAAATAATACACATGAAGTCACATCAAAAACAAAATGCATTAATATTAGTGTCTCGATTACAACAATGAGAAATACAAATATGCAAATTACAAATTAAGTCATTTACTAATACAACACTTTGATATAAACTTAAAGTCAACTACAAAAAGCAAAAGCACAATTTTACTCATTTACAACTACAACACTTTGATATCATATTCAAGTCAACTACAACAAGCAAAATTAGGATCACAAATAACATTTTAATTAGAAAACACCTCATTTGTTGGAATGGACTTCAGTTGTATTTGCATTTATAAACTGATTCTTTTCTTCTAATAAATCATTTCATTTGTCGACCAACCTAAAAAATTGACAATCATCCTCTGATTTGTTATGTGGGAATCGGTAGAATTTTCTACCACGATTATTCAATTTATATTAAGTAAAAATTGAACATTGTAGATTACAATGACAATATATAGGGATGTCCATGTTTCACATTGTGTTGTCAACCGGCTCGAACTCATTTCACAAATCGAGGATACATGTAATTGCAAATCAAATTTGTGTTTATAACTACAACAAAAAACTTGAAATTAAACGGACTTCCCTGCTTTATCAATGCAAGAATACACAATTGTAAGACAAAGGATTTCATAAATATCTCCTTAAGAATGAACTATATATGTTTCTCAAATCTTTACAAATTTTATTTCTAATTTTTTCTATATCATCACAAAATCATGTGTTCAATAAACATGATTTAGTCTGAATGTGGATTGCACTGGTTTTCATATGGACAAAGAAAAACATCAACATCTCCTAGTGTCATTTTATTGAACAACTACCATACAACATTCAAAGCAAATACATACCAAGACATTAGGTCTGATTTCAGAAAGCATAAGACAATCGAAAAACACATACTCTTATCCCTACCGATTTTGGGCATAATACATAAAATCTGAAACAAAATGAAATGATTAGTTGAGAATGATAAGGAGATTTGAAATTAGATTATGGAGAAGAATAGAGAGATGGAAAAGAGAAGAATGGGGAGAGTTAACCCGACAAAGGAAGGAGAGGTGGTAGCGGCCATATATGGAGAATAATAGGGAGTTGGAAATAGAAGAATGGGGAGATTTCACCTGGCAAAGGAAGGTGAGGCGGCGGCGTCGACTAGGGCTGGCGAATGTCCTGAGAGAAAAAAAGGGGGTTCGGTGCATGGACAACCTTACGAAGTGATCAGTAGCGGGATTTCACGAAGAGGGGACGGAGTGGCTTTTTAGAAATGAGAAAAGGTTTTTAGTGTTATGTATGCAAATAGATAAGTTTATGTGTTAAATGAGTAAATAACATAATTTTAAGTGGTATGTATGTAAAAACCTCTTTTATTTAAGCGTCGGTTTGGATTGAAGAAAAATGAATATAAAATATTTATTTAGTATGAATTATTAAGTGCGAAGATCGGACCAGCTTGCATATATTCTTATCGAGGGACTTGACAACTCTATTTTTCTAGGACTGATTACCAAGCTGAGAATGGCAGATATGTATTCCCCAGCTTGAGGGGGAGTGTGAAATCCCAACCATCTCTTGGCATTTTGATCCCACAGCTAGAATAGGGATCCATGGGAGGCTTATTTAGATTGTGTCAATCTCCGTCGTCCCTTGGCATTTTGACCTCACGGCTAGGATGGGGATCCGTGAAAGGCTCACTTGGATTGTGTCGATCTCCTTCCATATTAGGTGGCTAATTTAGGAAGGATAATATTAGAGTAATTATGTATGATTTTGTAATTAGTTTATGTGAACAGTAAAAGCACAACAAATTGTGCTTTAATGTTCGCCTAAAAGCACAACAAACTGTGCTTTTAATATTCACCACTGCACTTTACTAATCATAGAGATAAATCTGAATGGTTCTCTATATCCGATCTTCACATGTAATAATATCTCTTTTTTTAGGGGTTAAAAAATATTGATATTTGATTGGATGAAAAAAAATGTATAGTTAAGTAATCTAAATTTAGTATAAAGCATTTTAGTTCATTTTTAAAGAAAAATAACTGCTCAATTTTGAGAAAAAATCTTTTTATTTCAACATAACTATCATATCTCCACTGGTCATAGACCAACATTGCCCACCACTGGCTGTAGGCTACTGACCACCCCATCTATTCACCACACTACTTGTTGTCGGTCACCGACCAACTGCCACCTCTGGCTGCCACAATTAGCCCTCACTGTCAACAACGCCCAACACTATCAGCCACCAATCATGACTTAAACTACATTGATTTAATTCAAGTCAAATAATAATAGTAAACTCACGTATTTTTTTACATTCATCCAAATAACTTCAAAGTATTTATTTTTACAATGCATTTTTGTTACATTACAATTCTTTTTCAGTAAAGCAAATAACCATTATAGTTAGTAAGAATAAAGTCTATATAATTACAAGTAATATATATTTTAATTAGTTAATTATATATAACATTAATCTCAAAATAAATGTTATTACTATAAAATATATAAAAAAAATTGCAACAAAATATTCTCACTAAAATTCATTAATTTTTGAAAAAAATTAATATAATACTTGACTAATCAATTAAATTTTATCCTATAATAATCTCAAAGCTAATTCATTGAATATAAAACTCAAGTAAATTTAGGTCAAAGTATATCCAGATTTTCTTGGATATGAATGCAACAATGCCAACTCTCTTAATCAATGGGCTATATGCACCTTTAGTTGCCAAGAGGAGGTTTAGCAAGTCACCAGCGTTAGCTCAATTTGTAAGAACTTCAAGTTGCCCTTCAGAAATTTCTCACCTGATGTTGTCTAAATTTACTCATATATTAGTTGCAAGTCAATAAGTGTGAGAAAAGTACCCCCCTATGGAGCGTGACAGCTTACTAGTTACCAGTTTGTCAGAGATATTTGTCTATTTATTGCAGCGGAATCCACCAAGAAAACATACTATAAAACTCACAAAAGGGAATTCACCAAAAATAAAGGGCCATGCCAAACCCAAAATGATCCACTAAATAAGCGTTGATTACAAAAAATTATTTCTCTTCATTTTAAAATAATAATAAGACTACAAGAGTATGAAGAGTTAGTAAAAAATATGGAGAAGTTAATATGCTATAAGAGGCGCATCATAGAATATGGCTAAATGATAATATTTTGATAGTGTTAGTTAGATGATAGATGTCTGGTCATGGTGGTGGGAAACAAGGGTCCAATGATAATGGTTGGGCGATGTAGGTCCAATTGTTGTTAGGGGTTGGGCGCCGGTGATTCATTGTTGGTGGTTTAGTGATGTCAGTGATTTGATAATTGTGGTTGGGGAACTGGGATCTGATGATGGTGGTTGGGTTGTAGCCATATGATGATTGCAGCCAAGTGGGTGGCTATTTGACGTTGTTGGTCAGATGATAATAGTGGTTCAATGACTATGGTCGAATAACGACAGTCCAACAATTGTGGTAAGTGGTTGTGGTATGAATTATGGGTGGGTGGTGAATGTTAGATATCAAGTGTCGTGAGGTGGTTTGATGATGATGTGATGGCGATGATCAGGGGATCATTTTAGTGTGACTATCGGGTGGTGATTTGAAGTTGATAGCCTGATGTTGGTGCGATAGTTTTTGGTGCTCGAATGGGCTTATTTGTATCTATTTTCTCTTATGCAGGTTAACTCCTAGTGCAGATTTCAACATGGTATCGGAGCAGATTTTTTTTGCTCATTTTATCTGAACAACTGTCGACCCTTGTCAATTTATTTGATTTTATTTTCCAACCTAGATGTCTTCATCAACCAGTTCCTCTACCTCTACCTCAGTTACTGCTGCCAAAATCATCAAAATGGCGGACATACATATTCTCTCTTAGTTGAAGTTTCTCATGACTAATGTTAAATCGGTTCTCAACATTCACCTCACTACCGATAACTATCCCTTATGGAAATCACATATACTCAAACTTTTTACATCAAATGGTTTTGATGGATACTTGGATGGCTCTACAACTAAACCTCCTAAAATGATACCGTATGAATTAGGTGATTTACAGTTAAACACTAATTATTGCACTTGGCTTCTTGTGGGTCAAAACTTGGCTGTCGTGCTTTATTTTACCATTTCCCAAACTTTTCTCCCTTATGTTTTAAATCTGAGCTCGTGTTTTGAAATTTGGGAGACTATAGTGAGGAGATTGCAATCCACAAATAGATCAAGCATCCTTCAACTTAAAAATGAGCTTCATCATATTACAATGAAGGATAAGAGTATAATGCAATATTTATCTGAAATTAAAAGTAAAGTAGGCATGATTGGAGCTTTTGGTTTGTCGTTATCACCGGAGGACATTATCTATTATACTCTCAAGGGATTGCCGAGCCAATATCAATGATTTAAAATTATTGTTCAGACGAATTTAAATCCTACCAGTTTAGATGATTTTTACTCACTATTGTGCAGCAAGAGTTAAATCTCGCTGCTGAGTCTGTTCGAGAGTTATCTTTATCGTCTCAATCTGAAACCGTTCTTGCTATGTATGCTCAACGTGGTAGAGCACGTGGACGTGGCTATCGCAGTCATTTCAGTGCACGATCGACTCGAGCCAGAGGTTCATCTCGAGTTATACCCAATTCAATTCCTTCGGTGGACTGCCAGATTTGCGATAAAACAAGTCATTCTGCTTACAAATGTTGGTATAGAGCTGATTTTTCTCTGCCTCCTCCAGTTCAGGCGAATACTGCTACAACATATAATCAGCAAACTAAGTGGATTTTAGACACCGGTACTACATCTCATTTAACGCCTGATATTACAAAACTATATGAGCCTCAGACTTATACTGGTCAGCAACAAGTCATGATTGTGAATGGTGATCTACTTCCTATTACATAAACTGGTGAAGGACTATTACCCACTCCTTCTCGTAAGCTTCAACTCAACTCTCTTCATTTTGTTCCCACTCTTCATCATAACCTCCTTTCTCTAAACAAATTGATAAACAATGATTGTTCAATTTTATTTGATTCCTCTAGTTACACTATAAAGGATCCGAAGACCAATTAAATACTCCTTCGCGGCCCAGCTCGTCGTGGACTCTATCCAATCTCCACTAAATCTATTGCTTCCAACACTGCAATGGTTGCTGTTCCTACCATGTCGTTTCTTTGGCATCGACATCTCGAACATCCTTCCTATCCAGTATTAATTAAATTGAAAAAGTTTATTTCTCCAAAATCTTTTTTCTTTTCTTCATATTTTCATTGTAATGCTTGTGATCTTGCAAAAAGTCATAAGCTTCATTTTAGTTCTTTTATATATCGCTCTACCACTGTTCTTCAGTTGATTCACAGTGATGTATAGGGTCCTTCCCCTACTTTATCTTTACAAGGTTATAAATATTATATCATCTTTGTTGATGATTTTTCTCGCTTCTGTTGTATTTCCTTTAACTGCTAAATCTGATATTGTTACAACCCAACCCGATCAGGACAGGTTCTATCGTGTTGAGCTGTGACATGCGAATCCCAAGATCTAGTTTTGAAATTATTTAAGATTTTCTGCCAATATTCATTGAAATAATGAAGAACCACAGAGCTACTAAAACATCTAAATACTGAAAAGCTTATCCATAAAGTTTCTTTCATTCGTCAAAATAATTATATACACTATAGTACATGGCTACAAACAGAGTTACAAAATTGCAAAAGTAAACTAGTCATAATTGTATAAAAATTAAAATATCAAAATACCTATAACCTCAAATCTGATCCTGAACAGCTAATCCACAACTTCTTTCTCTTTACTAGATCCTAAAAACCATGAGCAAAACCATAGTGAGCTATAACAGCTCAACAAGTCACACAAGCCAATCTAAATTTTTAAATATTCTTTTATTTCAACTATTTTACTGAAGATTTAAAGTAGTTAATTACAGTTTAAATAATTCACTGAACTGAGAATCACAAAATAAAAAAAATGTAATAAATATATAGTAAATATTCTATGATTCAGATAATCGTACAGAATAGATGAATCAAACATCATTACAGAATAAATGAATCAGATAACAATACAGAATAAATGAATAAATGGAAATTCATATCACAGAGTTGTTCAGATCAAACTTCCTGGACCCAGACAGAATCTCAAAGGATTCTGGCCCCTTATGACTCCCTTTTTATTTGTGCTTACAGCACTAGAATATATCATATACACAGAGTTGTTCAGATTATATTTCTCAGACCCAGACAGAATCTGAAAGGATTCTAGCCCCTTATGACTCTCTTTTTTATTTATGCTTACAGCACCAGAACATAGCAGATACACATAATTACATATCACATTTTTGAGACTCAGACAGAATCTCATAGGATTCTGGCTTCGTATGTGTTGACCTCATTTTTGTATGAGGTCATTGAGACCCTTCCAGACTTCAGATTAATCTAGACCCTAGGATTCTCCTAGATCCAGGCTTTAGGTTCTATTCTAGAGCTTAGGATCCTTCTAGACTTAGGACCTTAAGGTCTATTCTAGATCCTAGGATTCTTTCATACTCTAGATCCTAAGACCATTCTAGATTCCAAACCCTGAGGCCTATCTGGTCCCACAACCCTTCTAGATCCTAGATCTTAGAATCCCTCTGGATTCTAGGATCAATCCATATTCAAATCAAACCATACCTTTGATCAATTCAAATCCCAGATCAATTCAAGTTTCAGATCCATTCAAATCTTCACTCAGCCCAATTGAAAATTCAAACTTCAATCTAGACTCTGATCCTACCTTTGATCTAAGCTTTGACCCCATCCAATCACTAATAATCACCACATGATTGTGAATGATTTGGAATATTTCAATATTAATCATTCAAACTTGAAATCCATTCCAAATTCAAAAATCCAGACTCAGATTCTAAGTCCTAAGGCCCTGTCCTAAAGACCCTTTTTAAAGATTTTTCAAACATCTCGAAACCCAGTCAAATGACCTTTAATTCAGAGTCTATCACTTGCAAAGTGATAAGACATGTCTCTAGAGGCTACCCTCAAATTTTGAGTCCATTCTGAGGTCTCTAACCCCAGAATTTGAATTAAAATCCAAAGGCTGTAAAACCTTTAAATTTTTACAACCTATGCCATTGGACCTAACCCCTTGAAGATTTTGACCTTTGAGCCCTTATCAAAGCCTCCAATCACTTCCAGACTCTTGATTTTAACCCACTGAGCAGTAAACTGTATTTTTCAGAACCATTTTTGACCCTAGTTGACCAATGGGCCAAAATTGACCAAAATACCCCTATGGAGCTCAAATAGGCATTTCAAACCAATTGAACTCTGAATTGAATGCAATCACTTGCAGCAAATTTCAATTATCAAATCAAACCTGCTCGACCCATTCCCAGGACCTGGGTCAATTTGGTTGACCAAGTCAACACAGTTGACCTAAAAGGCCCTTTAAGGGTCCAAATAGGTGTTTTGACCTAAAAGACTTCTCTAGGCCATGGAACCATTCCCATTGGTCTTGAAATGTCATTTCAAATCTGTTGAGCCCAAACCCAGATCCTAAGTCAACCTGGTTGACCAAGTCAACCCAGGTTGACCAAAATGGTCCTTAAGGGTTCAAATAGAGATTTTGACTGAGTTGACCTTCCCAGACATGGGGACCACCTCCAGTGATCTCCAAATATTATTCCAAATTTGTCCAGCTCAAACTCACCCCTTAGGTCAACCTAATTGACCCAGTCAACTTAGGTTGACCCATTAACTCTTAAGGGGTCTAAATGGGTCAAATTGACCCATTTGAGCCTTTCAACCCTTATTACCTATTCAAATCAATTCTTGGATAAGACTCAAGTGTCATTTGACACTTGGTCAACTCAACCCAACTTGAGTTAACCAAGTCAATCCTCAATCCTTGGTGGCATTGGTTCCTATTTTCCCTACCCTTGACTTTTGACTTCTGACCTTCAACCAAACTATCCTAAATGACCTCTCACCTCCCCAAATGCCACATCACCAGCTTTGACTTTGTTGACTGGTCAAACCAAGTCAACAAAGCCTTAAACACCTCTTTGAAATGGTCAAACCCTCTCCTTTGATTTCAAACCCATTTCCTTTAGGCTTGGGAGCTTTCCCATTGATTGCCCCTACTCCCCCATGCCACCTCAGCTTCCCTTGACCTGTTGACTGGTCAATACAGTCAAACCTAGAGCTTAAAACCTTTCCAAAATGTCCTAATCAGCTTTTATCACTTTCTCTTGATTTAGGTTGCATTAGGCTGACCCTTTAACGTTCTAAAGCTCTCTAATAGGCTCCCTAACCAAGCCCAGCCCTTGGTTTAGCCTTAAATGGCAGTGGTCCCCCCCCCCCCCACTTGTCCCAAGTCCATCTAATGGAAGCAAGGCTTGTCCAGCCTTTGAGGCAGCCTTCTAAATGTTCCAGGGACATGTGGAACCATCTGGAGAGCTCATGAATTGATCCCAGCCATTCAATCCAGCCCAGGCCGTTTGAATAGGGGAAAAGGTAGCTTTTGAGGCTATTGGATCAAAGCTCCTTCTCTCACTAACCCCAGCCTCCCAGAACAAATTCTTTGTTTGTTTTGGATCTCCAGAGCCTTCTCCACCTCCTGGCTACAAAATCCAAGTGGTTGCAAGTCACCGGCGGCGAGTTCTCCGGCGAGTCCACAACCTAGTCCATCCCAGGCCTGTAGTGGTCGATCTAGGCGTGCATGAGCTCGGTTTTGTGCTGGGGATCTACACTTGGACAGTCTACAAGCTCATCCATCCAGAAATTTTGAAGATCAGGCGGTATAATCTCTCAAAACCTTAGACCTAGCTCACACTAGAGGGAGTTAATTAGCTTTATGTACAGACTGTTTTAGCCAAAAAGAATCTTTCCCCAAAATTTCTGTTCATGTCTACTTCTTAACTTTTAAATTTCAAGCGATTTGGCCCATCCGATCGAAAGAACGAACCAAAAAATGGATCCTAGGGCGTCATCCGTAGTTCGCTGCAGATGTACGTTTTCTAGACCGTTGATCACACGATCAACGGTCTAGATCTCGCCGCTCCGCGCCTTGGTTCACCCGTGTATTCAGTTTAGCGTTCGATCGATCGACCGGCAAGATCAGGGCCGTCCATTCGGAATAGCGGGATCAAACCTCCGTCGTTTGATCTTCCTCTGCTGAGATCAAACAGCGGGGTGCAATCTCAGCCGTCAGATCGAACCCGCGGTCAATCCAACGGCTGCCGCTAGCCGCTGATGTGGCTAAGTGAAACCGCGTGAAGCGGCTCACGGCTGACGCGTGTCCTCGCCGTCACGCGGTTTCGATCCCGCGAATCCAAGCGCGCCATCTGTCCTGCCGCGCCGCTATTTAAAAAAAAATCATTTTAAATTCTATTTTAATAACATAACTTCAGAAAATGATATTAAATTAAATATAAAGTCAAAAAATTACTATAATATATCAAATTGTTCAGAATTTTGTATAGTTTATTTTAAAAATAAAACTAAACTGTTTTGATTATTATTTTATTAGTAATTTAAGAAATACAGAAAACCCTATTTTATTTTTAATTAAAAATAAATAGGATTATTTTATCTGAAATTTGGCATGAATATTTTTGAGTATATGACTGACCTCCAGGAATTTTTGCATGCTTATTAGAGTTATGTTTTGGTAGTTATTAAAACTCTAAGTATTTGCACTTAAATATATATATATATATATATATATATATATATATATATATATATATATATATATATATATATATATATATATATATATATATATATATATATATATTTAACCACAAAAGAGGGAAGGCCAAATGTCCTTTCACATGTTTAGGAATTTATTCAATAGTAATTTCAAACTATTGTACACTTAAATATATGTGTCTATCTACCTATATATATATATATATATATATATATATATATATATATATATATATATATATATATATATATATATATATATATATATATATATATATATATATATATATATATATATATATATATATATATATATATATATATATATATATATATTGTATTTTGAGCTTCTTTTAGTATATACTTGTATATATATGCATATCTAGAAAACTTGTGAGATCCTCTTGGAATCTTGAGTGTAAGTTGAATGTATGAATGGAAATAATGGGGATAATTAGTGGATAATCATTTTTTTGAGTATTCACTAATTTTATCTTTAGTTAATTATGCTAATTAATCCTTGCATGTTTAGGAAACACACACCACATAGTCTAAGGCTCTCCTAGATTTAGGTGTTGAATGTGTTTATGTGTTTATGCATGCCCTATGTATTGAGTATGAGGGTTAGTCCAAACATCAATTCAAGCCCATCAACTTAGAGACACAATTAAGGACAATAATTAAGGACTCATGTATAGAAAATCTAGAAAATTTCCAATAATTAGGATTCACTTCCCCTTGAGTTGAAACTTTGAACATTTGAACTTAGTGACATGTTCAACCCTTAGAAAAATCTCCACTGGTTTTGGAAATCATTAAGGCCCTTAATCAAATTCCCTAATCTTAAACCCTTAATTAAGCCCTAAACCTTCCAAAAAATGTAATAAATCCAATTTAAACCAAAAAAATATGCAAAACCCCTCTAACTGACCAGTTTGGAATCCTCAACCCATGAAAACTTAAACAAAAATTATTTGACAGCAATCTAAGCCTTAATTTAATTTTTAATTGAACTTGAATATTTAATTAATATAATTAATTAAAAAAATATTAAAAATTCCAAAAATTTCCCAAACACTTGGGAATCTCTCCTTAGGTCATTCCTGACCTTTGGAGAAGATTTCAAGGAGTTGGGATCTCATTTGGAGCAAAATCATAAAAAGTCCCTTTAATTAAAGAGTTTAAAAAAAAAATTCTTTAAACACCCCAAATTTCAAACATTCATAACTAATTCAAAAAATATCCAAATTTATCAAACTCACTTGCATTCAACCCCTAATAATGTCTAATATTTGTTTAAAATATTAAATTCCAGAAATCTGTAATATTTCAAAAAGTCAACAAATTGGTCAAATTGTAGTTAAAATCTAGTTCAAAACATCAAACATTCGTAATAAAATGTAGAAAAATCCGATTTCAACGTACTTACCTTCTAACTGATTGTAGTAAGGTCTAGTATTTTAATAAAATACAAACATTCCAGAATTTGAGCTTAATCAAAAATTCAACTTTTGACCCTTTAATTAAATGATTAAAATATTCAAAAAATTCATAAAACTCAAAATCACTCTAAAACTCCAGAGAATATTAGTTTAATGTTTAAAACATTCAACAAACTTTTTAAAACACAACAACCATCCTAAAGATGAAGTTTATTGGCTGGACTACTCCGGGCTGCGGGGCTAAGTGTCCTAAGGAGGCTGGTTCCTCGAGCCTAGTGGCACAAGGCCACGAATGGATTCTAAGGGGTGTTAAACCTTAAAAATAAAAAAATAGATAATTATTAATTATCCAACCTTTTAAAAACCTCTAATTCAACTGCATTAATTTGGTTTATCGGCTGGACTACTCCGGGTTGCGGGGCTAAGTGTCCTAAGGAGGCTGGTTCCTTGAGCCTGGTGGCACAACACCACGAATCAGTTAATGACAAATTTAAATTAATCAAACTTTAAAAATTGGTAACCAAATATTTCTAATAAAATTTATTAATTCTTAAGCCTTAATCAACCTAAAATATTTAATTATACCGGGTACCACTAGGTAACCCAGGCCTATGAGGCTATTAATTTAGCCCCAAGGAAGGTGAAATAAACTTCATGGCCTCGGTGTGAAACAAAGGTGATATCCAACAAATAACCAAATAAATCTTAAAATTAACCTCAAGCCATTAATACTTGAACTCAAACTTAAATCCCTTAAATCTTTCAATAAATCGAACCTTAGATAACTTTAACTAATAATCCTAATTAGGACACATCAAAACCACACGACCTACCTCACACACTTTAGATGGTTTGCTAGGATCACCAACTCTAAATCTAGGTTAGGCTGGTGTTTACTTTACTGCTATGTGCCGGAATTTTCGTAGTTTTCACTGCATGTTGTTGATGAAATTGCTTTGCTGTGTCTGCTTACTTTTTTTTGCACTCTGTGGATGGATTGATGTGTTTGGCGATTAGATTACCCTTAGGTTAGGAACGATCTGAATGTTCACACAGTTTTTCTGCAGGTGGCCACGCTCATGCAAGGCAATAAAAGGGGGCTAAATCAATAAAAAAAATTATCAATTGTTATAACTGCTTGCACAGGTGCTTCAGCTGCTAAAGCTCCTAAATAAAAAGAGCGTGGCCAGTATGTTTTACTTTCTTTTTTGCACATATATAACTGCTTGGGAATAATTGCTTTTCATTTATTAACTGCTTAGGATAACCCTGCAGGTGAGTCTAGATTTTATTTTCAAATAAATGTAATTTGTGTAACTATTAAGTGTTGTGAAAGTTAGCTTTGAGTTGGGATATATAGGTCCAAAGCTTGGACTCCGAAGAGAAAAGGATGCCCCTAAGGGGAGTAGACCTTTTCTATTCGGATATCCAAATTTAGGCCACACCCCTCCCTACCCAAAGGGGAAAGAGTGGCCTTCCCCTTAAAGGAAGTGCCCTCTTATCCATTTGGGTAGTCCAGTACGAAGAATCCAAGGAGCTTGAAGCAAAAGGAGCCCAAAGAAGGACAAGACGGAAGATTTGAAGATTGAGAATATCCCACTCAAAACTACTTGCGTCATTACTAGGTTTAGAATCCGGGCTGTTGTCAGTGGTGCCCGGCCACTTTACTTTTTGTAATATTCTGGTTTGTAATAAGCAAGACAACTTTGCCTATGGACATTTATTAATTAATTTATGTTTGATGTGTTGAATTGATTGCCTTTAGGATTGCTTGTTTTTCTTAGTTTTTTTGCGATTGTGTGCCGCTTTTGTTTTCGCCTGGATACGTGAGGGTGTGAAAGTTTTATACTCATAACTTTAAAAGTCTAAAATTTTAGTGAGTCTAAACAACATAGAAAGATAACGAACCTAGGGAATTAGCCGGGGATCGACCCCGGGGTCGCATGCATATTTTTGCATTATTCTTTCCTTGCTTTAGACCATTCCCCTCCTGCGGGTAGAGTCCGGATAGTCTGACCAATGAGGACGAGGCGCCGGACCTGGGGAAGTCCAGTCTTCTTAAAAATTATTTTATAAGCCTGTTTTTAAAATTTCAAGCATACTTGATTTGGAAGTTATCGACCAGCATGCATTGCATTAGATACAAATTAAAAGAGTTAAAATTTTAATTTCATAGTCCTTAGTATTTTGCACCCAACATAAGTCAAAGGGGGCCAATTAGGAGAATCTCTAGATGTCGGCCCCAACTCTCCAAAACTTTAAATATAACGTCCCTACCACTCTTTCATAAAAGACCGGACCCATCTCTTTTAAATCGATTAGGTGGTTAGCTAGCTCCCCAATCCAGGCTGGGGTAAGTCCAGGTTCTGCACTGCATTAGTTAGGTTCGGACGACTGTGGTCTAGTGTCCAAAATAGATTTAAGATCCGGTGCAGATCTTTGATTATAAGACCTTAAATTTCGGGAATACAGTCCCAAATTTCTAATAAAATACTCAACTCTAATTAAAGCTTCATCTCAATCCTAAAACATAAAGCCCAACACTTAGATTAAGTTGGGACACTTCCGGATGGTTCTGGAATCTCAAAGTGTCCCCTACCTCTTCTCCTTTAACTCCGTTAATAACTGCTCAATTTTGATCCATTCCCTGTTGAATTTCCAAAATTCACTTCTCTTTTTGATATCACTCCTAGAAACTCTAACAAAATTCTGCCACCATTTTAATCAGAAGTTTTCGTAGGAGATTTTATCTCCCTACGATGTAATTAACTACGAGGGCTTGCGCTCGTAGGAGATTTGGAACCCCACACACCTGATTTCAAAATTAATCTTTTTATAAAAAACCCTCTTAGATTTCTTTGGGAAAAAGTCAAAAATGATTGACATTATCATATTAGAAGAATTATCATTGAAAGGTGATACCTCCCTTTGGGGAGATACATTCTTCTTTGATAAGGCTTTGGATATGAATTCGGCAATCATACTCCTTGAGTATCATAACTAGATTATTTAGTTGAACTCTACCTCATCCCTTCGGGGCCGTGTCGAGTTCTCTTTAGAATCTAGCCGTGATATTCAAGACGAATTACATAATTCTAGGCCTGAACACCGCTATGAAATTCTATTTTCATCCCCCGGGGTGATATAATTTTTCTAGTGGGTTGATTCGACTTCAGAATTATAATTGAATTTTAATTTTAAGAATTCCCAAAGAAAACTAATAGTTTTCAAAACCTGTTTTTTTTTTTTTCAAAATTCCACCAACAGTATGACTCCTTTTTTATTTGTGCTTACAGCACCAAAACATATCAGATACATAGAGTTGCAGATCACATTTTTCAAACCCAGACAAAATCTCAAAGGATTCTGGCCCCTTATGACTCCCTGAAATTCCTTGACACAAATAGAATCTCAAAGGATTCTGACTCTCTTATGACTCCCAACAAATATCATTTAATCACATGTGCAAATATATCATCACATTATAAAAATTACATAGTAATTTAGCATGTATCAAAATATCATCACAATGTATAACGGTAGACAACAGAAAATCCAACGAGGCAAAAATGTACAATTTTAAAAAATTACCAGATTACCGGGGATTGTGTAAAACAATATTTTAAGACTTTTATTGTACTACAACACTATTTTTCAATATCACAAAAAATTTCTATTCATTAAAAACCCCTCAGATTTCAGAATACCCTGTGAAAAATTTCCAAAAAATATTCAGAATGTGCATAATCATAATATATATATATGACATATAAAAAGTTGCACAGTGAAAGTTTTACCAGTGCAAAGTTATTCCCGTTTTTCGCTAACGGATACAAAATTTTGATCGGAATATTCGCCAAAACTTTCACATTTTTGAAAATTGAGATAGACATAATGTGTCTTACCTTGAGTCGAACAACTTTTCCAACTGCATCGATGGACGAAAATGGCCCAAACTTGCCCAAATATGGAATTCCTCTTCTCTCTCTTTCTCTTTCTCTTTCCTTCTATTTCTCTCTCCGTTTCTCTAAACCGAGAAAAAGGGAAAATTAAATAACATATATAGATATTTTTAGTCATACGGGATGATATTTAAGTTCATTCCGAGGCAAACAACTTTGTTGCGTTCCCGTATGAAGATCGTACATACGATAATTTATGTTCATATCAGGACGAACGTCTCTGTTGTGTCCTCGGATGACAATCGTACAAACGATAAATGATGTTCGTACCAGGATAAACGCCTCGATTCTATCTTTGTTCAATTCGTCTAGACGATTCGTATAGATGAAATTAAAATTCTAACTATTCGTACTAGACGAACTCAGTTCGTACTGGATGAACTTCTCTAAGTTAACAAAAAAAACTTTAAAGTTTAAAGGGTTTTTACAGATGCACCGTTAGTTTTTGCTAAATTTCAACAATTAGTTGAACGCCAATTCGATGCTAAAATTAAATTTTTTCGCTCAAACGTGGTGGCAAATGTCTCTAAACAGTTTCAATTGTTACTTGCAAAAGCTAGAATTATCCGCCAACAAACATGTCCCTATACCCCATAACAAAATGGGTTAGCTGAAAGGAAGCATCAGCATATTATGGAGACTACACGTGCTCTTTTATTTCACGCTAACCTTCCTAAAAAATTTTGGTTGCATGCTGTCCAAACTGCGATACATTTTATCAATCTCCTTCCATCCATCTCAAATAAGCTATCTTCTCCGTTTCATATGCTTTATAACAAACAACTGAATTATAGCTCACTTCGCATTTTCGGTTGTCTTTGTTATCCGTTTCTACCACATAATTTCATCTCCAAATTACATACTAAATCTCTTCAATGTGTTTTTGTTGGATATCCTTCTTCCACAGAAGGATACATTTGTTATCACATTTCCTCTAAAAAATTCTTTGTCTCACGACATGTTAAATTCGTTGAACACATTTTTCCTTTTCAGATTGAGAAATTTGAGCATGTTCCAGCAAAAGTACTTACCTATACTCGTCCCTTGACTATAGTTCCAACTATGATCCAAGTCTCTTCTCCTCATATGCCTGCTGTTAGCTCAACGTTTCTAGATTTACTAACAACACTGTTGAGTCTAATAAATAGGTTGTTAGACCTAAGTTAATGTCCTAAGGCTACCAAGAGGGGGGGGGGGGGGTGAATTGGTATTTTAAAATTTTAAACCCTCTTTGAAAATGTGTTGAACCGAAATGAAAATTTTTATTAAGTTTTTATAGAAAACGTTTTTCAACCACAGAGTTTTTTAAACCAAAAATAAAATGCAAAAAAATAAAAACAGTAAAGTAAATGACACCAGATTTATAGTGGTTCGATCTAAACCAGACCTACATCCACTCCCCAAAGGCACCCTCTGAGTATTGCACTAATACCAATAGTGACTCTCCTTTTGCACCCACAGCAAGGCGGAGAAGCCTTTACAAAACACTCTTTTCACCACTACCCGGTGCGGCAGAGAACCGTCGTCCTTTTACACAATCCCTAGTGTTTGCAGAGAACCGTCCGTCCTTTCACACTCTCCTAGTATGGGCAGAGAATCTTCGTCCTTTCACACTCTCATAGTGTGGGCAGAGAACCCTTCGTCCTTTCACACTCTCCTAGTGTGGGCAGAGAACCCTTCGGCTGTTCACACTCTCCAAGTGTCGGCAGTGAACCGAATCTCCTTGACAGATCTTCTCACAATAATCTAGAAGGAAGAAAGAAAATAGTGAAGTAATCTCAATTCACAAGTAGAGATTCTTACCTTTAAACTCCAAGTGAAGCCTTCACGCTCCAGTGGTAGGAATCCTCCTTTGAAAGCACTCTTACACTCTCTCATTGGCTATTCTCTCAAGAGGCACGAAGATCAAATGACAAAAATATTACGTGACAGTCTAATTTGGACTATATATACAAAAGACAAGAAAAACCGTCCAAAAACTGCAAGTTTTCAATTCTATACGCAATTGATCGTCCCCGTACGATCGTGGATCGTCCTGGACGATATTACTTAAAAGCCTTGAAACGAACCTGTTTGTATATGTGTACGAAATGTTTTAGTAAAAGCTAATCATCCCGTACGAACCAAGTTCGTCCGGTACGAACAATTATTACAAGGTCGGTTCCAAAAACTGCAGAAAAAACCGTTCTAAGTCAGTTGTATCGTCTGGACGAAAATGGATTCATCCGGACAAAATTTTTACAGAGACCAGATCATCCTGGACGATATTTAATTTCGTCTGGACGAAAATCTTACAGAGAGCAGATCATCCTGGATGATATTTAATTTCGTCTGGACAAAAATCTTATAGAGACCAGATCGTCCTGGACGATATTTAATTTCGTCTGGACGAAAATCTTTCAGAGACCAGATCGTCCTGGACGATATTTAATTTCGTCTGGACGAAAATCTTACAGAGAGCAGATCGTCCTGGACGATAATTAATTTTGTCTGGACGAAAATCTTACAGAGAGCAGATCGTCCTGGATGATATTTAATTTCGTATGGACAAAAATCTTACAGAGAGTAGATCGTCCTGAACGATATTTAATTTCGTCCTGGACGAATAGGACTTAGAAAATTTTTCTGCCAGTTCCTATTCGTTCCATGTGATCTTAATAGGAGATAACTGTCTGATCGTCCCGTACGAACTGATATCGTCCCGTACGATCAGTATAAATTTTATATGATCTCCTTATGTGTGTGTGCATGTTTTTATTCACTCAATTACAATCACTCCCTTTCAAGTTTATTTCAAAGAAAAATACAAGCTTCAAATTCACAAAGTATCTCATGCTGAATTTTGATTTTCCTGAAATGTTAGTACACACAAGAACAAATACAAATCTTTTAAAATTGTTAGGAGATAACTACACATTTGAACAAAAATGTTTGGAATCATCAAAACTATACAAGTTGCAAAAATGTAAAACATGCAAATAACAACTATCTTAACAAACACACCCATCCACACTTATCTCACCTACACCAAAAAATCCCTCACCTTCTTCTATTCAGCCTATAGCAAAAAATCACCCACTTCCCACTCAAATAAATCCTTCAGTTCCTGAAATCCATAATCATCTTATGCTTACGAGATTGAGGACGGGTAACTTGAAACCAAGGCATATTATAAGTATGAGTCATGTTAATATTCCATTGGATCCTACATGTTATTCTTAGGCTATTAAAACTAATTTTTGGCGAAAGGCTATGTCTCAAGAATTCGCATCTCTCCAACAATAAGGAACTTGAAAGCTTGTTCCTCCACATCCTGATCAAAATGTTTTGGGCTGTAAATGGATTTATAAAACTAAGTTAAATTCGGATGGTTCTATTACCCGACATAAATCCCGTCTTGTTGCACAAGGGTGCCATCAGCAATATGGTTTAGATTATGAAGATACTTTTAGTCTGGTGGTCAAACTCCCTACAATCCGAATTTTATTTAAAGTTGGTGTGACCTCCAAGTGGAAAATTCTTTAACTTGACGTGTCAAATGCCTTTCTTCACGGCAAACTCACTAAAACAGTTTTCATGACCCAACCTCAAGGCTTTGTGAACCCTTTATATCCTGATTATGTTTGCTTATTGCAAAAATCCATATATGGTTTAAAGCAATCTCCTAGGAAGTGGTTTGGAACTTTCTCAACATATCTTCCAAACTATGGCTTCACTCATAGTACAGTTGATCCATCTCTTTTATTATATTTCAAGAACTCTGTTACTATATACCTACTTGTGTATGTAGATGATATTATGTTGATCGGGAATCATGATCCCACAATCGAATAACTTTTACTCGGTTTGTCAGCTAAATTTCACATGAAGAATTTGGGTCTAATTTCATACTTTTTGGGCATGCAAATCATTCATACTTCTGATGGATTACATTTATCACAATCCACCTATGCTCTTGACATTTTGAACCGTGCTGGAATGTCAAATTACACACCAATCGAATCTCCTATTCCTTCCTAATTTCTCTTTATTTCGGACTGTGCCTTAGATTCCGTTGAAGTTGAACAGTTTCATCATTTGGTTGGTTCTTTGCAATACTTAATAATAACTCGCCCTGACATTGCGTACACTGTTAGCAAGTTATGTCAACATATGCATCAACCGCTTGGAGATGATTTCAAACTACTTAAATGACTTCTTCGTTACGTCAAGGGCACTTTATCATTCAGAATTCCAATTTGTTCTGGTTTACTTGACCTAACTGCTTATTCTGATTTCGATTAGGCCAGTGACCCGACAGATCACAAATCTACTTCTGGATATTGTGCGTTTCTTAGAGAAACTCTTATTTCCTGGTTTGTCAAGAAACAAAAAATTGTGGCTCGATCATCTACTGAGGCCAAATATCGTGCTCTTACAACCACTACTACTGATCTCATATGGCTTCGTCGTTTATTACATGAGTTCAATATCTCTATTTCTCAACCTACAGTTCTTTTTTGCGATAATATATCTACTATATCATTGGCTAACAATCTCATTTTTCATGCTAAAACAAAGCATATAGAAATTGATTTTCATTTTGTTAGGGATTGCATTAAAAATTAGGTCTTAAGGATTTCTCATATTTATGCTCAAGAAGAGTTGGCTGATTTATTTACTAAATCCCTCTCTATTCCTCAATTTGCTCAGTTACGAAACGAGCTAACTATTTCTGAAGCTCCTATTAGCTTGCGAAGATGTATTAAGCAAACCACATTCCATCATGCCATGTGCTGTAGTATTGCTAGACTTGATCGTGCAAATGTTTCTCACCATTAATCATTAACGATCAAATCTGGACTGTCCATGTGTCCACTTATTTTACAGTGTTGTCATGAGATACATGTAAATATATAAAGAGCTACAGTAATGAGAAAAGGGCATGGAATGAATTTCACGAAAGCGGCTTCTTCTTCCTTTTTGTTTTTCTCTATTTTCTCTTATGCAGGATAACTCCTAGTGTAGATTTCAACAAGAATAAAGTGATCTTTGGCTTATTGGATTCATCTTGTTGAGACACTCCATTTGATTGCAAGCATGCCAAATTTAGAGATAATTTGGTCATCCAATAATTGATATTCTAAAAGTTTTAACTTAGTAATTTAAAACTCTTGATATGAGCTCATTTGGATTTGGATCGAATCATCTTTGACATTGTTGATTTCATCTATTTGAACCAATTATTTTGGCTATAGGTTTGTCTAAATTAGACTTTGGATGATCACAAAATTAATTCTAAAAATTTTCAATTCAATTATTCATTAAGATTCATGGTTGATCGAGATTATTTTTGATGATGCATCATGTGTGACATGAGGTTTTTTGAGTAATTCTAATATAGCTTTCAATAAAATATTTTCATGTTCCAACTTTAGAGCAAGTAAATCTATAGTTAGTAAATATCTAATTTCCCTTTTTAAGTTTCAATACATTTAAGCATATAGTAGAAAATTGATATTTAAATTATCATACTCTTCTTGAAGCAATAAATACTTTCCACTAAAATTTTTATATTATTTGCATAAATATGAAAATGCATTACATAATTCTTCATAAGAAATGAATAAGAAGAAGGTCATAAAACCTTCTTCTTATTCATCCTATATATATCAACTTCTTCTCCTTGTCCTTTTTTTCCTTATCATCTACTAGGTCTTCGCATCCACATTTGATATGCTCATAATTATTGCAATGGAGGCACCTAATACCTTCACATACATACGATTTTTTGATTTAATTTTATGTAACTTAGGCATCGTTTGGGACGGCTTTTTTACTGCTTCTTAAAATAATTTTTAAGTACAAAAATTAAAAATTTTGTACTGAAAACTTGTTTTATGAACAGTAAAAAAGTCGTCCCAAACGAGGCCTTAGACTAGCACCTAAAGCCTTCTTCTTGTCCTCTCCTAGTGCAATTCAAGTTGATTCAACCAACTCTAATGGGTTTGGTTGACTTGACTTGATCTTAATGGACCTTGATTAAGACCTACTTGATTTGGTCTCATTTAACTTCACCAAGACCGATTAGGAGAGAAAGAGGAAAAATAGTTGTATTGTTCAAGACCCAATGCGAAATGAAATCTAATTTATTTAAAAATAGTAGAATATCCTGAAGTAAAATATAGTATGATGAAGTTCAAAATCATTAAATTTATACTAAGATTTGTATTATTCAAAATGTCATATACAATATTGATCTTATTGTTGTTCGCCAGAGCAAATTTAGAGCACTCCATCAAATGACCTATATTGATTCTCTTGATTATGAATCGTTTGTTCGGCATTTAGTTGATTTAATGATATTGGAATTAAACAATCATATACTAATTGGATTTTTTTTTTCGTTGAGTTATTCGATTCAAATATAAAGCTATGAAATTTGAAGATCATTTGATCATCCAATTAATATATTGAAGTTTTCAATTATATTTCAGGTCCTTGATTCGAGCCTATTTGTGCTTGGATTGGACTTTTTTTTTTTTTTTTTGTATTATTAGATTCAACTCATTGAGACATTCAATTCAACTATTGTTCGCTAAAGCGATTAATTTTGAAAATGTTTAATTTAAATATACCTTAACATTCCTATACGATCAAGATGATTTTTGGCGACATATCATATGCAATATTAATCTTATCATTTCTACTATTAATTATACTGTACATCATATGATTTTAAATCTCATTTTAGTATGTTCACAATCAAATATATTTTTTGATTAATAAATCTCTGTCTTCATGGTGAAAAAATGATAATTTAGATCTTAATAAGACACAATGACCAACCCCCACCCCCCCCCCCCCCCCCCCAAAGGGGCTTGGCGCCACTGTCACCCCTAAAGAGGGGTTTGGCGGTGTGACGAATCCTTGGCTGCCTAGAAGAGACACCCACTACCTCGTGCCCTGTAGTTCATTGGCTCCACTTAAGAGACGCTGCCGCTCAAAAAAAATCAAATACGAATTGAAAGTACCCAATTATACTCGCATATCAAATAAGCTAAGCATAGGTGAGTTCCCACACCACTTATTACTCGGATAAAAACTTGAGGTTGTTGTTGTAAACTTGTAATAAATCTGCCTATGTTTTTCTTCCCCATACGACAGCCGCGTGGGACCAGCACCCATTTCGTCTGAACACCTGGCGAGCGAAGTCAGGCCTTGGCTTGTAGCCATCCAACCACTCATCTTCCCCCACATTACATATTCGGACAGACCGTCAATGCTTTCTCGCAGAAAGTAAGCTAATCCATATATTTCTCAAACTCTCGCACTCATGACTTTGGGGACATGCACAGATAGAGTTATTAGGTCGTCCTTTGTGTCTCTATCTTTCTCATGCAATAAATAGAGGTAAGAGCTCGTTCTTTGTCTCTGTCTTTCTCGCGACTAAACAAGTGTAAGGTGGACCTTATCAGCTTACTCTCCTTAATTTCCCTAGTCATCACTAGGGATGGTCAATATTTGACACGACTCAAAATTCCGACTAGAATCCGATCTAAAATTTCGGGTTATGGTCAACCCGAATCCGAAACGGGTCGGGTTCGGGTTCAACATTTCGACCCGTTTCAAAAATCTGGTCGGGTTTGGCTTAACCCTTTGACCTGAAAATGACCCGTTTTGATCCGGCAACCCGAGATTGACCCAATTTTGACCCGTTTGACCCGAAAAAGAGGAGATCGATAGACTTGTTTTTGACCTGAAAACTAACAATTTTTTGTTGGAAACGGGTCATTCGGGTCGTGTCGGGTTGTCACGAACCCGAAGCGGGTCGGGTTCGGGTCCGGAAAATAGACCCGTTTTCAAAAACTGGTCGGGTTTGGGTTGACCCGATTAGTGCCGAGTCAGTTTAGGGTTCGACCCGAACTCGACCCGTGACCCGAAATTGACACCCCTAGTCATCACCTCTACTGTTTTTTTTTTCTTTGGGGGGCATTTAGGCCAATTAAGTCAAAGTCGTACACTGATCACATATGTAACACTCAAACTTAATACCTCTTGATTGATAGTCAAAACTCCCAACCAATATACCAAATTGAGTTGTGTGCCTTCATTATCAACTTGATTTTTTTCAGGAGCTACATATCAAAATATTAATATTTATATATTTAAAATAAAAATTTATTATATATTCAATCTTTCTTCTTTTTTTTCAAAATGGATTTTGTTAAGGAGGAGCATGATGCTTGATTAAATTAGGAATAAGAACTTAGTATTAAATAAAATTTAAAAAGAAGCAAACTAGCCAAATAAAATGATGCAATCCATTGAATGCACTAACCTATTTGGCGTATTTAGAATGCACCATACAGTTGCCGCATTCAATGGAATGCATCAAATAGTTTGGCGCATTTCATTGAATGCGCCAAATTATTTAACGTATTGTCACAGTTTTTTAAAATTTCATTTGGCTGACTATACTAAATGCACCAAATAAAGAATGTGCCAAACGATCATTTAGTGCAATCTTTAAAATTCATTATTCTGATTGGCTGGTTTGCTTCTTTTTAATTTTTTTTAGATTCATGCTCCTATTGCTAATTTAAACTACACATTATGCTACTATTTATAATATTCCGTTTTATAATTTAGGCTTCGTTTAGACGACTTTTTTATTGCTTATTAAGACAGCTTTTTGTATTAAAATTAAACTTTTTATACTATAAACCTGCTTTAAGAAGTGCTAAGAAAGTCATCCCAAACAAAGCCAATTACCAACTTTTGATTGATCTCGCTACTTTTATATCCAATTTGACGAAGAGAAAATTTATAAAATAGTCACTTTTAAGTAGAATATCTGTTGAATATTTACTTTCATCAAAGTTTTCCTCTCATCATATTTAATAATCAATCACCTTTTTCTTATCACGTGAATAGTCAAAAAGAACATCGATGGCCGCTAAGTCACCATAACTAAGCATCAAATCAGCCGCCCAAAAAAAAATCTTAAGCTTTTTTAAGCTGAAGTAACTATCAATAAAACCACGACCATTCTTATTCTGTATTTTTTTTTTTTTATTATTATTATAAAAAAGACATCAAATCGATTATTACAATTGAAAAAGTTGTATTAAATTAAACTAATAACTCCCACCGGCCACCAATCCAATGGTATCATCTCTTTATCTTTATGTGATGTTGAAGGATACTAAGGGATTATTTGGTTTAAAGAAAAATGAGTGTAAATTATTTTTAAAGATTAGAGTTTTAGGAATATTGATATTTGGTTTGACGGAAATTTTTTCTTTAATGTATTCAAAGCTTAGTTTAACATTTATTTTTATGTACTTTAAATTGCTTTAATTTTGACCAAATTTTGAATACCCTACGAGCTTCCCCTTGTATTATCACAAGCAACCCACCAGCTCCCATTCGCATCCATTGTTGCATGCTTCCTATCACTATAGCCAACCACTAATGACTACTACCATCACCCATGCTACCATCGATCAGTTGCGCATGCCGCTCTCTATATGCCGGCCGTCTTCATCATCCACAATAGCCTATTACGGGGAAAGATTTGCCTTAGTCACACGTGCGGCCTTAGCACTTCCTTGTGCTAAGTAGCCATAAACCCACACAATTTGGTTAGAAAGAGAGTAAGTGAATGGGGAAAAACTTCACTATACAAAGGAAAAGTACTGTAAGAGGAGTTTTAGAGGGGTGTGAGGGGATTCTTATAACGAGGAGGGAGGGGTTCTATTTATATCCCTTCACCCTTGCCTAAGAATATCCTAGAATTCCCTCCAAAATACATGAGTATGAAGTTCAATAGAATGCTCCACAACATTCTTACACTCTTACATAAATCCATAATATTCTAGATATAAATCCATAATATTCTAGATAGTTCTAGATTATTCTGTAATACTCTCTAAGTATCTAACTATTATAGAACATTCTAGAGTACTCTAGAATCTTCTAGGCCTTCTAGAATCTTTTGAAACTTTCTAGAATCCTTTAAATCCTTATAAAACATTCTAAAACCTTCTATATTATTTTAGATCAGAATATTCTAGAACCTTCTAGAACCTTTTAGAATCTTTCAGACCCTTTCAATGTCATATGAACCCATTTAGGAATGATTCTAGAAGACTTTTTCTTCTCTACTCGACTTGCCACGCTCAAGGGGTTTAGCCAAACTCCTAGTTCTAACATTTACCTAATATGGTTTTGCTCACCACCTACTATCATTAGGCTTTTGACTGTCTTCATTTCACTTCAAACCAAACACAAAAAATTATATATATATATATATATATATATATATATATATATATATATATATACTCATCTAAATAACTTCAAATATTTGAAAAATATTATATTATATTATATTATGATCTATTTTACTTGCTTTCCTTTCTCAAGAATTCAACCGGTCCTTAAATCCCTTTGCGTTTCAATGTTGAAGTTTGATACATCATCAAAAAATTACATTGATCAAGCATGAATCTCAAGGCAAAATCAAGTTGGAAACTTCAAAAATTATATTGGAGATCATTTGAATTTCGATTTCAGCAAACTTACAGTCAAATTGAGCGTCTCAGAAACACAAACCCAACGACACCAAAATCGACTCAATATGAGCCCAAATGAGTCCAATCAAAGACTCGAAGCATTTTTGGAAGGATCGAACCACAATTTGGGTTACCAAACGATCTCCAATCATCACATGCTTATAATCGAATCGAGCGGCTTGATGAGACGAATCCAACGAACCCAAAATCATCAAATTTTGATATCATTAAGACAGTCAAATATTCATTGAACGATGCATGATCGTAGGAATCAAGATTGGTCGTCCATTCGAACCACTCCAAATTTACTCTTGATCTTCCACTTATTTTCAAGTCATGCCACTCAAGAATTCTATAAATAAAATCCCATTTCCTCATGAAAAAGGAGGAAGGCAAGAGAGAAGAAGGAAGAAAGCTCAAGCCGCCTAGCTCCTCCTCGACCACCGTCGGATCACCAAAGGACGCCGGGGTTCTGCCGCACCACCGTCGAACCACCAAGGGACGTCAGGGTTCTGCCGCACCACCGTCGGACCACCAAGGGACGTCGGGGTTCTGCCGCACCACCGTCGGACCACCAAGGAACACCGGGGTTCTGCTGCACCACCGTCGGAGTTCTACCGCACCACCAAGGAACACCAGAGCTTTGATACAACATCGCCATGTTTTATTGAACCAACACCAGACCATCCAAGGACGTCGAAGTGTCATCCGAAGCCAGAGTGCCCCTTGACGTTGAAGTGTCACTGGCGGACCACCACAAGACACCGGGAAGTCACCGGACCACCACCTGAGGCCCGAACTTCTCTCGGACCACCACCTGATGCCCAGAGTTCTGCCAGAGTATCATCCTCCTACTAGGGTCCTTCTGAACTTCCTAGCAAGGCAATGATCTTTCTAACCCCGGTCTTCTACCGACTACAGCCTTTCCAACTTCTGTAATGGGGAAAAGCTTCACTATACAAAGAAAAAGTAATGTAAGAGGCGTTTTAGAGGGGTGTGATGAGATTCTTATAATGAGGACGGAGGGGTTCTATTTATAGCTCTTCACCCTTGCCTAAGAATATATATTCTAGAATTCCCTCCAAAATACATGAGTATGGAGTTCAATAGAATGCTCCACAGCATTCTTACACTCTTACATAAATCCATAATATTCTAGATAGCTCTAGATTATTCTATAATACTTTCTAAGTATCTACACTAATATAGAACATTCTAGAGTACTCTAGAATCTTTTAGGCCTTCTAGAATCTTTTCGAATTTTCCAGAATCTTTTAAATCCTTATAAAACATTCTAGAACCTTCTAGATTATTTTAGATCAAAATATTCTAGTACCTTCTAGAACCTTTTTAGTTTCAAACCCTTTCAATGTCATACAAACCCATTTAGGAATGATTCTAAAAGACATTTTCGCCTCTACTCGACTTGCCACGCTCAAGGGGTTTAGCCAAACTCCTAGTTCCAACATTTGGGCGTGACAACCTGCCCTTGCCTCTGCCACCTAATATGGCTTTGCTCACCACCTACTATCATTAGGCTTTTTACTATCTTCATTTTACTTCAAATCAAACACAAAAAATAATATATATATTTATATATATTCATTTGACAGTCGTCTAAATAATTCCAAATAATTAAAAAATATTGTATTCTTTTATATTATGGTCTATTTTACTTGCTTTCCTTTTTCAAGAATTCAACCGGCCCTTAAATCCCTTTGCATTGCAATGTTGAAGTTCAAGCAATGAGAAGACATTAGAATGATATAATTATAAATAAACCTTCTATCGAATTCAAATTTATCACAGGCTGATATCTGCACTAACTCATAAGATCGAATATAAAAATTAAAAAAGAGGTAAACAGAGAACTCCATGATATTTCATTGCCATAAAATACGGAGCTTGAGACAATAGGTTTGTCCCCTATGCTTACGCTCTGAGCCCCTATTTATATGTGGGAGTAGAGAAAATGTTATATAAAAAAAAATTTACATTGAAAAATAAATACATAAATGATATAACAATAAATTCTTGTCACAAAAAGGAGATATGCTAATTGTATCTCTTTAACCATATGGGATAAGTATAAATATTTTTAGATATGAAATAAGTCAACATATAGCAATCGACTTATCTAGTCTAATCTGATTGACCTATGAGACTGACCTCTTTTAGCTGGCTAAGTTAACTTGAGCTTAGTACGAGCGATTTGGAGTATACACCCTTCTCAATTCCATCATCAACCATAAACTCCCTCTTATCATGATCTTCGCATCTCAATCTCGCCTTTAAACTTCTGCACTGAAATCTTAAGAGAGATCTCTTGAGAAGACTTCTTAGGCTTCATTTGAGATGGCTTTCTTACTGCTTCTACAAGCAGTTTTTTAAGTACATGAAAGCTGCTTTAAAAAGCAGTAAGAAAGCTGTCCCAAACGAAGCCTTAGTCTATCAAAAGGATAGATTATATACATCTATTAAGCAACCACAAAACATTCAGATTATGATTGTCAATGAAAAAATATATAAGAACTCAATATTTTTTCAAATTCGAGTGCAATATTATCCTTTGATGGAATTGATGCTGAATGGCTGAGTGAATAGGGCGCCAACAATATGACTTGCCTCAACTGCAACAACTAGCTCCCCACCCACGAGCTAAAGAAGGTTGCGTAGATGAAGCAAAAAGTTGGCAAAAAAAGCTTAGTTCTTCGAATCTTGGAACCAATTTGTTCCAGATCAGAAGTGGCTGAAATTATTCGACCTTATCTCCAATAAAGTCATATTCTATAAGTTTCATTTGGATCAAAATTAGGTCATTTTATTCTATCTACCCAATCCTTGGAAAGGAAAAGCTTACATCTTCAAGATTGGCGATGTTATAAGATTGAGTATTAGTATCCGAATACAATAGATTAAGGTTTCGTTTGGGACGGTTTTCTTACGACTTTTTAAAATAGCTTCTTAGTTAAAAAAATTTTTTAATTAAAAAATTTTGTACTAAAAAGTCGTTTTAGAAAGCAGTAAGAAAGCCGTCCCAAACAAAGCCTAAGACAATCAGCCCACCAACGGCTGCTAGGATGATACAATTGGAGGTGAAGGTTGTATAATCTTAGGGCAGCGAACAAGGAGATAGTGCTAAAAGGTGTGCGGGGTGAATTAATGATAGACCTAAGAATGACTAAGGCCTTGTTTGTTTGGCCGTAATTTCTCCGTCTCTAGTTTGAATCAACGAAAAAAAGGAGACAGGAAACCAAACGAGGCCTAAAAGACAACACTGAAATTATAGAGTTTAGGTTAGTCATAAAGATCTTCCTTCTAGAGGTAGAGAAGGCTTAATCTGAAGGTGATCAGTGAGGCAGCACAAAAAAAAATTTGAGCCCCTGCTTGTTATAGAAAAGATGAGCCTGAGAACATATAAGGAGATTGGCTAGAACTTTATGTGATAGTAATGAGTCTAAAATTCTCTAATAAATATGAAAGCTTATACTATTTAAGAGTCTCCCAAATTAAAGAATTGGAGTTCATTTATAAATTTGGAGTATGATAGTTTGACCCTTATCTTTAGTAACAATAAATAGAACCCTCCCTAGTCAAGAAATGACCTAATGATCTGACCCACAAGTTGCAATTGATTCGCTCGAGTAGTAGATAATCTTGTTTAATAATGTCTCCAATCAATGAAAAAAATATATTATTGTAGAAATCTCAATACCCGAACCCAATGGAGACCAGAAAATTGAAATTTCAATTGTCTATTTGATGGGTATAATTTCGAGAAGGTTTATGGATCAAATTTAGATCACAATAAATTGACTACAATAGGCTAAATCCAAATTCAATCAGATAGGATTTCCTGCGGGGATCCGTTGCTCAAAATCATAGCTCTAGCTTAAAGTCCGTTAAGACTAAGATTTCGTTTGGGACGACTTTCTTTCTGCTTCTTAAAGCAGCTTTCTTGTATAAAAATTTTAATTTTTTAACTAGAAAGTTGCTTTAAGAAGTAGCAAGAAAGCCGTCCCAAACGAAGCATAAGACTTCATTTGGGACGGCTTTCTTTCTGCTTCTTAAAATAGCTTTCTAGTACAAAAATTTTATTTTTTTAACTAAAAAGCTGTTTTATAAAACAATAAGAAAGTCGTCCCAAACGAAACCTAAGAGAAAGTTTAGCTATTTTAACGTAATGAAGCTGAAGCAGCCTCCACTAAAGCCACCACCATTTCTTTGGATTTTTTTTAAGTGCTTAATCAAGCTGTAATTCATCATATGAAAGAATCAAATAAATAATTACAATTCAATGAAGTCATATCAAATTAAACTACTTGTTCCCACGTTTCTTTATTAGCCATCACTCAAACGACTAGCATCTCTTTTTCTTTCTTTAAAGCTTTGAAAGATTCATTAAAGCCTTTTTTTCCCTGAAATCTTCAAGTCCAAGCTATACAAAAATATTAGACTCCAAATAATTTAACTATAAATATATCCTCCTCCATCCCTTCCTCAACCAATAACTCTCTCTCTCTCTCTCTCTCTCTCTCTCTCTCTTCAACTAGATTTTCTCAGCCTTTGAAATATTTGAACTCTGACTCATTTGTCTTTCATATGGAGTACCAAAGCCAGTTCTCCTTAAAGAAAGGAAGCACTTTACCCAAGAGAGGCCAAGTGAAAACAAAGATTATTGCAAAATTGGTTCGATCGATCAGCTCAATTTCTTTAAAGAATCGAAGAGAACGGAGAGGCGAAGATGCCGCCGAGTTGATGATGCCAACACCATCAAGTAGTGGTTATGTCTCAGAAGATAGTTAAGATTCATGGCCTCCCTCTAGCTATAAGCTTTACTCTACTAAACTTTATTAGAGGAAGAGACTTTTTACTTTGACAGTGGTGTAATAAATTTTGTTTTGCCTAAAAATATTGAGCTTTTCCTCTTGTTATTATTCCTTGGAGTAAGAGTATAGACAAAAGTGATGGATACAGTAAAACAAGTCACCTTTTATGGAGATAGAGATTATAGATTTATCAATTCTAAAGTAGATTAGAAGAGGTTCTATGAGAGTTTTGTTGAAAATTTAGTGAAGATTACAAAATCAAGTGATCAAAGCATATGGACGTTCGTACATCCATGGCTGAGTTATTGTTGTTGTATACCCAAATATATCTAGAAAATTCGGTTCAAGTTAATGTAGTCCAAGTCTATTCAAGTAGAGTTAGACTTGTTGGTCTACAAATAAACTTGCCATAAGAAGCTGACCATGATCCACAAACCCATCTAAGTCAGCGAGTAAAGCTTATCAGTCGACCCTAACGACTATGAATTTTGCCTTGGTGATTATTAAAGGAGGGATAACTTCTTAATGCAAAAAATAATCAGCAACTCAACTGCTCAACTATTAATGCATGCTAAGCCATTGACTTATTAAGAGCCTGACAGATGACTGCATCAAGTCGAACCTACCAATCAGACTACAAAATTGTTGCATTTTTTTTCCTATTTTTTGTATAGTCATATATATAATTAATTCTGTAACACTCAAGCCTCAACTCAATTCTATAAATAGGAGATTAATGAGTGAGCTTAGTTTACTCAATTTTATGTATTTTTTTATAATTAATATCTTCATAACCATTTTTATAAAAAATGAAAAACTGAGACCCTAAGAGAATATCAAAGGCAGGCCAACGAATCCATGTGATAAAATAACATACTTGATATGCAAACTTAAGATCAATATTCTTTTAAATCATGCGATTCAAACTTCTATTTCCATTACATTATTTTAAAAAAAATACAAATTTCATACTTATTATCAAATAATTTATGAATTATGTTATTAAAACTTGAATTTTCTGATTAAATTACGTATGTGTAATGCAATAGATTGATCAATAAGTAAAATGAAGAATTCTCCGGCAATTATATAATTCAAACAATACAAATAAAATTACTCAGGGTAATAGTTTATATATGTCATGGCCCGAATACTTGAATTAATGAGGCGGGAATAGCGGTCGGACGGTTAATACATTTATTTCAAATCTATAAATAATTAATGTCTAACATCCACGTAAAATTGAATAGCCACTAACAAACTTATAAATTTGAATATATACATAAACCAATTTTTTGCTTGTTTTTATTTGATCGTCTTCTTCTGTACGCATGTTCTTTCCTTTTGGCCATTTCTATTTATCAGCAAATTTACCGGAAAATTTAGTTTAACACATTAAAGGAAAATCATGCATTGCCGGTGGAAAATTGTTAAGTTCCGGCGGATTTGAAAGTTTTCCGGTGGATTTACGTACGGAGGAATAAATTTTGACGGTAAAACGAGCGTAGGAAAACTTTTTCTGGCAAAAACAAATTGCCGAAAATTTTTTACGATCGTGGCTCGGCGAAAAAAGGCCGCCATAATAACTAAAAATTTTAATTTAAAAAAATTCTGCTCACACTACATAAAAATCAATGATTACCAGCGGTCATTCCGGCGTTCAAATAACCGCCGAAATTATCGACAGTTTAACCGGTTGTCTAATCGACGGTATTTAATAATAAACCACCGGAAATGTCGATGATAAAATAACTCCTGAGTAGGATGCCGATTTTATATTTTTGCGGCGCCTATACCAACGATGAAGCCGCCGGTGTTAAGTATTTTTTTCGGCAGTCGAAACCGCCGCAAATTGACCTAAAATTGGCCAAACAGACCCTTCCTCCTCACTTGTTCACGTATCATTTTCCTCTAGACCAGACACCGCTCCGCTCGCGCTCGCCTCTGACTGCCTCTACACGAATTCGACCGCTGACATCGTAACTCCGGCCGACGATCACACCCTCACTTCAGCTGCTGATCAGGCTCCTGCCCGCCGAAATTTCTTGCTCTACCCGTCGACGCCCTCGATAGCTCTAGCTAAGCCGAACGCCGTGAAGAATTGAATTTCCTCTCTTACTAAACATTTTAATATTATTTTGAAGATTAAAAGTTGCTAGACAAGTGGAGAATAAATGTGTTTAATGGAGAAGTATATAGAGAATGAATGTGTTTGATGGAGAAGTATATAGAGAATGTGGTTGTGGCGTGATGCTAATGTTTCACAAAATCAGTTTGGATTCATGCAAGGAAGGTCTACTATGGAAGTTATACATTTTTTTAGTGTGTTTGATAGAGAAGTATATAAGAGAATAAGGAAGATCTACGCATGATTTTTATTTATTTAGAGAAAGTATATGATAAAGTTTCTAATATAAGTTTTTTTATGGATTTATTCTCGCATGATGATTTTATACGAGTTCGAAAAGTCATCATTCTACTAGTGAGGGATCATCTTCAGGATCGGCCCAGTATTTTGAGTATCAGTGTGGTCAGATGTTGTTGGAGGAAGGTAGAGAGCGAGGGTTTATGGCTTAGGTTCGCAGGGCTATGTTTATGAGGGTAGTTCATCTACATCAGCATTTTATGATGCTAGTGGAGCTGAAGAAACTATTAGCCAGATGGTTACTGCCCTGACGCGAAAGATAGAGTAGATGAAAAAGATTTAAAATGAGATACATGCAGAGCTGCGATCCTATAGAGATGAAAATCAGAAGAAGAAATAATAAGAGTTGACACATGAATCACAAGGCAGCGTGGACAATGAGGACAATTAGAGCTGTTATTTGTTTGATGAACTTTTTTATGTATTCTGAACATCAAACTATGGATTTCATATGTTATGTTTATTGTAGAACATATGCATTTCTTTTTGTTTAAATATTTGTTTCTGCTTATTATGAATTTTGGATTATGCAAATATGATTTGTTGATTATGTTTTTCTATTGAATGTAATGTTTATTTTGGATTCCATTTATATGGATTGATTATAGTGGCGTGTTGTCTTTATGTGTTATATATATTTTAAATTATGTGCAGGTTTGTGAAAATTAGTGTAATAGAGAGGGGGACTGTCAATTTTTTTTTTAAATGCTACAGGTTTTTGTCAGAAACATTGATACCGGACAGATTATTTTAACTGCCATAATTTTAATATAGCCATCGATAAATATTGGCGACTAAGCCACCAGCAAAATTGATGTTTGAGATGGCTGGTACGTCACCGATAATTAACCAGCAGTCATCGGCACTAGGACCGACGAAAATTACAGGCTATGTTGGCCGCTAGAAATTGTCCGCCGCAATTTGTTTCCTACGTGGTTTATACTAGCGGTTAACAAAACCGTCGAAAAACTGCTAGTAGTTTTCAAAACTGTCAGAAACTTTATACTAACCGCCAGAAAAAAACTATTGGTAATTGATAATTTTCTTGTAGTGTCAGCAGCCCACTAGGCTTGCTCGTTTGCCTGCGATCCTATAGAGGTGAAAATCAGAAGAAGAAAGAGCAATAGTTGACACATGAATCACAAGGCAGCGAGGACACGGAGGACAATTAGTGTTATTATTTATTTGATGAACTTTTTGATGTATTCTGAACATCTAACTGTGGATTTCATATGTTATGTTTATTGTAGAACATATGCATTTCTTTTTGTTTAAATATTTATTTCTGTTTATTATGAATTTTAGATTATGTAAATAGGATTTGTTGATTGTGTTTTGCTATTGAATGTTATGTTTATTTTGGATTCCATTTATGTGGATTGATTATAGTACCGTCTTGCCTTTATGTGTTATATATATTTTAAATTCTATGCAATTTTGTGGAAATTAGTGTAATAGAGGGGGTGTCAATTTTTTTTAAAATGCTATAGGTTTCCGTCGGCTAACCGGCGATTTGTCCATCGGAAAAATCGATACCAGACATCTTATTTTAACTACCAGAATTTTAATATAGTCGTCAATAAATACCGGCAATTAACCGACGACTAAGCCACCGACAAAATAGATGTTTGAGATGGACGGTACGTCACCGGTAATTAACTAGCAGTCGCCGGCACTAGGACCGACGGAAATTATAGGCTGTGTTGGCCGTCAGAAAATTTAGCCGTCGGAAATTGACCACCATAATTTTTTTCCTACGTGGTTTATACTGGCGGTTAACAAAACCGTCAAAAAACTGCTGCTAGTTTTTAAAACCACCATAAACTTTATACTAACCGCCAGAAAAAAAACTATCAGTAATTGACAATTTTACTGTAGTGTCAGCAGCCCGCTAGGCTTTCTCGTTTGCCTGCGATCCTATAGAGATGAAAATCAGAAGAAGAAAGAGTAAGAGTCGACACATGAATCACAAGGCAGCGATAACACAGAGGACAATTAGTGCTGTTATTTGTTTGATGATCTTTTTGGTGTATTCTGGACATCTAACTGTTAGTTTCATATATTATGTTTATTGTATAACATATGCATTTCTTTTTGTTTAAATATTTGTTTTTGGTTATTGTGGATTTTGGATTATGCAAATATGATTTGTTGATTGTGTTTTGATATTGAATGTTATGTTGATTTTAGACCCCATTTATGTGGATTGATTATAGTGGCATGTTGCCTTTATGTGTTATATATGTTTTAAATTATGTGCAGGTTTGTGGAAATTGGTGTAATAGAGGGGGGCTGTCAAAATTTTTTGAAAATGCTATAGGTTTCCGTCAGCTAATCGGCGATTTGGCCGTTGAAAACATCGATACCGGACAGCTTATTTTAACTGGCAGAATTTAAATATAGCTGTCGGTAAATACCGTCAATTAACTGGCGACTGACCTGCCGACAAAATCAATGTTTGAGATGCCCGGTACGCCACCAGTAATTAACAAGCAGTCGTCGGCGCTAGGACTGTCAAAAATTACAGGGATGTGTTGGCCGCCGAAAAATTTAGCCCCGGAAATTGACCACCGCAATTTGTTTTCTATGTGGTTTATACCGGCGGTTAACAAAACTGTCAGAAAACTGCTGGTAGTTTTCAATACCGTCGGAAAAAACTACCGGTAATTGACAATTTTCTTGTAGTGTTAGCAGCCTTCTAGACTTGCCCGTTTGCCTGCCAACGCACTATTTTAACTGGTAGAATTTTAATATAGCCGCCGGTAAACACCAGCAATTAACCGGCGACTGACCTGCCGACAAAATCGATATTTGAGATGGCCAGTACTCCGCCGGTAATTAACCAACAGTCGTCGGCGCTAGGACTGTAAAAAATTATTGGTTGTGTTGGCCACCGAAAAATTTAGCCGCCGGAAATTGACCACCGCAATTTGTTTCCTACGCAGTT
Organism: Dendrobium huoshanense; assembly: GCA_016618105.1. Lineage (NCBI taxonomy): Eukaryota > Viridiplantae > Streptophyta > Magnoliopsida > Asparagales > Orchidaceae > Dendrobium > Dendrobium huoshanense. The sequence goes on along the minus strand of CM028347.1, from coordinate 75,024,842 downwards.
TATACCGGCAGTTAACAAAACTGTCAGAAAACTGCTGGTAGTTTTCAAAACCCCCGAAAACTTTATGCTAACTACTGGAAAAAACTGCCGGTAATTGACAATTTTCCTGTAGACTCAGCAGCCCACTAAACTTGGTCGTTTAATATTAAACGATTTTATATTTAAATAAGATAAGTACATAAATAAATTAACAAAAATTAAAATAAGTTATTAGTATTAATATTAAATTTTTTTTAATAAAATAATAAGTTAAAGTTATTAATATTAATATTAAAGTTATTAATAAATAACTAAACTAATTATTACTTTAACAACTAAATTTTAATTATTTAAATTATATTAAAGTTATTAAATTAATAATTAATTAAAATAGGCTATGAAATTATTAATTAATGAAATTACGAATTATTAAAATCAGTTGGAAACAAATCCACCAGAAAGCTGTCGGAAGTCCGTGGAATCAAATATATATATATATATATATCATTTTAATTTCATATGACATAATCCTTGTTGTATATTTATCAAAAAACATATTTCTTCTCAATTAATATTTATTTAATTATTTTTATTTTCTAGTTTTTTTTTTTTTTTTTTTTTTTTTTTTACTTTTTCATTTAGTACAGTAGAGCACCGTGTAAATTTTGCATCAATGAAAGTACAACAATTTCCATTTTAATTTCTTTTTCCATTTAACATGTGCACGATTATGCTATGTCTCGAGTCAGTAACATAAGGAGATGAACTCCTGTATTTACATGCATGCATCTTTTGCTTTTCCATTTAACTTTTCATTTACATGTGATAAATTCTTTATTCGTTTTATTTTTCATTAACATGCATTTTAAATGATACATACACTTTTCACATGCATATATATAAATTCATATTGCATTGTAAATTAATCCTTCATCATTTTAATAAATAAATAAGTATACTTTTGTATTAAAACTGAAATAAAAGAATATAAAACAATTATCTTTCCTCTTTCTCAATTACCCACAAGATCCACTTTGATTGTTTTCCTCTGCGTTCATACTTCAAATTATTTCAAATAAATTAACTTCACCTCCTTCCTCTCACATGCAATAATTGAAGAAAATCTCTCCCATAAGAGGTTTTAAATTCACTCAGTTGTTTGTATACATGTGGTCCGCTCGATAATGTTGTTTGCTTGTCTAATGATTTTTAGTTATATAAAATATAAATATAAAGATTAAAATAATTTTGTCAATTATAGGATGTGAATCAATTTTTTATATGATAACATTTATTTCCTTAATTAATCACCCTCACAAGATTTAGTGATTTGAGACTTCACACATGCAATAATTGAAGAGAGGTTTTAAAGTTGTTTGTATACTTAATGAATTATATAAACACAATTTTTCATTTATTTCCTTAATTAATGTTATAATTTGAGACAATGAATGTTATACTACAACAAAATCAAACATTTATATTACTACGTGAGATCAACTACATGAATCCTTTCATTATATTCCGAGTCTTCTATTACACCAGATGAAGTCACCGAGCTATCAAAAATTTTACGATGGCTTCAATCCACCACACTATTGGAGCTCGTCCAATCACCAACACTATTAATATCGATAAAAAGATCGAGATAGTTTCTAGATTATTCAAATATGACCAGCTTAATCGAAGAGAATCACAATTTTACAAATTAATTTCTCTCCATATAAAATTGATCTCAAATAATCTCTGAGAGACAAAATTGAGATTAATTTTATATCAGTTAAGTTCTAATTGAGGGATTGGGACTTAATTAGAGAAATGTAATACTCTGAGACTAAATTAATCAGGAGATTATTTTAAACTTCTTTTCTCAATTAATATCACATGGATTAATTCACCTCACATGCAAACCACCTTCAAATAAAATGAACAAAGAAAACAGAATGTCATCTGAAGCATACTTAGGCTTCGTTTGGGACGGCTTTCTTAATGCTTCTTAAAAGAACTTTTTAGTACAAAAATTAAAATGTTTTTACTAAAAAGCTGCTTTAAAAAGCGATAAAAACATCATCCCAAACGAAATCTTATACTTCGTTTGGGACGGCATTTTAGTATAAAAATTTTAATGTTTTGTACTAAAAAAATTATTTTAAGAAGCAGTAAGAAAGTCGTCCCAAATGAAATCTTATTAATCAAAAAACTGAACAGTGTGTAAAATGTGAATTTAAATGCATAATCTCAGACAAAGGACCTTTCAAGAGTATTTCATGTTTCAAAATAACACCCAGTTCATTTACCAAAAAACCAATTCCTCTGCGATGCCTTCCCAAATGTTTCTACATATTGGTTCAGGCATTTAAATATAAATTGTTCTCAGAAAGCAATTGTGGAAATAAGATGAGTTCAGCTCCTGAATAGATTTTGATTTGTTTTCAACAGCAAACTCACAAATGAAATTTGTCAAGCAGAACTATTCGTTTGTCAATCACCAGCACTTAGACAAATTATCTAAAGCTTGAAAGCCTGCATGATTTTAGAACAGTATGGCCTCATAAGCAAGAACTGCTTGTTACTTTTGAGGGATGGATCCTGTTCCAGAAGAGATGCAAACCTGTAGTGATTAAGCCTGCAAGCCAGGTTCGCGTATTTCAAGCGTAGTTCTTGACAAGGTTGCTTCCAGTTCGTTCAATTCATCAATGTCGAGGTCGTCATCATCATCCTCGGCGAGAATTTCATTCTTATCGACAGGTTTTGAAGTGCTCGGTTCGCCAGTTTTAATCATTTTAACCTGCAGCTTTGTAATTTGGAAACGACCTTAAAAGATTGTATGACTTGACGGAAAATTATTAGGTGCAGAGACTGTAGAGGTACGTCACGACTCCAATAAAATGTCGACACGTGGAGTGGATACATTGGATTTATTTTTTACTTTATATATTTAATGTGTCCGCGGAACTTTAAGCCAAGCACATCAAAAGCGCAGCCAAAGTACAAGTAAAACGCAAGTAAAACACAGTAAAAAATCACAACAAAAAAGCAGTCAAAACGCAAGTAAAGCACAATAAAAAAGCGCAACAAAAGAGCAGTCAAGGCGCAGCTAAAGTCCAGGTAAAGCACACAAAAAAACACAACTAAAGTGCACTGCACGTGTCAAATTTTAAGTGGGTGTCCGGACGTATCTCTACGTCCGGTCTCCACACCTAATAATTTTCCATGACTTGACACAGTATAAAAGTATAGTCCAAAGAAAGATTGGGCCAATCTTCACTATACTTCTACGAAACACATGAAAAAAGCATTGAATCTTTTGTTGTTGTAGATCAGAGAGTGAAGCAATGGAAAACAAGATATCTTGATAATTATAACGAGGAACAGATTAATAAGACAGTTGCAAATGATTGAATAGTCTCGAGATCACGAAAAGGAAGTAATATTAAACTTTAAAAGCAAACGAAAAAAAACAAAATGATATAAGAATGATATCTTACCTTCTCTTCACTATCTGATTCTTCCCTTTGGTATTTCTCATATGCCTCTGCATCATCCACAAACAGACTAGCATCTGAAAGAAAGAGCTCACGACCACTAAGAAGAAAACCATTTTATTAGAACATCATCATTATGCACTGCAAGATCAATCTTCCAATGTAGAGAAGAACTATTGCAAATAATCTACCTCATGCGATCATTTTTGGCTCTCTCAGCTTGATTTGCAGCAAGAGCAGCTTCCTTTTCAGCCATCTTCTTATCCTTCCATTGTTGAAACAGCTCAGGCGTCATGGGAGTGGAAGAAGAGAGTTTTCCACGCTTTTAAAATACAAGCAACACTGATTAGCAAGTTCAAGGAAATAATATTTCAAAGAGAAAATACCTCAAGATGGCTTTTGGAGAACCATGGACAGGAAATTAACGTGCAAAATATGATGGGTTTGTATTTCACAAACAAGGCTAAGCAAGACAACTAGCGAGAAGGATAAGCACAAAAGATATGCACTAACGCATGCATGGGAGCACAGGAACATAGAAAAAAAACCACTCAAAATAACAGAAATGTGTAGTACCTGGTCCTCAATCTCATCTTCAATTGGTTTTTTGTCTGCTTCCTCCTCTAACAAGGCCTTCATTTGAGATTTCAAAACATATCCAGGAGGAAGAGCATGCCTGTAATGGCAGTCTTTGCCGCCATTGGGGCAGGACCAGAACCAACCATACTGTTTTTTCTCTACCGCCTCGAGGAAAAACTTGCAAACCTGAATAGAAACACTTAGCTAAGAAGCCTCCCGCTGGTGTATGGATCTAAATTACAAACATTTCTTATTAAGTGTTTTTTTGGTTCAATGTTGTTTAGATATTATTGTTATCTAGAAAAAAATGTTAGAGATGAAATCTTTCATAAAGAGTTCGTTTAGTAACCTCAAACTTTACGGCTAATGATATTTAGAAAATATCAATGTGAGAGAGAAAATCAAGCCAAACTCCTAATATCCATAAATAATATAATATTACGTCAAGGAAAACATTAAAACAAATAGCCCCTAAAACAGGAAGCAAATATGGGCACAAATCTGTTAACGAGACAATGTGGGGTGAAATTTGGACTTTAGAAAGTGTATGAGTGAGCTTATGCAGTGCTCTCTACAATAATGCAAACATAAAAAGACATGGAATGTGAAAGGATGCGCAGGTTCTCAGTAAAAACTTGTTAGAGCAATAATTGCAATCAGAAAAAAAATTAACCGATGCTGCAAAAATTGCAAAAAGAGAACAATATTTGCTTATTCTATCCTTGACAAGTTCGTAGAAGAATTTAGGATAGTCTTATTTTTGCTTTACAAGCATACAGAAATGCAAAACTAGGGGTTGATATCAGTCAGATGGTCAAAAACTAAGTGGTACAATGATCCAATCACTAATCATTTTGATATGCTCCTAACAAAAACGGTTTCAAACAATATTTCATATTGCAATCCCAAAGACTGATGAAAATTTACTATGATAGAGATTGCAGGAAAATATACTATTCTTCTATATCATGAGAGAATATAAGAAAAGGTCAGAAAAAAAAAACTATAGATTTAATATTTTGAATGCATTAGAAGACATGGAATTTCTAATTTTACATGGTTTTGTAACAAAAAAATAGTTTAATAAGCATAGAAGTTAAGATCACCATATGGTAGCATAAGATTAAGATTCATATCCTTAATCATGATCCAAGAAATTTAGAAAATGCAGGAATTTAGTTAGAATCTACTGAGTATATGCCATGGAATCCATAACGAACTAAACAGAACTGTGTATTTTTTAAATTTTTTTCATCAACGGATACTTACAAAAGAAACGACCTATAGCATCTATAGCTAGTTTCAGACATCAAATGTGTGTTCATATTAATTTCAAAAAATAAAAAAAAAAGGTGTTCATATTGGAATGGTCAAAATTCCTTTAACAATAGCTGCAAATCATAAAACCGATAAAATTTAAATGTCTGATATTTTTATGATATTTTATGTTAGAATACAGACCCATAATCAATATTACATGATTTCCGAGCTAAATGAATCCTAGCAGTTAAGCAGTTATACTTCTTTGACGAAAAAGTGGACATTGTTGCAAGGAAAGATAAAGCTGCACAAAAGTAAATAAACTATACTGACTTTCATTCCTCTAGGTCTTGCAAGCTATATGTTGTCACATTGGCCTGTAGCTATTAACCAATCCTGAGCACTAGTTCACTGTAGTTACTGCTGTGACTCACCCGGTGATAATACCTGTGGTCGCCTATTTCTTCGGCTATTAGCGTGATCAGTGCTTTTATGGTATCAAAAGCAAGTTCTTATGGTTAATTCTATCATTCTGATGTGCAGGATTGTGATTCTAAAGCATGTACTATCACCATGTCTAAGTTCATGTTTTCCCAATTAAGGCTTCGTTTGGGACGGCTTTGTATTGCTTCTCCCAAACGAAGCCTAAATCTTTGTTTTTTTCTCTTTACATACAACCGATGATCCTCTTTATACCAAGTTTCCTTCCATTTGATGTTGTTTTACTGTACATGGCACAGTAAAAAAAATTAATATGAACAATAAATCTACTATCCATGTGAATAGTAACATTACCATTCACATGATAGTAAAACCGCCATTCCCTTCCCTCCCGTTATTGTCAACCATTCTATGCCCTATATTTCCAACAAACTCCATTTAAATTGAAATGTACAGCAAATCAATATCCACAAAATAACCAACCAACCAAAAACTTAAAAACAGTAGTTGATGCAGGACTACAAAGCTTTTAAATGAATGCGTTAAAAACTTGCATGATTTTGAAAAGAACAAGAACAATTAAGACTATTATCTATTTAGACGAAAAGAGAAAACATAAGAGCGGTCATTACGTTTAGGCCAAATTACATAATAAGTGTTTGGATTATCAAAACAACAAAGAACTTCAACAACATGCGAATTAAGTAGTTTTCAACAAAAATCTCTAATCTAACAAAAAGATATCAACATAAAAAGCACACGCATTCCTACTTTTACTAAGCAGCGGCAGAAGGCGAAGCACGGCTCTTTGTGACTTGTCACCACCTACAAGATCAATGGATTAGGAAAGTAAATGAAAAGGAGAAGTTCACCCTTGGGAAGATCCGGAAACGATTTTCCACTGGGTGTTGGCAAGTTGCTCGTCAATGGCCTCCGATAGCGTGAAGACGATGCGTTCCACGTATTATTCAATGGAACGATCAACTTCCGGATTGAAATCAAGGAAGGTGGAGTGGAGGATGTTGACGTTGCCTTGTTCGTCATAAGAGAATCCGTAGTCAAGCTCCGGATCAGCCATTCATTGACTTTGAAAGAATGGTGTGTAGATGATGATCAATGTGATTCCTTGCGAACTCCACTAGAGAGAAATATGTTTCTCGCAAAATTTTGAAGTGGAGGGGAGGAAGGGATGGCTGGCCAATGAAGGAGGGAGGGGGAATTAACTTTGGTTCAAATTTTGTGGAGGGAAAGTGTTTCAAACCAAGGTTTAAAATTGCGTAACTGAGCCTCGAGGCGGTTTTCGTCCTTGAGGCGAGGCGTAAGCCTCGAGGCGGTCTGAGGCGTAAGCCTCACGAACACAGAATTGCGTAAATGAAAAATTAAGGATTTTAGCAGGAAAATAATAGCAATAGTGGAAAATAAGAAAGTAGATGCAATAAAATTATGTCCCAAAGTACAAAATCACAAAATATTAATTTAACAAAACTCCCAAAATACAAAAAACATATAAAATGAAATCATATCCCATAACTAAATGGGTCTTCAAGTAAATCTTCTTCGCCAATTGTATCTATGAATGTCATGTCATCTTCAACATGACTCACTTTTCATTCTAAAAAAAAAAAACCCTCTTCCATACAATCCTACAGACCGCAACATACTGAAGTAGGCAGGCGATGTAGCAACATTAAATGGTATTGAATTCTCAAAAAAAAACCTCCCAATGTCCATGCAAACCTGTCGCCGACCCTCTCTAGTACCAGCTGCAGGCATCATCTCTGCTTCTCCTCTATCCACTCCTGGAGTAGTCATATACTGATCCATAGGACCCCGTGCACCTCTACTATGTATAGTGGAGGAAGAGCCCTTTCCACTCTCGCTCCCAAAATATACACCATGCTCGACCCTTTCATCAAATTGCTCCTGTTGTAAGTGTTTAGCAGTGGTAGTTTTCTTCATGTAAGCACTTATTTCTTCCTTCACATTGTCCGGCACTTTTGCACAGGGTGCTACATTTTTGTGCGAGCATGATAGATGTTCCTTCATGCGGGTAACACCTCCCTTCACCACTTTATCGCAAAAATTATATTTCAAATATACATAGCTCTTCTCTCCGCCGCCAATGTCAACTTGTACACTATACTTCCAAGAAGGGTCCCTCCGCAATGACGTCTTTTCTTTACCTCTAACCATGTCTCCTAAAGCAAAAAATCAAATACACTAAAAAAATCAAAAAAAACTAAACCCTAGTTTCTCTTAAACTTGCAAAATATATCCCTAAACTTAATAAAAATACCTAAAATCCAATGTGGAGTACTTGAGGGTGGCCGGAAGTTTCCACTTCGCCGGAGAGAGGCGGCGCCGGCGGGAGGAGCGGCGGGAAGCAAGGCCGACCGCGTGCGGGAGCTCGGAATCGCGACCTGGAGCGTGCGGGAGGGAGAAAAGTCGGGTATGCTGAAGGATACGGGTTAAAGGAGAGAAAAAGAGCTCATTTTAAGTGAGTGGACCCTACCCAGAGAGGCGTACGCCTCACAATGAGTTGCGCAATTGCGCCTCTGAGGCGCGCCTCAGCCCCAGTGAGGCGTACGCCTCTTGAAAGCCCAAAATTGTGTAGGTTATGAGGCGTTTTTGGGAAGAATTGCGCAAAGGCGCGCCTCTAATTGCGCAATTTTAAAAAGAGTTTCAAACATCACCTTAATTAATCCCTTGATTGAGAATAATTAAAGAAGAGAAAGAGAGGGAGGGGCGGCGGTAAGGGAGGGGTTTGGGGATTTATTTCCAAAGCTAAATATAAGTTTTTAGAAAGTATTAAGGAGGTGGAGCTCTTGGAAATTTCGGCCAAAGAGTGGTGGGGAAAATAGGAATTATTTCCAAGAGAGAGCTTAGTGGTTTTGGAAACAAATCCCAAAAGATTCCATAGGGCGGCCTGCGGCTTCAAGGGGTTAGGAGGGGATTGTGGGGGGAGAGATTTGGATTTCTTATTTGGGCTTTAGGGATTAGGAAAGATTTAATTAAATCCAAATTAATTTGAAATTCAAATAAGATTTAATTTAGTAACTTTCCTCAAATAGGTTTCTTAAATTAGGAAAGAATTTTCAAATTCAAATTATTTTGAAATTTGAAATTAGACCTTCCTAAATTAAGAGTGAACACTTATGGAAGTTATTCAAGAAGGGGTTTGAATTGTGGAGGGAAGATGGGAGAGGTGTGGCCAGCTGCTAGGTTGGGGGGCTTGTGGGGATTTTGGTGGGGGGTGGTGATGGGATGAAACCGGCGGGTGGTGTGGGGGGATTAGGTGGCCGGCGGTTTAGGGGTTTGGAGAGACTATATGTCGGCTAGGTGAAGAGGGGAAAGGGAAAATAGATAAAGAAGAAGAACCATGAACCCGACCGTCTCCAAGGTTGGTGGGTGATCCAAACTCCCTCTCCTAGGGATCTCTCTCTCCAAGCAGATCTCACAAAGAACTCAAGCAATGACAAAAAATTTATCATTCAATCATTAAGCATGAAAAGAGAACAAGATGGCTATATATAGTCTCGTATAAATGACTCAAAATAAAAAGACGACAATACCCTCTAGGCTTACACACGACCTCCCTTAAGGGGTAAAAGAGGAAAAACAAATACAACATAAAATAATAAAAGACAAATACATAATACGACTCAGAAGTACATCGACTCAATCATGGACATAGATCGAGGGTCACATCTATGATAAACTTTCCAAGCTCCGATGTCCACATCAGTGGTCCACCTACATTCAGATTTGATTCTACTACTACTTAAACAAATCTCCACCTCGTAAATTCCAAATTCCTCAACCAACTAAAGTTCATTGCAACAACTAGGCAAGCAGGTTGCTTCTTTTTATCTTATTCAAATTAAGAGAGATGTCAATTTGGTTCTACCCATATAAATTAAGGTGGTAAGGTTTCCATTCAAATTTAAAAAGTCAGACTACCCACCTAGAACTTTCGATTCTCAAGGCCATCTCTTTCTACTCCAAGGGCCAAACCAGCGCAATATAATCCTTGCACCAATACAGAAATTGCATTCATTTGCAAAAATTTTGTATTAATGGTAAAAACATCTCATTTTATTCAATATCTCAGTGGGAAAGGGGGCATTGACCTGAAATTTGCGTCAAATCTAAAAGTGCACTTACATTCAAAGCTAAACTTCCTAAACCTTATCAAACAACCTTAGCGCAAAACTCGTATCATAATAATTGTTCTTGTGAATAGCAAAATCATCACTCGCATGAGTGTTGAACTATGAGAATTCGCAAAAATAAATGGGGAAAATGAAAACTGAAAAAAAACAAAAAAAACACCCATAACTTTCGACAAGGCATAAGCCTCCATCTTTAACAAGTCCTAAAATCAAATCCTACTCTACCATAAACATCACAGGAAGAATAGCTATTTCTGGTGGACCATGGCTCGTTGGAATCACCACTTTTCACCGCCGAAAAGTTTGCCGATTTAAGTGGAATTTCCGGCAGAAATCCTCCCTTCCTCCGCCATTTCACGCGAAATAACATTCAAAACTCCATTTTTACGTGAAACGCAGCCGTAGCCCACCCCTAGGTCTTGATCGTCATCGTTCATCGTTCTCGGATAGATTCGAGCCTCTGTTCTCGGACGCATTCCTCCTTTGTCTCCTCCATTGCTGGTTGCAGTCAAGCCTCCGTTTACTTGTTGTAAGCACATTTATTTGCCTTAACCTTAAACTCTTATTTCTTAAGCATTGATTAGGCAGAGCAACTATGAGATTGATTTTATCAAAGATATTAAAACACAATTTCCTTGCCATTTCCATTTTTGGTTTGACCATATTAAATGAGTTCGTTGTCATTTTTTTAGATTATTCTCTCTTTCTACCACTGCATTGTGAATTTACATCCAATCTATTTGTTAAATAGTACTATATAAATTGTTCTTAAGGTTATATATATGATAAGATTGTTTCCACTACAAATAGTAAATTCCAAGGACATATTTTTCACTAATGGATATAAATTTGTTTGTGATGCCAAATGGATTACTTTGCATGAAACAAAAGCTTATGCCCAAATTTGCTAGATTAATATCATAACCTCAATTTGTTAGAGTTGCATCTCTTAAAGTCAGGCAAATTAATGCAAGATTTAGTCGTTTTCCTTGTCCAACGCTTCACGAAACTCTTGCAATTTTTTATCTATTTATTTACTTATAATTTACATTCTATATTATTTCCATGTTATTGCCTACATTTTTATCTAGTGCAAAATAGAGATGCAAGAGTATATCCATAATATGGTATTACCGAAGTTAAGTGAGGTAGGAGATAGGCAAAGTATGACCCATTTTTCATAGCTGGCCATGAGAGTCAAGTGTACTTTGCTAGCTACCTAGGTAAAGTGCGGGCTAAGCAAAATTGACTTTTAGTAATTAAGACAAAATCCATAGGCATTACTGAAAGGAGAATAACAATACAAGCAGCACATCAACATGAATGTATGTCAAAGAACTTGCTAATGATGTTGACGATCATGTCGTATCAAATGAGAGTAAGTTACAGTTAGAGGATATTAACATTAATAGTGAGGACGAAGTAGCTAATGACGAGGTGGCATGGTAAGATGGAAGTCAATCGAGTAATGAGTAGTAGTGGAACGGTGAATATATTTTCATATTGTTAGATTTCTACATTCATATTTTTATAACGCTTTTTTTTTTCTTTTTTTAATTGCTCTACTTATATGCATTTTTTTACAGCATTTCCTATATTTAGTTATTTTAAGTACTTACTTTTTTCTTATTTTGCATATGGCTTTTGGTGATGTGCCCACTTACAAGTCAATCATGAATATATTTGGTAGGCGAAGAATGTGAGTAGTGGCCCATCTAATAGGGTCAAACCATCTGAGGGGACCTCCTCATCACATCCTGCCGCCCAGACCCAGACCCAGCCGAGTCCGACCGTGCCTACACCTACATCTACCAGCCCTCAATTTCATTCCCTATATCCTCAATTTCCTTCACTAGACCCTATGCACAACACTCCTTTCTACCCTTACTATCCCCAACATCATCTCAGGGAGTCCATCCACCTACCCATATCCACCATACACACAATCATTCTACTACCCACCACCACCACAACCATTTTTAGTAGGACCGTCCACATTTATAAAGTAGCAACATAAGGGTACAACATCATCGCCAATAGATGGCTGCATGCTTATAGAATCTAAAGGCAACACATAAGTAATTAATGTTTTATTTTATTTTGATGATTTGATAACTAATTTTAAAATTTATATTTTATGCAACTTTTATCCGTCGAGGAAGTCAACACATAAGATATTGGACATGATATGGAGCAAGTTTGATGCTCCATATGTATTTTGAAAGAAAATACCTTGGGAAGTTCGAGACATGTGGTTTCGGGAGTTTGAGGTTAGTAATTAACACTAATGATACTCAACTTGCATTTTAATTACTCTAATCCAAATTTTTGTGCTATAATGCCGATATGTAGAGAGATTTTTATTTATTTTCACAGCATCATGCAAAGATTAGAAAGAATTTTAAAAAGTGTGGATCAACTCACCTACGAGACATGTTTACAAATATTAAGAAGTCAAGCGAGAGACCGTTTTGGATTGGTGAGGGTGGTTGGCCTGAGTTGACTAGAAGTTGAGCTAGCACAGATTATAAAAGGAGGGATAAGAATAAGCTGAACAGAACTTCATATGTTGGGCGCATGGGTATCGCCCTCCATACTGGCAACTCAATTCCACACACTGAGCATATACGATGTTCGGTAAAAAAATTGGGATTTTTACATACCTAACACTTAAAACAAGTCTATTTACCTATTTAACACCTAAACTTTCGTATTTACTTATATATCACCTTAAAACTCTTATTCTCATCAAAAATAGCATTCTGTATCCTCCCGTCAACACCAAACCGTGAAAGAGCGCGGGAACCCCTAACTCGAGCAGAGCAACTTCCTCTCTTGATGTGAATCGCACAGTTCGCCAATCAAGTTTGCGAATCTCACTACTAGTCTTCTCCTTTTGTGAATCTATCCGCTTGGTGTCTTCTCCAGCTAGTGGCGACTGGCAACACATGCATTCCTTCTCTTTAGGTATTTTGTTCTGATTCCTCTGCAGCTCCAACTGATCTGTTCTGCTTTTATCAATATGCAGCATTTGTTTCCTCTGCAACTTAGAGTCTTCTCCAGCTAGTGGTTTAATCTAAATCGTTTACAAATTGTGGTTTATACATTTTTATTGCAAACAAGTTTATACCAAATATTTGCCCAAGCTTCGCTTTCCATGAAAGGTTCAGACACAATCATAAATAACTATATTCCTTGAAGCATCTGCATCTGTTTGACCAAGCTTCGGCTTGAGAGGATCAAAGCATCGTAGGAAATTGAACTAAAATGCTATAGGCAAAGTAAAAGTTCGCATGAAAGGTGTCTGTTTGCTTAACTGGAGGCGAACTTCAGATTAATAAGCTACAGGTAAAGTCTGGGCTTGAGCAAAGATTTGGCGAGAGACCAAAAGCTGTGAAAGAAGGTATTCGAAGACCAAAATGACATTGAAAGAAGGAGAAGAACATACCTATCGGAACGGATTGATGAGTCGATCTAGCGAGTTGAAGAGGAGAGGTGAAGGCAGTGAGCCAACCTAGCGAGAGGAAGAGGAGGTCAAGGCATAGCAAACGGTCGGGTTTTCGATTTGACGGGATGAAAACGAAGGGGTAGTTTTGATGAGGGTTAGGCTTTTTAAGTGGTATATAGGTAAATATGAAAGTTTATGTGTTAAATAGGTAAATAGACTTGTTTAAAGTGTTAGGTATGTAAAAATCTCAAAAAAAATTACACTTACTTTATACGATCTCATATTTAAATAATTTTTTTGGTTATGCATACTTATCAAAATATATTATTGCATAAATAAATGTAGGGTAAGGAACCCATTGTTGTTGAGTTGCACACTCGCACTCACCAGCGCTTGGAGGACCGACAATGGGTGGACCAATGAGCGATGAAGGCCTTTATGAGTTTTGAAGCTTGCAATATTAATAGAAATGTTTTTAGTGACACAGATATAACAGTTATATTTATCTTATATTTTTTAGAAAGAATAAGTCATACAAAATTTCGAGAGAGCCAAATAGTAGCTGATGAGGAATCCTCTGCGGGATCAACGATTATTCCGACTATATTATGTGGTCATGGGCAAAAGCCGAAATGTAGAAGGGCAGAGTTTATGGATTAAGCATGCAGGCTTATGCATTCAAGGGACAATCTTTAGTTCATCAAGCTGCTTAGCTAGCATCCAGGAGAGGTTAGTTAGCAAATAGGTGGCTCCCCTGACAGTTGAACTAAAGCAAATGCGAAATCCACAAGCCGATATGCAAATGTAGTAAAGCAAGATATTGGAGGAGATGCACATAATCAAGGAGCAGTTCCATCAAACATAACCCGCAGGGACCGAAGAGTGTGAGTCAACAGAAGATAATTAGAGCCTGGATGCTTGTAGTTTTTTTGTTGGTTTTTTGTAATGTTTAAGAACTGATGTATTTTGACTAAGGTTTGTACAGTATGGTGCTTGGTTAACATATAATGCATTTTAAATAATATTTTTTTTGGGAATGTTCAACTATTTTATTAATTGAGTACATTTATGTGATTGATACATTCTTTGTGGGTTATTGTAGGATAATTAACATGACAAAGTATTTTTTTCTAAGCCACAGGTTTTCGGTGGATTTTTTTGCCGAAAACTCGATACCATCGTTTTTTGGGTAGAATTTTTTGCCGGAATTACGGGTGGATTATCGGTGGAATTTCCTGCGGAATCTTAGCCCAAAATCTGCCAATGCGAATCGTCGAAAACCTATTTTGGACACCGCCGAAAATCAGTCGATAAAATCTATGACGGAAAAAATTCTGATGCTAATTTTTTCCAAAGCGTGTTTTGCCAACGGAATTATTTCCGGCGGATTTTCTTCTTTTTCCAACGGATAATTCTACCAGAAAAATCGTGAATTCCTCTAGTGAACTGTTCACTGATGTTATCTCTATACCATGTAATCCTCTCACTCTTTGGAAGTCTCATCCAACTATTAGTTCAATTTAGCTAGAAATCTACACACACATATATAAACTTGACCAATAATTACATATAGATCACTTGACTAAGAAATGGTCACTCACAACTCAAATTGAACTTGGTTGAAGTCAAAATTCATACACTCAATTTTGAGTTTATGTAAAAGCTCACTAACTTCAACTCAATATCAACCCTGCCAATGATGTTTACTCTAAAAGTATAATAATTATCACTATCCAAACTAAAGAGTTCTACAACTAGGAGAATTGAAACAACAACAACAACATCAAGCATTTATCTCACTAAACTCAAAATTTTATAACTAGGAGGCATTCAGAAAAGCTCGCATGTAGTGAAGGTAACTATCTTTTTTCCTTTCCACGTGCTTCTTTATTCTCCTTTCACTCCTCACTCATCTTAGAGCCACCATTATTCCCTATTTCGCATGGACAAACCGATCCTCTTCTACTTCACTGAATCACTCAACACCTGCTCGATATCCCACACCATCGCTTCTCAAACCGACTCCAACAGCCACACTTTAGTGAATTCCTGGAAATGAGCAGTGAGGCAGCGTGAATGACCAGCTAAAAGGACCAATCGAGCACAATAAGGGAGCTCCTCATTCGGTGGCGGTGGTGGTTTGTATGCATCATTGTTTCATTGCTCCAAGGTATACTTTTCCACTTCAAAGCAAAGCAATATTTGTGATCAGGTTGATTTGGCCACTCCGTGTGGAAACTTGAAGCCGCAACGTTTATCTTTTGGGGGACTTTAATATGGAAAATAAAATGAGTTTGGAAATATGCACATCAGGTGATCGATTAAATGCCTCATCCAAATGGGCCTCTGATTTTACTTTACTCTGCATACACAGAACCAAACAAAAAGAAAAACCTGCATTTACTTTACAGGCAACCAAACAACCTTAAAGTATTTACTTTATACTGTATTTACTTTATATTGCATTTACTTTACATTCAACCAAACAGCCCCTTAGAGTTGTTTGGATAAGTGTAAAATAAATGCATATAATTATTTTTTTTGTTTGGCTTGAATTAAAATGAATGCAATGTAAATTCCAAAAAATTGTGGTAGTTAGTGGCCGGCGAGGCAGTGGTGGCTGACGGCGGCGATAGGTAGTCAGGAGTGGGTTATCGACAATAGCAGGTGGTTGTTGGCTATGGAAATTGGTGACAATCGGTGGTCAGTGGCGGGCGATAGCCAGAGGTTGGGTGGTGGCCAGTTTTAGTGGGTTGCAGTGGGTGGTGGGGGTGGTAGTGGTCGGTGGTCGGTGACCAATGGCGGTGGAAATAGTGGTCGGAAACAACGATAGTGCTTGGAGTTGGGTGGTGGCAAGCAGTGGCAGAGGTTGGAGTGGGGTCGCAGCGACGACCGATGACATGTAGCGACAGTGATGGCTGGCAACAGTGGAGGTGTCCAAAGGTGGGCAGTGGCGGGTGGTTGCCAGCGATATCGTTGGCGGTCACCTACGACGGCAGAGGCAAGTAACGGGCAGTGTTGGCAATAGAGGTCAGCAACAGGTTGTGGTGGCGGAAGGCGGTGAGTCTTTTAATGCCTATAAATAAGTGGTTGAAACTCTTCCTCATAAATGACAACTTAACACCACTTTATTTTCCTCCCTTTATTTCCCTCTACTTTTTCCCTTTAAAAAAGTGGGTGCCTATGAGACTTTTAATGCCTATAAATGAGTCAAAATGCTTTGTACTTTTCATTGATGAATGAAATATTTTGGTGAAGAGTTTTTCATTTACTTGGTACTTGGTGGCTTCAAGTAGTACACCTATAATTGGTGTGTCAGATAGTTATTTTTTATTTTCTTTAAGACACTTGTTACTCCTCTTAAATACCTGCTACAAACTCTTCAAATATCTATATATACTTCATAAGTATCCTTAGAGACCAATTAATCAATAATTAAGATCTTAAATTATTCTAAATACTTCCACGACTCTCAACCAAATTAGGGTAGAGAACCCTAGGACTTAATTTTATTCCCTATATCTCGACATCCTCTTAAACTCCACTAAACTCTACCATCAACTTCAGATCATAATCCTAAGCTAACTCTTCATCATCATTTTCAATTATTTATCCCACATAAAATCACACTCTAAAGTGATCTTCTGAATCAACCGAAATTAGACTAGTCTTGGCATTCCTAGTAGTATACACCTTTAAACCCCTCACCACTAAAAACTCTAGAATATTTCCTTAATATTAAACTAAAGATTCAATATTTTAGTCAGCAAACAAATATCAACCACCGTCATATTTAGTATCAAAGTGAACTTGAGAAGGAACAAATCAACTTAGAACTTTTACACGATAACAAAAAAAAAAAAATCTTGTGGTGAACTTTTCTCCAAAAGCTTTTAAATCACTTTAACAAGTGTGATGTTACTACATCTTTTTTGTAATAGATTTATTTCATATTAATAGCTTGGATATTGATGTAGTCAAAATTTGTTATGTTATGTTTTTTTTTTCTTGTGTTTTGGACGTAATGTAATTTTATTTTGTAAGGCCCTATGATGAAAATCTACTCATGATCATGCATGGTTGGGTGCTCTCAGATAAGTACATTCCAATGGCTTCCCATTCGTGTTTTCTTGCTCCTTTTTGCCTGTGGTTGTTCTGCTTTCCCTATTAACTTTTCGTTTTCCCTGCTATCTGCTTGGATTCCCTGCTAGCTGTTTGGATTCTCCATCGGCTGTTAAGCTCCCCTATTGGCTTCTTGTTTTCCCTATTGGTTGCTTGGATTCCTTGCTAGCTTTTTGGATTCCCGGTTGACAATTTGTTTTCTCTGCTGGCTTCTTGTTTTCCCTGCTATTTGCTTGGATTCCCAACTAGCTATTTGGATTCCCAAAAAGCTATTCGGTTTCCTTACTGGCTTCTTGTTTTCCCTGTTGTCTTCTCAGTTTTCCCTATGGGCTGCTCGATTTTCTTGTTGTTGGCTACTCGTTTCTCTTTGTTGATTCATATGCAGAAAGTTTTAATGTGGGCTAAATTTGGTGGTTCTGATTGGCTATTTTGGTGGCACATTTATGTGATATATTAAATGTTATTCCCCCTTCTTTCTCCCATAAATTGGGCCTGAATTCCTTTGTGCAAAGAAGAGTTTTTGGAATGTGATCAATTAAAAAACCTGAGGGTTTTTTTAGCTTGCAAGCTAGTCTTCTCCCTATCCCCTATTAATTCGTCTCAAACTTCTTTTTACTTCTTCTCTCCACAGTTTCCCTTCCACAAGTATCTTTCTTCTCTAAATTATTGTGAGTAAATCATTTTAAACCAGAGGGTTTCTTCTAAGCTTACGGGCTATCTTCTACCTTCCCGCTACTTGTTTGTCTTGGTCTTCTTTCTACTTTTTTTTCTCTCTACTGTTTTCCTTCCACTTGTACATTTCTTCTCTAAACTATTATAAGTAGTAAGTGGTGATGTGCCCTATTCTTTTGGTATTTGCCGGAGGAGAAAAATCTTGTATTGGAACATAATTTTTGTGGTGGTTAGCTAGTTTGTCCTTTCCTGTAAGCACCTTCCCTAGTTTGTGTTTGTATGTGAGGTGACCATTCGTGGTTGTTCTAAGGATTTATAGTTTATGTGATTTGTTATTTGTTCTTTCTTATACGACTTCCTAACAAATTTCCTTTATTAATTTTCTAATAAGTATCTATCATTTTGGTGTTTGTTTATGTGAAATTAAAAGGAAGTATCTTAATTTGCATTCCTAGTGTTCTCCTACTTTGTTTAAGAACTTAGGTTACATCATATATGTAGTATACTTCTTGCAAGTCTATGATGTAAGCATAAAAATTCAATTAGGAGGTCCCACCATAAAGTCTAGCCAATATCCCCATGTGAACCTCTTCATGGATTTGTCTTGAGAGAAATCTTGATAATGGTGTTCTACACCTACAGAATATTAAAATATTTCCTTGATGCATGCAAAATTTTATGTAACATTCTTTAATTTTTTTGTGTTAATCTCTTGTGATAAGACAGGTTATTTATTTGTACAAATTTAAATAGTTTGTTATCTTACGAACTTAAACTTATAGATCTAGACATATTTTTTTTGCATTTAAAATTACATGCATAATAATATATGTATGTAAAATTTACTGTATTTGAAGTTAAAAATTGTCAAAATGGTCTAAGCTACATAAGAAGAGCTTGGGGCGTAAGAGGTCTTTATACTCCCCTCCACACTTGGAAATTCTCTTAACTTGAAATTCATTTTATTTTTTATCTATAATTTAAATTTCTCTCTCTCTTTCATCTATCACCCTGTCACCTTCATATATCTCTTCATATTAAAAACAAATCATCTCATGACCCCAAATCTGTTTCTCAAGACCAAATTAAAGATTTGACTCAAATGACTGACTTCTTAGGCCTTAAGATTCATTGAAAATCAAGTTAAGACTAACTCTTTAGCAAGAGATGAAGTCTCCCACTTGCAAAATCCCTCATTTTTTGTGATTAATTATATAATCATCAAGATAAAACCGACTGAACTAGTTTTTGAGCATCTCTTTTTAGTTCATTAGAAGAATAAGCCACCTACTAATGATACATGGCTGACTCATATTGACTCAGAGATTTTGGCCAAACAATTAATAGAATACTATTTAGATTTTAACTATACATAACATAGTTCAATTAAACTCGGGGTAGTTGATGTAGTGCATAATGTGGATAAAGATAATCCAGTAAAAAACTCAACCACAATAACTAAAAATAAAGCCCAAGAAAAGATCAAAGAAGATGACCAATTATAAGAGCTCAATCAAGAGCCCATAACTTGGAATATTTTAAATGTAATTTATATTTTATTTTCATTTAGAGACTTGTATTAAAATTCATGATAAGATAGGCATGTATGAAGTATTAAAAATAGGTGATTGGAATTCTTCTTCATAAATGACAACTTACCTCCCTTTTTCATTTCTTTTTCCGCTTAAAAAATGATTGCCTGAGAGTCATGCAATGCCTATAAATATGAGTCGAAATACTTTATAATTTTCATTGATGAATGAAATATTTTGGTGGAGAAGTGCTTTTCATTTACTTGCTGCTTGGTGGCTTCAAATAGGTTGCCTATATCAAGTATGTTAAATGGGCATCTTCATGTTTTTTTTTTTTTAATTCACTTGTAACTCCTTTTAAATGCCTGCTCCAAACTCTTCAAATATTTTCTACCACTTCATAAGTATCCTCAAAGACCAATACACCAACCAATATCTTAAAGTCATTCTAAACACTTTCGCAGCTATCGGCCAAATTAGAGGACAATAGAACTTAGCTTTGTTCCCTATACCTTGACACCCTCTTAAACTCCACCAAACTCTACCATTAACTTCCGATCATAAGTTCACATCTTAACTAATACTCTGTCATCATTTTCAGTCATTTATCCCACATAAAAATCACTCTATAAAGCAATCTTCCAAATCAAACCAAATCAGTCTAAATTGGACTAGTCTTATCATTTGTATTAGTATACCCCTTTGTATCCCTCACTATTCCACCAAAAACTCCACAACATTTATTTAAATATTAAACTAAAGATCCAAAGCCTTTTCTAGTCATTATTCTCACCAAGAGGCTATCCATTGCCATCAATAATACATAACATTCCAACAAGAAATATAATGTAAACTCAAATTCCAATTTTCAATACAGATCCAAGGAGAGAAAGGAAAATGATGGTACGAATAAAGCTCCTTAAACTTGGAAGCATTGCCTCATATGTGACCTATTCTAAAAGACTACAAAGTGCTTATTCACTTCTTTTTTTTTTTTTTTGCCAAAAAAAAGAGCCTGTATTATGCATCCTGAACAAAAAAAAAGAGTATATTTATCAATCATCCATAAGCATTAACGTGGTAGACATTAATTAAGCAAATTTGCATGCACCTTCAAAAAGCCTTCCACCAAGTCCACAAAGAAAATATAAAACTAATAATAAAATTTCCATTAAAAGATTCTCAAGATCCCAATCAAGAAAGTGACAAGTGAAAAAGAGCACTTCTCAAGGGACTCATTTGCAAGCTCATGAAAAATAAGATTTAAATGAAAAAAATTGACATAATTTAGAAATTTATAACCAAACTGCAACATATGAAAGGATTGCAAAATCTCTTGGTTAGAGGTATTTGAAATAAGATTATAATTGAATCACAGATCCATCAATATCCTTCACAAACTTCCCCAAACAAAGAAAAGCATGACAAACCAAAAAAAGCTAAAAATAGAAGGACAACATACAATTTCAGTTGGCTTGTTTTGATTGTATTCTGACTTCTTTGATTCAACAACCTTTTCCAGTGTCTCCTGATCCCAATCCTCCATTGTTTCTGTTGCATAATTTCAAAGTTAGATGGTATATAGACAAGAACAAGGGAACTCAGGCATTAATTAGACAAACAGAAAATGGGCTCGGAAAGCATAGCATCACTCCTTACCAGTACTTTCCTGATCACGTTTGTCACTATAAATGTCAATCTTCTCACCCTTCCTTTGCACATTTAAATCATGCGAAAACTTGCACTTGAAGCCTTTCGCACATTGTCCAGCCTTAAAAAACTCACATAGAATAGACTTGGGATCGACACCTGAGCAGTGCCCATGGAATTAAAACGTACAATATTAAGTTAAGATCAGTAAAAACGAAGATAAAAATTAAGAAGGGATGAAACTATCATGCTTTAGAATCAGATATCAACATACCAAGTGGAACTTTAGGTTGGCTAACAGCAACCTTAAACAAATCATTCAGCTCCTTCTCTCTGGCCTTATCATCTTCCAGCTTCTTCTGCTCATGCAAAATTTTGAGAAAAAGAAATTAAAAAGCGATTTTTATAATCACAAAATGGTCACCAATCTGTATTAAGTACCGTCAAAAAGGGTAAAAAGATTACCTTGGCGGCCACTTTGGAAGGATCAGGCCTAGGTTGGACGGATTGCTGGAGGCTCTGCACATATTTCTGAACATTTTTGCTCTTGTTCTTATTCTTCAGACCGAAGGTCTTGTCCTCGACAACCTTCTGCTTCTTCGTGAGTTCCGCCTTAGATTGTTGTTTCGGCGGCATAGGCAATCCGCATCAATAGAAACCCCGCGGGAGAAAGAATCAACAACTTAGGAGTTATGAAACTCCTACTTCTCCTCTTCTGGTATATTCTCGAAGAACACTGAGTACCAAATCTTCCTATATGATCGATTAAGATTTGAAAAAGGGGCGATGAAGATTGTGTATTGGCCACAAGCTAAGGTTTTTGCACGTTTGATCTCCCTCAATTTTGTTTCTCCGGCTTTCCGATATCCCAGCAAGCAATAGCGATCTGGGTTCCTCCTGCTCCCCACAAATCCCCCTTCGCGTTCGACTGAGCGAATGTTTTTCACTTCTGGTTAGGTTTTTTTTTTTTTTTCCACGTCTGGTTAGGTTCACAATCTATATGT
This sequence comes from Dendrobium huoshanense, assembly GCA_016618105.1. Classification (NCBI taxonomy): domain Eukaryota; kingdom Viridiplantae; phylum Streptophyta; class Magnoliopsida; order Asparagales; family Orchidaceae; genus Dendrobium; species Dendrobium huoshanense. The sequence continues at coordinate 75,002,498 of CM028347.1, read as the reverse complement.
GGCTTTAAGATTCGGATATTGAGATCTAATTTGCTTTGAAGAAAATGAAGAACAGGATAGATATCCTTATCTGATGTCTAATAGGATATATTTTTCAATATTATAAAACTTTTTTTTTTTTAAGTACGCTGAAATATATCTATATGCATTCATTTCATGTACTCATTCTTATATATTGTCTTAGGAGAAAAACACCAAAATTATCCCTTGATTATGAAAGAATGGTCAAAATAATTATCAATATATTAAAAGAATATTTTAGTCCCTCGACTTCAAAAAAAGAATCAAAATAGTCCCAAATGTATATCTGGAATGTAGTAAATTCGTTAAAATTAACTGTAGCAAATTCCCAAGGTGAAATCAAAATTGAAGAATTTACCATATTGCGAGCTTTGAACCTTAGTTATGAATCCCTAATAGCGTCGAACCCCTAGCATAGACGGAATCAAAGCATGCGAATGTAAAACTCAAAAAGCGACCGTTCTTCGCATCCTTTGGCAACATTGAACTTTAGTAGTCAAAGACTAACAATGTCAAATCACAAAGTCGAACTCCAACAACGTCGAACCCTAATATTTGATCGTTCTTCACATCTTTCAGCAACGTGTATGTGCTACAATTCAAATAATTATGAGCGACTATGAGGATTAATTGTTCATCCATACTACCTGGTGAAAAAATATATAAGAAGTTATTAATATAGTATTAAGCCTTTAAATGGTGTTGATGAGTGGTCAAAGAGTGATAAGACTCTACCATTGCCACCATATATAATAAACCCAAGACGGTTAGGCCATTAAAGATGCAAAAAAAAGTTATCGATGAACAAGCATCACATTCAAAGCCAAAAAGTTTGGTAGAGCCAATGTAAAGCTTCATTACATTAAATGCATATAAAGTGAATACAATAGCATCACTTGTGAAAAGACAATGCATATTGAGGAGACACGCGGAGATGCTAAAGAAGTTCTATAATCATTAGCTGAAATGGTAGGCAATGTAATTCCATTAGATTCACTTAGTTAACAATTTAGGTTTAAAAATGATATTTTTTAAACTTGTGCTTGGTTCAGTTGGAGACGGACACATAGTGTGAGTCAGCTTACGAACTCTCACACAAGGATCTTCCATTACAAAACTTTTGGCAAGGTTATATAAATTTTTTTACTGCAGAGTTCACTTTCTATTTTCTTTTATGAATTTAACTAAAATTTTTCCTTTTTATAGGTGTACACCTCTAAAAAAAAAACTCATTGAATAAAATATTCATGTTCCAGATCTTGGATTTTTTTTGTATGGATGGTATGTACAACAATACACAGTGATGCATCTTTTATACTTATTTTTTCAACTTTTGAATGTAATGAGAAAAAATTGAAGGAATTTGCATACATATTATGTTTCATAATGAAAAAAGAGTACTTCATTTATTTTCTTATGATACATTCCTAATGCAATGGATGAATTTTTAACTTTATTTAATGTATTGTTATGAAAAACTTTTAAATCTAATGAACTTTTATTTAATGGAATGAATTGTTCTCATATCACACAAGTTGTCCCCTTATTTTTCAATGGTTGTTACATCAAAGTGGAAATGATAACTTGAAGCATTATGTCCCATGGTTGATGGATTCTCTGTGCATCTTCCCTTCAATATTTTATTGTAGTGAAGAGACCATCCATCAATATATACATAGATATCATTTCTTTATTGGTATTAATTCTTACGCTTGCTTTGATCATGAAGATGTTAAAAACTTCATTTGATTCTGAAACCAACAACATCTCTTTGTATGATCCTTTGAAGGTTGAATTTAATGGCAACTTAGTTAATTCTGATGATCATGCTTCAATCACTCATTTTGCAAGTGCTGGCTTATTTAGTAAATTATCATTATGGTGGTTGAATCCTTTGATGATGTAAGGCTATGAAAAGCCACTATAGGAGAAAGACATTCCTATGTTGGGAAATGATGACCAAGCGAAGAGTTTCTACTTTTTATTTTTGGAGCAATTGAACAAGCTAAAATAGAACTAATAAAATTCTTCTTCTTCTTTTGTTATAAGGGTGATAGTGTCTTGCCATTTAGACCAAATTTTATCAGTAGGGTTCATTATTTTGCTTAAGGTTCTAAAACTCTTTGCAGATCCTCTTCTACTTAAACTTTCATTGAGGTATTAATAACAAAATGAACTTCTAAATATGAAGGTTTTATATTGTTCATCGCTTTATTTATGGAAAAATATTTAGAATCCTCATCACAGAGGAAGTGGTACTTCTGAACTAGAATGTTTGGACTCATGTGAGGGCTTTGTTATTAATAGTCATCTATCGGAAGCAACTTAGGCTGTCAAACTCAGCCAAACTGGTCCATTATTCTAGAGAGATAACAAACTATGCTACTATTGATGCTTATAAAATAGGAAAATTTCCATTATGATTCCATCAAACTTGCGACAAGCTTCCAACTATGTATTTCTTTATTAATTCTTTATAATGTTGTGGGATTTGCAACTATAGTAGCCATGTTTATCAAAATATTAATAAAGCCAAGTAATACTCCACCGGCCAAGTAGCCACATATGTTTGAGGCAAGGCTTATAAATGCTTAGGATGAAAGGCTGAAGGTTTTTTTAAAAGCATTAGTGGATATGAAAGTACTGAAGCTTTATTCATGGGAAACACATTTAAGGAAGGTTATAGAAGGCTTGAGAGAAGAGTGAAAGTGGCTTAAAGTTTTTCACATTTGGAGAGCATATAATAGCTTATTATTATGATCTTCTTCTCACTACAAAAAAAAAAAAAAAGAGAGCACTAGTGTCAAAATTTTTTGTTGAATTATGCCACTAATTTGTATAGACGATGGAATTTTTTATGAAATTATTCGGCAAAAAAATTTACTTAATTTTTGATAGAAAAATCCATCAATAATTTTGTAGTAAAGAGCATATTTCATGCCAAACTCATCTCCCTTTCTCATTTTACATTTTTTCTCTCCCAAATGCCTCCTAGAAGCCGCTCTCAAGTCAGCTTGTCCGTCGCCTGTTGTAATTCTAGGTGATTTCTCGACCATTGTTTTGGCATTTTTTTATATTTGGAAGGCAATACTTCTTGTCTTTGATTATTTTATATTTCTTTTAATGTTTCAACTGTTAGATTTTGTTATTTTTTTTTTATTTGAATAATTACTGTGGATGATTATTATGTCGGTTAATTAGGGTTATTTCTAGTTAATGCTTCAATTTTTTTCTTCAATATATATGAGGATTATTTATAATATGGTTCCTATGCCATTGTCGCTTTTATGGAAGTAATCAACAAGTTAGATAAAGTGATTTATATTTTTTAGTTAAAAAGATTAAATTTAGAAGAAATATACAAAAGCCTAAGAAGAACATCTAGTCATAAGAGATTCTTTTTCCTGAATATATGAGAATTATAAAATAATAAATAGACTTCAAGAGATTACAAATAATACATATGATCATCCTCTTACGTTGAACCTAATTTACCAAAGAATATGATGCACTTAGCTTTTTTTTTTTTTTTTTTGTCTATAGGGTTGTTGAACCAAGTTATATATGGATATACATAGTCAAAGGAATTTGATGTATAATAGATTGTTATTGGAATGAAAGTCACTGATACATGAATATGATAAGAGATTTGAATATTGTATTCAAATGACATATCAACTACCTTCATTTTTATTAGAGTGATGTTTAGATTTTCTTACTCAAAGCATAAAAATCAAACATGCCTTACGAGATTAAACTTAATTTATATCACAAAGGATTTATTCTAGGGTATTGGGTTTATACTTCACATGGATAGTATGAGTCATATTCAGACTCTCAATGTGGTTCCTCCACAAGTTCAGGAGTAGTAGAGTATGATTAGAATACAAGAAAGTACAAAGAAATGTTTTTTTATGCAGTAAAGCTTGTTTTAAGGTAACATCTGGATGGGTCACCTAACATTGAAGCACATAAAAGTTATAAATTACTATGTGCTGCTCAACAAATTATTTGGAATGGGTTCACTACTCATTTTGAGTTATCAGATGCAGTTATGATACTCAGTATTAAAACTAAATACAATATTTCTTCAGATTGCTTCAATGAGTTTATAGGCCTATATAAGAAATTACTATCGAAGTTGGGATTAACTGCTAGAAAAATTGATTATTATATTAATGGTTGTTTGTTGTATTATAAGAATGACTTAATAGAAGCATATCATACTTGTAGTGCACTTAAATAGGAACTGAAATCTGTGAAACAATGGAATTAAAAATTTGTTCAACATTCTCGGTTGATTTATTTACCCATCATTCCCAAACTTCAGTAGTTGTATGCATCAATGAGTTCCGCTGGCCACATGAGATGGCATAAAGATAAGTTATCTCAAGCAGGTGTTCTTACTCATCCATAAGATATATAAACATGGAAGCACATAGATTGTACATATCCTTCATTCATTATATAATCACGTAACATAAGATTAAGATTACATGTTGATGGCTTCACTCTTTACAGGTAAGCAACTTCAACATACTCTTGCTGACCTATTATAGTCTCACCTTACAACCTTCCACTTGAGATATGTATGATTACACCTTATGTGTTTATGACACTTAATATACATGGATCACATAACCCAAAAGCAAAAATAGATTTCTTCTTGCAACCTTTGATTGATAACCATAAGACGATTAGGGAAGAAGGCATGCTAATATATAATATCTTAACTAAACATAATTTTAGCCTTAAAGTTATCTTATTATGGAGCATCAATGACTTTCCATCATATGGTATGCTATTTAGTTGGACAACTATAAAAAAGTTAGCTTACCATATTGTATGGACCATACCAAACCATTCACATTAAAACATGGAGGTAAAAACTTATGGTTTGATAGTCATCATATGTTCATGCCTACCGATCATCAATTTAGGAGAAATAAGGGTGTGTTCCTGAGAAACAGAGTTGAGTGATCAATTCCTTCACCCAGATTAAGTGGTTATAAGATACTTCCAAGAGAGAATGACATACCCACTATTTTTAAATTTCCTATATTATTAAAGTACAAAGTTCCTAGATATGAACTTCAATATAATGGATCAAAATAAGTATTTTCTAGACATTACCTTACTAGAGTGCCAATTTAATTAGGCATAATCTAGATGTTATACACATTGAGATGAATGTTTTTTATGACATTTTAAATATGGTTATGGATGTTAAAGGTAAAACCAAAGATAATTTGAAGGCAAGAATAAACCTTAAAAAGTATTGTATTAGAAAAAATTTTAAGCTAAGAGAGAGTGGTAATGGAAAATTATTGAAGTCGAAAGCTCCCTTTTTCATTCATGTTAAAACAAATAAGATCAGTTTATCAATGATTTTAAATATTGAGAATGCCTGATAGGTATAAGTCTAACTTAAGCCAATGTGTCTACATTAGATCCGAGAGACTATTCAGAATGAAGAGCTATGATTATCACATTATTATAGAGTTTTTATTTCCTATTGTGCTCAACTTCTTACCATATTCTATTTTAAATCTTTTGATTGAACTTAACATTGTTTTTCAAGATTTATGTTCAACAAAATTAAATGAAGGGTATTACGAAAGAGTGAGTAAAACATATCATTCATTCTTTACAAACTTGAAAAACATTTTCATCCTACCTTTTTCAACTCTATGGAACATCGACAAGTCTATTAATCATATGATGCAAGAGTCGGTGATCTTATGAAATATCATTGGATATATCCATTTGAGAGGTATGCCAACATTTAATATGCAAAAAATTACTTCTATTAACTCTTACAAGTTTTCTGCTTCATCTAAGATATACTTGAACCAATTTACAACATTTCTTAAGAGCAAAGCACACCCAGAAGAATCAATTTGTGAAGCCTATCTACCATAAGAGATAACCTTTTTTTTATTTTAGTATTTGAGCCACATGTAAGAAGTTCAAGAGTAAAAATTGGTTGTAACATTGGATTTGATGCAGATTATCATCCTCAATCATCATTGCAAACTTTTTCCACTCAGGGAAAGCCTACTAGAAGATGTACAACCAGATATCTTAATGATTTGGAGATTAAGATAACAACATTATACATGCTACTGAACTGCCAAGAAGTTCGTCATCTTTTAGAGTAAGAGTATAATCCATTTGTTAAGGGTTTCCAAAATTTTAATGCTTTATGTACATCTAAAATGGATAATCATATTGGTTATTTATAAGTACTTTGCTGACAACAAATTCTAAAGTTATTGAAAGAATAATTGTATATGATTTTCTAATATGGTTCAGAACATATATTTTATGATTAGTTATATTTTGCAACAAGTTAACAACTCTTTTAATTACTTTTTAGGTTCATATTCTTAGCAATGAGGTTCTAGATAAAGTGTTTCATGCAATTGAATGGGGACCAATGAGAATTTGTGAAAACATGGCTGATTTACCTTGTCAATGGATTTAGATTTCATGTTAATTAAGTTATGGAGTGAGGAAGAAAAACTAAAAATTATGGTGTTTTATGTTAGAGGGAACACTCATGAAGGAAGTGAAGGTGATTATTATGGTATTTTAGAAGAGATTATTCAACTCCAATATCCAGGGGAAGATGATCATAATCATATATTTTTATTCAACTATCAGTGGTGTGGTCCCATTCTGGATAGAGGCATAATGGTGCATCATTTATATGGTATAACAAAGATGAAGCTTAGTAGGAGATATGCTAAGTTTGATCCTTTTGTTATAGCACACTAAGAAATTAAAGTTTATTATTTCAGTTATTCTCGTGGACTTAGTGATAAACAAGACTTGCTAGTTGTAATAAAGACCAAACCTTGAGGCAATGTAGAGCATTATTATGTGATACAAACCGCACATCAAGAGGAATAAATGTCTTATTTTAGAGGACCTATAAGTGATATATCATAGGATTCAATCCCAATAAGAAAGTGGTACTTGGTAGAGAGTCTACCACATTGGAGCTGCACACACATGCATATCAACACTATGAGGATCACCAATGGGTTGATGAAAGATAAAAGAAAGCTCATGTGAGTTTTAACATTCTATAGTGTTCATACATACAAATTATATCTAAATGGCTTTATATGTATTCCATTTATTGCAGGATGATTATTTAAGAATTCTCAAGGGTCAACATTCCATTGGTGAGGCATCCCCTTCAGGATTTACACAGTATTATGACTACAACACATTGATACAAGCGGTGGGAGGCAAACAAAAGCTGTGAGTCTATGAATTAGACTCCCATGCATACATATATGAGGCACATGCAATCAACTTATCATGCTACAATTGGCATTGAGGAGATAGTTAATTAGATGAAGGGGGGTTGCACTCATCAAGAAGTTATAGTATATGTGACAAATACAAGATGATATAATAACACAACAATTTGAGATCCAAGTGAAGTTGATATCATATTGGAAACAACACTGAAAGAAGAAGGTTCATGAGCCTAAGAGAGTGAAGAAACTAAGGATAATTAGTTGTGGTACGTTTATTATAAAATATTATGAACTCAATGTTCAATTCAACAAATAAATTCAAAACATGTAATAGATTGTTTATTATATATATGTATATCTTTAATGAATGGTTATTTTGGATTATTGATTGATTAAAATCTTATATTTGAGTTATATTTACTTATTATAATGTGATGGAATAAACTGCTATGAATTCCAATTGGCTTTCATGTAAACAAAAGGTCAGAAGTATTTTTTCTTTTTGCTGCAGGTTCTTGTTTTGACAAAAATTTCCTATGAAAAACTATGATTTCTGATAGAAAGTTTAGCAAAAAATCAAACATTTTACTGCAGTGCTTGTACATGTATTTGCTACTACTTTCCCAACTTGTTATTTCCTTAAAACTCCTCTTAATGGGACGAACATTATTTCTAATAAAAAGATGACATGATAATTCACTTGAAATCATTTATTGCCCTTTTGTCCACTTTAATTTGTATGTATTGTAGCTGGAAATCGATTTGAGAAATTATAATGACTTGAAAATTATATATAATAAATAGCTTAATTAAAAAATTCCAAAACTACGTACCCCTTATTTTTACACGGTTAAGCCCAACATTCATTAATTTTTATATATAGTGGGACTATTTTGGTTCCTCTTTAGGGAGTTGAGGGACCAAATTGATCATTTAATATAGTTATGGATTATTTTCATCCTTCCAAAAGAGTCAATGGACCATTTTGTTCCTTTTCTTGTTGTCTTAGAATACTTCTCAATCATTTAAAACTTGTATTACAAATATAATAAAAATATTTATATTTCAATTTTTAAATTTTTTCTCTAAAAAGTTATTAAATGATATTCTGAAATATTTTTATATTAAAAGTTTTCAACATAAAAGCTTAATACAAATATTAAGAATTATGTCAAATTTTATGTAAAAAAATAACATATATCAACAAAAGAGAAAAACAAAGTGAATAGATGTGAGTTCTTTTTTAAATACTCGTGTATATATATATATATATATATATATTCTTTTTATATTTGTAGTGTGTTGCATTGCTTACTCGTCCATACTAATAAATGAATTTATATTCTCTCTCTTTTATGTACTCCTGAGCATATTGAGATTCTTTATTTTTTTCAATTCAATGGTAAAACTACTTTATTCATATTTGGCATCATATGTGGAATTTCTAATTTGAAGGGAAATTAATTATAGGTAATATTAATTCTAATGTTGATGCTTTTCATAGTGCATCCTTCTATTTTAGAAATGTTGATTATAGCCACCTTTAGAGAAGACATGAAATCTTATTCCTTTTGTGCCTATAAATTTTACTTATATTTCCCACAATTTTGATGCTTTTCTTAGCTTGCATACACCTGCACTAATTTAATCTGAGTTGGTTTTTATTTTTACTTTGTCAAGTATAAATGCAAGTTATAAAAAATCAATGTATATTGTAAAGAGTCCCTATAAATGTAAAGTATAAATTCAATTATATAGGTATATCAAGTTGTAAAAGTATAAGTATTCTAAAAATCTTAAATGTGATTGCTTATTATATATATATACTTGTAGGACTTCAAAAGAAAATAATCTTTCAATATTCTCTTTTGAAATTCTATAGAAGACCTGGAGCCTGAATAATCTGATGCATGCAGCCTGAATACTTAATTAAGCAACCACATTTAGATTTGTGTCATTATATGGTTGTAAAAATTCAAGCTTATCATGTTAGAATTTGGCCACCTTTTTTTATAGACCCTAAGTTATACTTTTAGTGGTATTTTTCACATTTTGTTTTATATATTACATTTCTTTCTATATTACTTCATTCATCCATACATTGCATTCATGGATTGGAAAATGACTTGCATTAAAGGGTAGTTTATTTTCCTAGGCTTCTTTGTAATGTGTGAGTCCTTGTAGGAGCGGCCTAAGCGATGAGGCTGATCCTATATTCCTCATGGGTTTAAGGTCATTATGCTGCTAGGTTTTTCTAGAAAATCGATAATATAGATTAAGTTAGTTGTATAACATAGAGAATTTATATTATATGTTAAAATTATTTTAAAGCACATTAGCTAAGTGCATAACACTTCATAATCCTTATTAAAGTTTGAACCAAAATACTTGATTCCTATTTTAACAATATCTATATACCTTGCATGCATTAGACCTAGAAATCATGATTTTAAAAATATGTGCTTATGTGCTTAGCTCATTGTCCACTCCAAGAAGACGTAAGTCCAGATTTGCATACACTTCATATACTTCCATTCGGGAGGATTATCTTAATTTTCTAATTAATCATAAACTCAAACATAAATTTGATCCTGCTCTAAATCAGTAAAACCAAACATTAGTATAGGTTAGAGTATTTATGGGTTATTCAAGAATCTCAAGTATTCTCTATCTTTCATCCATTGATTCAGAAAATAATCACTCAAATTTTAAACATTTCCTTGTTGATATATTTAAACTCAAAATCATGTATCTAAACTCATGTAAATTTAAGGAAATCTAGTCACCACTTTAATCCAGATTTTTTTTAAGATTTATCTTGGGATGCAATTAACTATAGATGCTTAACTCTATAAAAGACCTAGAACCCATTAAAAGAAAACACTACTTTAGCTCACTAGAGTAGGCAAAAAAATCTCTGGACGTAGATTAAAGTCTAATTCTTGGTTAATTTGATTTTCTAAATGATAGGTAAATATCAATTTTTTTTTTTTTGAGGAATAATATATTCTCTATGCTAAATTTGATTATAAAAATAAATTCTATTTCTATTATATATGTTATGTTATTAGCTATGTAGATTCGATCATAAAAATATAAAGTGAAAATCAATTGGTACAATATATTTGTCGATACCAATGATTAAGGTTTAGTGGAAGAATATAATAGAAAGAAAAGCTACTTGGGAAACAGAATCTAAGATGAGATAATTGCAATCTGACATATTTTGGTGATCTGAGTTCAGAAATCTAGAGGATGATATTTTTTAAAGAAAAAGATAATTATACCACCTACATATTAGTGCAATTTTTCACCTATTTTAACCTGATATAAAAAAAGATAAATTACTTAATTTTTGCATTTGAAACATTATCATGTATCTGGGAATGTTTTGTATACATGTGAACTTCTGAATCTATTCTAGATTAGGACATGAGGGGTATGTGTGAATGTTTGTGAAATCTATAAATATTTTCCTGGTCATAGCAATATTGAGTTAGACTGAAGTACAACGTTGAGCTCTCGATCTTTTTACAAATTAATTTAGTAAGGCAATACTAGGGGTGGCGTTGTGCACTCCTAAAGGGAGCACAACGGTACTCAACCAAACTTTTATATTAAAAATATCATTTCCCAATATTCCACTCACTTCCATCCAATCAAGGTAATCGACTAGAGGGAGAGAGAGAGAGAGAGAGAGAGAGAGAGAGAGAGAGAGAGAGAGAGAGAGAAAGTTTGTTTAGGGCTACTTTAGGAAATTTTAGTTGTCAACCCAATTCTAAAAATTGTCGGGCTTGAGGCTAATTATATTTTGTCTATCTCAATTTTCAAAAATATAAATATTAAAAAAATTATTTAATCTATAATTCCATTAATGAAAAATAAGGACAACTTGATATCTGCAAAACTTTTACTGCGTAATTTTATGTATGTTATATAGACAATTATTTTGGACATTTAAGTTTTTTTTTTTTGAAATTTTACACGGGGGTTTTGAAAAATGCATCATTTTAATCATCTGAAAGATAAATATAACCCCAAAAAATAATACTGCAATATAATTAAAGCTTCAAAATAATACTATAAACAATCTATGGTAATATGGTTATATTTTGAAATAGTGAATTTATGTACAGTGGTTTATTTTACTAATTACTGTTATAATACTTTGTTAAATTTTGAAATGAGTTTATTTATATTTCTTTTACTATAATGCAATGAATTATATAATTATTTGCTTGAAATGTGTGATTCTGAGGAGATTTGGGGGGTATGGAGAAAGTTATGTTTTAGTGTCAAATGCATATTTTGGCGTCAAAGACATATTCGTGTCCTAAATGTACATTATATTCTGGTGATTTATACACATTCTATTTATTTGATGGGTATTGGGAGATATAAGGGAATGTTTTCTGATATGTCGGCACGGTAGTCATAAGGGTTAAAATTTTTTGAATTCTATTATGAATGGAGGTATAAGGGCCTGACAAAAATCTATTATTTTCTACTCTGATATATGAAAGTGCTTTTTTATTTACTTTTTTGCATTGCTATTTATATTTTCGATAATCACAAGTATTATTTTATTCAGTGCAATAATTATTATAAATGTTCTTAAATTTTAATTAAATGCATAGTAAATTATTTATTTTAAAATTTAAATCAATAAGTGTGACATGCTGAGATGTGTTGGCTCACAATTTATCTGCATTTTGTTTTAGTTTGTAGGAAAGGGAATGAGCCAGTTGAGTAAGTGAGTTAAGATCTGATTTGTCTGACTTGTTTTTTTTTTTTTTTTTTTTTTTTTTTTTTTTTTTTTTTTTTTTTTTTTTTTTTTTTTTTTGCAGTCATAACTAGTTATTTAAATTACTCTATTTTAAATTTTGATTTGAAGCCATGTACTATAGTATAAATATTGTATATGCACGTTGAGGAGAAATGAAAAGAGATTTTATGGATAAGTTATTTTCTATATACTTGAGGTTAATAGCAGCTATGTGGTATGTTGCATATTTTAAATTCAATTTGAAGGATATGAAAAAAAAATTGCAAAGTTTTCCAAAACTCTGATATTGTGTTGGCCTAAATCACAAGCCAACATGATAAGACCCGTTGTGGGTCTTATCAATTTGGGTTGTGACAATAGGGCCATAAATGGGTGAGGATAATTATAGAGCAACAGTTGAGTGATGGTGGTCTAATGAACATAGTTGGTTAATGGTAGTCAAGGGACTATAGTTAAGAAAAGGTGGTTAAGGGACCCTATCGAAGTGATAGTGGTCAAAGAACCATCGTTAAGGGGTGGAGGTTGGAGGATCAAAGTCAAGCAATGATGTTTGAGATATCACAAGAGGAAAAGGTTGAAAATAATGGATATGTGTATTCGAAGGACTGAAGTTAGTTTATGGTGGTTGAAGTATTGTAGTAGGCCAATAGTTGTTAGAGGACCGTAGTTAGATAATGGTATTTCAAGTTGCTTAATGATGGTTGGTGGATTCTATTTGGGTGATAATAGTTGGAGGACCATAGGCAAGCAATGGTGGATAGAGGATTATAGTTATATGAAAGTAGTCAGATAAATATAGTTGGACAATAATGGTTGGATGATGAAGATTGGGAGGCAGTGGTTTGACAATAATGGTTGGATGCTGATGGTTTGGTGATGGAATTTTGAAGGCGATAATCTAATGACAGTGACAGTGGTTGTTTGATGATGGTGGTTGGATAGTGTTTAGGCCATAATCCATTATAACAATCATATGGTGGTCTAAGGGTGGCAATTGGGCAATGGACTAATAACAACTATTGAGTGGTGGTCCAACAATGGTGGTTGAGTGGTGGTCCAGTGGAGTTTTGACATTCTTCAAGCCTCTAAGCTTTCCTGAATCTCAAGCCAATGATATCCTTCAAGTAGAAAAAGGGGGTCTATTTTAGTTTTCGTGAGCATCATACTTCTTAAATATAGCCAAAATTTGTAAAACTTTATTGGATTGCCTATATTAATTCTTTTAATTATATATTATTCTTTCAACATTTAAGTGTCTTAATGATATCATAATCAAGTGATCTTAGGCTCACTGCATTTAGTGCATTGAGCTACTCAATTTCACCAAAAGCATTAAGGATTTGGAGAATATTTTGGTACATCACTCAATATCATGAAATTTTTTACCATTCTTCAAATGCATAATTTGGGTTAATTCAAACTCAGATAATACCACTTTTGACATCATGGGTTTTTCTTATCAAATCATTCAGTTAGACTATAAACTTGCTAAAATAAGAGTTTGAATGTTCCTACATTTCATTTTAAAAATTTTAAATTTTAACATACTATCAACATTTCTGCTTGATCAAGTGATTTTTTTTTTTTTGTGATGTATCATGTATAATCAGGAAACTCTAAATATTTAGGTACATTAGGACCAATTATGATATTAACATAAAAATTACTTTACATGAATGTTTAATATTTAATAACAACTCATACTTAGTTTAATAAGTTGAATATTTTAAGATGACTTTCTATGAATGCCCTCATGTGATTCTCTAAGAATCCAACTCATATGATATTCACACACACATCAAGTGCATAGTGAGGTAAATCCAATTTTTTTATGGAATTCTATATTTACCAATTTTATTATACATTTTTTGTTGTATTGACGCCTCATTTGGTCATTTTAGGGACTTGTTAGACAATATATGAGACATTTATCAGGTGATAGGTTGGTTGTTTCTTGACAAGCCATTTGGATGTTCCAAGTCTAACAATCTTTTTTGCCCCCTCTTATTTTGACTGGATCTCATATCTATCTATTCTTATCTTATTTATGCCATACTCATTCAACTTATTTACTCAAAGGATAATATGACATGTAATTCTTGTATAATTCATGAAAGTGGGAACTTTTTTTTTTTTTTGCATGCACCACTTCTATTTTATAAGCTATGAATTTTGAAATTTCAAATCCTTAGATATATGATCCCTAATTGGTCAACTTAGATTGATGTAACACAAATTATCTTTTATTATTAATCAGTTTCCATCCTCCCATATGTGTATTGTTCCACCTTGTTTTGCCGTGAATCTCTTAGACTATACGATCAAAGCCCCAATCCAACCATCTTACAAAGGCCCGCATATATTGTCTAGCTACGATCTTCCAATCACCACCAGTCGAATGTGATCCTCCAAATACTACTGGCTGACTATGATCCTTGGACCGTTATTGCCTTACTATGATCATTTGAATACTATCGCTTGACAACGATCACCCTTTCACTGTCACATGACTATGATCCTTCAATCAACATAACTCAACTATGATCCTTCGACCACCATTACCCAACTTCAATCTTTTGATCACCATTTCTCAACTTTGGTCCTTCGATCACCATTGTCAACTATGGTCCCCCATGTTCATCTAACAATCATCACCTATCTTTGGTCATTTGACCACCATCACCAAACTATGGTCTTCCAACCGTTATTGCTCAACTACAACCCTTTAATCATCATCTCTTGATTATAGTCCTTCGATCAGCATTGCTCTGTTATGATCCCCTAATAAGCACCACCCTGACATATCAATGCTCACTGACTTCATGTATATCATCTCTAATAATGTTGATGCACATCATCACCTATAAGGATAATGCCACCATCTTTACAAAGGTTCATATCCACCAACTTCATCATCATGTTCATAGATGCATGACATCACCCATAACATTGATGCATTCTTTCAACATCAACTCTAACACTTGATGTCAATACCATGACATAAGCTGGACTTCTTAGTCTTTGGTCTCTCCTACTCAAACTAGAACAATTAAATAGACTTCAAATTATATCTTCAAAATAACTTTCACGCCTCATGGCTCTTTTAATATCTCTCGTGAAATTTCTTTTATATAATTTATGTCTATTATATTATTTAAATATCTCATAAATAATGATAAATAATAATGAAATCATTTCTATTGCGTACGGTTCTTTTTTTTTTTACACAAAAACTCTAGTGCCTCTTTTAATCTTCTTTAATTTGTGTGTTGAATCTTTGAATAATGCTAAAATGTTGAGTTGTACCTCAACTATCATGAGTGTTATAACATGAAATAGTTTGGCACCATATGTGAGAAATGATTTTGGGTTGTTAGACAATCCTAATATAACCTCAAAAGATCGTTTATGTCAACATCCCAGGAATAGTTGATGCAAAACATCCATTTTTCATAATCGATCTTAAAGGGACTCAATTTATCCTCTTCAACACAAGTTAATATTGTCAATCAATATTCTGACAAATAATCTCGGATAGATCAAACATTCTTAATAAATTTATTTTTTTCTCTTCCATATTAGTTAACTTCGTCAAGAAATACTCTAATGAATAAACCTAGATAGCTAAAAAATTATTAGTGAATTTCTCTAAATATTTTTTTGTCACAGGTTAAGGCTTAGGGTGGTACTCATTCCAATAAAATAAGAAAGATCAAAATGTTAAAATATTTTATTACAACTTACTTTAACATAGAAAAGAAGAGCATCAACAATCCTATCACCATTATTTCAAAAATGTAAGTTATGCATAGATGCAATAATTCAAGAAAATCTATTTCCTCACAATTGAAGTGCTCATAACATTAGATCATTATTACATAAGAATATTAACATTTTATTAGATATCAACATTACTTATAGCCACTCAATTGTAAATATCAGTCAAGCTAGTATCTTACATGAATAAACATATACTTACCAGATATATAAATAAGAAGCCTTATTTTGATGTGACATATTATATATATATATATATATATATATATATATATATATATATATATATATATATATATATATATATATATATATATATATATATCAACACAATCTTCCTCTAATTTCTATGAGATTTAATGCTTATGAAGGTACCGGTGTGCTAGTGGATAAAAAAATATAAAATAATAATAATAATAATAATAATAATAATAATAATAATAAAATATGCATGACATGCAATAGCGCATGTTAGCTTAGTCTAGGGCATTTTTTGTCCAAGAAAAACATATTCCAGCATTTATAAAGTCCCAAGACACCCACCGCTGCTTGTCCAGGTGGTGAAGAGCCAGCTGCGCAAAGCCTAGGTTCCTGGTTCAATGTGGCTTTCCCCTTCGGCCCTGTCGGCCCTTCCCCCCCAGCATCTCCTTCGGCAGCCTACTCATCAGAGTCCTCAGCCCTCTCTTCATCTTCCCCGGCAGAAACCTCAGCATCTTCCCCAACTCCTTATCCACATCATAGCTCACCTTCGGCCCCCACTCTCTCATATACTGCAACCACGCCAGTTCGTCCAAACCCAAATGCTTTGCTGGAACCACCACGCAACCCGATGCCGCGTCCATCACCGCTCCCCCTTCCGCCGTCCCATCCTTTATCCCAATCTTCTCCGCTTCCCCTTTCAACGCCAACCCCACCTTGTTATAAAATGCATGCCCGAAGAGGGGAACAACGGTTTTTTTTTTTTTTTTCCTTTCTTGCTTCGCGAACGAGCAGCACGGCCGGTTATCAAAAGTTTAGGTCTAACCACGGTTGGATGCGAAACCAGTTTTCATTTGAACGGTAACCGGCCAGCCAGCCGGTTCAGGGTTCAACCGGTTGAACCGGCCGGTCCGGTTTTAAAAGCATTGGACGGTACTTAGTATCATCAGTATGAATAATAAACAATGCTAACAAGTTGAAAATTAAACTCCACAAAGTGAAACAATTTTGTTAACATTATTTTTGCATCAACACTATTACAATAAATTTTGACAAAAATTACTTCTCTATTAGGAGAGTTGGAGCTTCAAAATAGAATGAAAAAAAAAAAAAAAAAAAACAAATTTTTTTGCACCAAAATCCTTATATGGAGATGATCAAACCTTATTTAAAATGAAGAATAGAGCTTCACCATAAAGATTGTAAATTTTAGGAGTCATGACAAGTAGGGCACTTTGGTACTCATGATAGAAAAAGCATAGGAGCTTATAATGAGAGAATACTTTGCTTACGTAAAACAATGCCGACCCTTTTTTAAGAGATGAAATCAAAACCTCTAAAGAATAAATTGAGATATCTAAGTATTTTTCACAACTCTAAAGGGCAATTTGTTACTTTTCGTGGAGAATAAGTAAAGCATGTTAAAGAATACACACCACCTATTTAATACATCATTTAATTAAGAAATTCAAAGGGAAATTCAAATTCCACACTATTGATAGTTTGATACGACATAGTAGAAAGTCTCTCTTAAAGAAAGAATTTGAGAGTATTTATATTTGAATAGGGAAAAGAGAAGTTGCAATTTTTAATATATTAAATAAAAAGTAATAAATATTGAGCATTAATGCTTTAATACAATGGGAAAAAAACCATAAAAGAGCTAAAGATGAATCTCATTACCTGGTAGTTAACGGATGAACAATTCAAAAAAAATTTAGGGTTCCTAAATACTTTAGGACATCTCCAATCGAAAAACTTATTTTTCACCGCAAAATAAAATAAGAAACATATCAAATAGTAATTTATTTTCAACCAAAATCAAATTCTAACACAAAAAAAAAAAAAATTCTATGTATATTCGCTTTATCTTTTTTTTTTTTCTAATACAATCACTATTCTAATACAATCATGAATAGTGCGACGTCAATATTGACATCATTGTTCAAAATGAAAAAACGTCTTTCCAAATGCAGCTCAATTGTATGCTCGCATGAACTCCGAACACCAAAATATCGTTCGGTTGTAGATGCCCTTACGTTGCTCAAAATTTGACTAACTACAACAACAAAATTGCCAAACTACAAAAATTATTTTTTAACCTATAGAAATTTTTTCTTGTTTTTTTTTTATTCATAAGGAATTAATTCTTCCATTGTTGGGAACTTTTCAAAAAAAAAAAAAAACAGAGAGAGAGATTATAAAGTTTAACTATACATTTGATGATAGTTTAGAGAAATATTTATCATATATAAATCTCATTCAAATTAAGATAATTTAGGAGAACTATTTTATTGCATTTTAACATAATTTCATTTGCTTAACCCATCATGATGTCATCATTTATAATCAAACATAAATTATTCTTAATAAATAATTAAATATTATTTAAGCCTTGACAGATTCAAGTTACCTTAAACCACCCATTAAAAACTTCATAAATCATGATAAACATTTGTTTTTTACTAGTTAAATGATTAATTATTTATCTCATAAAAATTCTAATAATTTATAATAATGCATAATTATTAATTCTTTAGTAATCTAAATAAATAAACAATTCTTAATTTTTACTTTAAGTTTATGTTGTTAATTATTCAAGGTTCGTAATAATTAATAAAAATTAATGAATTTGGTTGAAGGTTTCATCAATCTTTCATTAGTCAGAATGACTCTTTAACCACCTATAACTGTTATTAATTAATAAAATAATAAAATATTATCGCATGCTTGTTTTCTATAATTTTATGTGAATAATTTTCAAATAACGTTTCATTTGTATCATTTTGGCTAAGCCACATTGCTAGATCCAAGTTTTTTTATGGGTTACTAGCAAGCAAGCTCTAAAAGGTATGACACAATGGAAAATGATTTGCTACCTCAAATGTCTATAGAAAATATCAAAAGATTTAAAATGTTCTTCTTCAATATTTATTTATAAGAATCCAATGGCTACAAGAAATACTACATCCAATAAAGAATTAAAATCCAATATTTAATGACCCCTAATACAAATTACCTAAGGCACCTAACATACTATAAGCTAACGATAGATGATTACATCTTTCAATTTTGCTCATCTATCTTAGAGCGAGTTCCCTAATGTTGAGTGTATAGACGTGAGTTGAGTAGGCAAGTTTGCTAGTGAGGGCTAAACTGAAAGGGTTGTAGTTGTCAAACGCTCGAAAACCATTGGCAATCTTTTGTTGGATCCTTGGATTGCTTCAAACTAAAATGCAAGTATATGTTCAAGTCATGGGGATAGCAAACCCCATGATCAACTGGTTATGATGAGGCAACATGTAACTTGCTCGAAAAGATCCCTTCCTACAGCTGAGATGATGATTATAGTTAATGACATTTTACCATATGTAGCGGCAAGTGGCTTTGGCGAGTGCTTCGTGTTATGAGGTGATTGAAAAACTGAGTGGTCTATTTGAACTCCTAGCTTTACATGTGGGAGATGACTCTCCTCTTACTATTCTACTGAGTTAGGCCATGATAAGCTCGAGGAAGTTCTCATTATGAGGTACATAAGATACAAGTTCAATTACTATGATCCACCAACAACCTTTTAAATACATGAAAAGACATGTGAGTGTACATATACCTTTCAAACAAAAGTTGGTTATGCTTAACTTGAACTTAAATAAGTTTGGAGGTAAAACCTAGTATAAGTTATAGTTAACTAAGAGAATTTTATCGAGTAGATCAAAGATGCATATTGGCCATTTGGAATTAAAGTGGAATGCATTGGTATGCTAAGCTTGATCTTGAACCAAACAAGCCCATAGTATAAATGCTCCTCTCTTCATTACAATTCTTTCTTTATGACGCATGCCAGAGAAGATGTTTGATAGGGGGAACATAAAAGCAATCATGGCTTTGTTAGGGTTTGGCTCTTCCCTCTACCATCCTCCAATATCTCATTTGTTCTTCTAGTAACCTCATAAACTTCTAGTGACATCCATTCTCCTTCTCTCCCCCCTAGACAAAAAAACTATACAAAATAAACACATAGATTTGCACATTTTTATATATGTACATATGAGGCCTCTATTAAGATATTAAATACTTTACCGTTATATTTTTTCTAGCACACACTAATTTTAAAGATATAATATTGAATAAAAACTTTGAGACATGACATTTTGATTATATTATTTTTATATTGTTATATATTTATATAAATACTTTAATATTACATGTAGCACTACCACTACGTTGGAATAGCAAAGACAAGAGAAATTAAATAAAGTTTTACTAACATCTTTATCTATATTTATAAGACATTCAACTTCAAATTAAGATATATGGATTTACTTTTTTATTTCTAGCAAATTGATTAAAATAAAAAAAATATTACAAATTGATGAATGTTAGCAGACCTGTCAATTTCGGGTCACGGGTCGGGTTCGGGTCGAACCCGAAACTGACCCGACACTATTCGGGTTCGGGTCGACCCGACCCGTTTATTCAAACGGGTTGATTTTCTGGACCCGAATCTAACCCGCTTCGGGTTCGGGTCAACCTGACCCGACCCGCGTACACCGGATGCTGACGCGGAACTGCCGCGGAAGTCGGAGGCGGAACTATCGCGGAACTGCCGGAAGCGGAACTGCCGGCTGCCGGACACAAAACTAATGGACGTCGGACGCAGAACTGCCGGACGCCGGCCGCCGGAAGCTGGACGTGGCGCGGAACTGCCGCGGTCCGCGGACATGGCTTGGACGGTTAGACACGACTCGTGAGTGGTGATGTCAGGCCGGAACTCGGAAGCTGGACATGGCGTGGACGGCTGGACCTGGCGTGGACGTCTGGACGCGACATGGCTCCTCGGGACACGATGCGATCATGCGAGGCAGGCCGCAGGCAGGCAGCCTCCGAGCCTCGGGACGCAGCGGCAGGCCAGGCTGGCGCCGGGCAGGCGGGCAGCCGGAAAGCGGGCACTGGGCAGGGTCACTCCGGGCAGATCGTGCGTTCCGGGTCATTTTGGGTTGTTCCCGGGTAAACCCGAACCCGACCCGATTTTTCAAACGGGTCGGTTTTCAGAACCCGAACCCGACCCGCTTCGGGTTCGGGTCAACCCAAACCCGAAATTTTCTGGTCGGGTTCGGGTCGGGTTTTCGGGTCGGATCCAATATTGACAGGTCTAGGGCCGGCTTGAGGAATGGGAGGGGTGTGGCTAGATTGGGGAAGCACTTCGGGGAAATTTAGAAAACTGAAATTAAATTCAAATTTAAGCGAAATTGGAGGAAATTAATTTGAAATTCAAATTAATCCATTAAAGGCTAGGGGTGGCAAGGGAGGAGGGGATTGGTGCTAATTTAGTGGGGGAATTGGGATTAAATTGGGAGGGAGAAAAGTCAAAAATCTGAAATTAATTCTCAGATTTTGTGAAATTGGAGGGAAGGATTTGAATTTAAATTGAATTCAAATCAAATCAAAGGATTAATGGGAGGTGAGGAATTATGGAAGGTAATTAGAGAGCCTTGATTGAGGGCAATAAAGGACAATTGGAGAGAGAGAAGCAAGGGGAAGGGGGCCTGCCATGTAGAGAGGGGAGAGAGGAAGTTTTAAGTTAACTATGTGGGCCCCAAAGGATGTAGTAAGAATTTAATTAAATCTGAATTTAATCTCAGATTTAATTAAATTGGGAGGTTTCCTTTTTTAGATTTAAGTAATAGGAAAAATATTTGAAACTCCAATCAATTGATTGAATTCTCATTATGATGCTTTCCTAATTACCAAATTCTAATTTTGGAAAGAAAGTAATGAGTTTTGAAATTTGAATTTCAAATCTATGAACCAAAGGGAGGGGGAAGGGCTGATTTAGTGGGGGAATTGGGATTAAATTGGGAGGAAGAAAAGTCAAAAATCAGAAATTAATTCTCATATTTAGTGAAATTGGAGGGAAGGATTTGAATTTGAATTTGAATTTGAATTCAAATCAAAGGATTAATGGGAGGTGAGGAATTATGGGAGGTAATTAGAGAGCCTTGATTGAGGGCAATTAAGGACAATTGGAGAGAGAGAGAGAAGCAAGGGGAAGGGGGCCGGCCATGTAGAGAGGGCTATGATGCACGGACACGGATTGGGTGGAGGAATGGTCAGCGGCTTGGGCGGCCCAAGGAGGCCGACGGCAAAGGGGAGGGGCTTGGTTTTCCATTAAAAAAAGGTTGAGGGTGGTGAGGCCGGCGGTGGGAGGTTTAGGAGAGGGAAATTGATGCAACGGAAGAAAAAGAAATTGAAGAACTGCGAACCTTGGAATCCACCAAAGTTGACGGGTATTGCTCTCACCTACTAAGGGTTTCTCCTCTCAAGAACTCACAAAGAGATCTAGCAAGAAAGTGGAATTCTCATTCATAATCATCATTAGAAAATAATACAAAGACTAGGCCTTCATATATAGGCCTCCAAAACACAAAATGTAAAAGACACAAATGCCCTTGGCAACAACATGACATAAATCCCTCATAGGGGTACAAATGGAAAACTGAAAAATAAATAAAAGAAATGCACTAAAACACATAAATATAAACTATGAATCGTAGCCGTCAATCTACAATCCTGTCGATGTCGAAATGTACGGTGAATGTCCTCATCATCAGGCATGAGGGGTTCTTCTAACCTTACAGACGTAGTATCAAACTCAATAGGAACATTGGTTGGGTTCAAAAAAGTCGCATGACATTCAAATCAATGTAAGCGTGAAAAGACCTCTATAATTTCGAACTAAATACTTAATAATTTATTATTTATCATTCCAAACATAAAGAAAAAAAAAAACATGAAAGCTAACCTTCCACTCTAGTCAAGAGTGGAAGTAATGCAGAACAATAGAAGCACTCCAGATAAAATACAAAAGCTAACGCAAAATGAAAGCATCTTCATAAATACATATCACGTAAGAATAGAAATTTCCAAGCATAAAATCTCATGTTTAGATACAGGTGCCTTGACATACCCAAACCAGGCACCGGGATAATTTTTTCCAAACCATAAATACACTATTAGAAGTCTGAATAAACAAAGGCACAAGAGTATGATCATGTACCTGGGTCCACCCAGTGGGCTAGAACTCAGCCGTAAAAGTGATGGCTGGCGGCTGGAGGCCGAGTGCAAGACTGGAGAAGATGAGGGGTGGTGGCTGATGGAAGTTGTGATGGCTGTGCGGTGCTGTTGGAAACGTTAGTGCCAGTGGTAGAGAATCCTGATGATGCTGCGCAAGGATGGGGAGGCAGAGGGGAGACGCCATGGATTTTCCAGGCCGGCCAGCTGGTAAGAGCCGTTAACCCTGCCTCAGCCTTCTTGTTCATTGCTCTTTCCTGTGATGTAACTATCAATGATAAACAATTTGTAGGAGAAGATACCAACAATAAGCTACCAAAAAAAATTCAAGGACAATTTTATATGCCTTGCATATATTCGCATACCAAAATTCTATCAATACCATGTAAATGATATTTGGTAAAATGGCAATGCATTGATCTTAATCATAAACGAGAGCAAGAAGGATGGACACAGCCTTACTCTATGATGCTGAGAAAAAATCAAAAGCACCAGCAGAGAAAAAATCAGGACCTTGTGACATTCCGTAATGGGTTTCTTTTCTTTTCTTTAGTGTTACCATCTCTGAGTTTCTGCTTTGAATTGGATTTCAATATTTCATTAATGTAGCAGGATTTTTGGCTGGTTGTTTCAAATAGTCTGAAGAGTTGGAGGACTCGGGACTAATTCGCATTGCACTTTTGAAGGTACAAAAATTTAGATTACACATATAAATACAATGTTCATGTTTGATTAGAATTATATTCTAAGTGATGAGCTGTCTCTTTTCCACTGTTTTAACATTGAGTAAATAATGAATACATTCCAAAAATATGCTTAGCTCAATATGGTGCTGTGAACTTCTGTTATACGGCTTATAGACGAAGGGTCCGTTCGGAAAGGCTGCAAGTTTTTATAAAGATAGTTGCAAAGTTGCCGTGGAGAAAGTAACTTTTAAAAAGAAACTTTCTAGTAAAAAAAATTTATTAAATCAGAGAAAAAGTGATGGTTCAACAAAAATTGTAGTTGAGATCTAAAAAACAAAGTAGTAAGGAGACTGTCACAAACAAAACATAAAAGTTATATAATTTTTAAATAAATTTTAACTTGCTTATTATTTTTTTAATCAACATCATGCACTTTATACAATTAAGAGCATTGTTTTTTAATGTAGGACAATGGCTTGAGAGAAGAATTGGATAGAATTAAATGATAGAAGAACATTGTATATCCATGGTGCAGATAATTTTTTTAATCTGCCTATAAGCACTCAAAACGGGGCATGTGATTCAGTTCCCTTCAGCAAATTGTTGGAATGTCATAAAGGAGAGATGATGTCAAATTCATTTGTTTAAACATGGTGTAACTCGAGTAATTAGGTTTGGTGTCATCATAGGAAATCCTAGGATGAATCTGTTAAAAAGCATGCACTATTCTTGATGATAATAGGAGCTAATTTATGATGGGATAATCAGATTAGTGAATGAAATTCAAAGTGTTTCATCTGAAAATGCTAATGTCGATGTTGAAAATGTTGTTAAAGAAGATGAACCAAACAATGATGCCACTTTGTTTTACTGATTTTAGTTTGAAGCTAAATAGAACTCATAACCCATTTGTAAACACTCCAAAATGTATTTTATAGTGAAATTACTTCGCATGAACAAGTCAACACTCAACATCATTGGACAAATAAACATTTGATTCCTAGCTCAAATTATTAAGGAATCTTATTCTTGATAGTGAAAATTTTTGTTATAGTCACTTGATAATGCTCAAAAAGATATTGTTAAGACTCAAATGAGAGAAATATGATATTTGTCCTAACAATTGTCCTATAAATTGGGCTGAAATTTGAGGAACCGTGCTTAATTTATGAAATGCCCAAGAGGAAATCAGATGAGAGTTCAAGAAAGGGTGAGAATGTAAATTATGAAGAGCTTCGATATTTTCCTATCAAATCAAGATTGCAATGGTTGTATAGGGATAATAAGGTAGCTTTAGATATGTTATAGCATAAGGATAAAAGAAAAGATGTCGGAATAATGTGCTACCCTATAGATGCTACATTGTGAATATTATTTGATGTAAAGCATGTTTACTTTGCAAGTAACCCGCAAAATATTAGACTTGCTCTTGAAACATACGGCTTTGAACCGTTTGGAAATTTAAGCTCATCGCATAGTATTTGGCCAATCATGCTAGCACCTTACAACTTAACGCCTTGGTAATGCATGAAACTACCATATTTTAAAATTCTAAGGATAATCACAGGTGAACATAGCCCAGGAATGAGTATTGATGTATTTTTGACACCATTAATTACCGAATTGAAAGAATTATGGAAGTTTGGTGTAGAAACATATGATGCTCGTTATAAAATAAATTTTAGAGTACGTGCAGCTATTTCATGGACTGTAAATGATTTTCCAACATGTGTAAATTTATCAAGATTGTCAACAAGAGGGTTCAATGGCTTGTCCGGCATAATATCATAAACAGACTAATTAAAATACTTGCCAGTTTCAAGGAGAATTTTTTATATGAATCATAAAAAATATCTATATCATACCCATAAGCAGCATAGAAATATCAAATTTTTCAATGGAAGTTGAAAAAATCTTTTTCATCAACAATTTAATTCTAATCAAATTTAGAAAAATATTTGTAATATTCTTAAGAATTTGATGAATATTACAGATAAGATAAAGAACATATTGAATAGTCAGTATGATTTGGTTGGATTGGGAACAAAGCCAGAGCTTCATCTAATTTCAACTTCTACTGAATGTTGAATTTTATCTAACAACAAAAAGGAAGCATAATATAAAATGGGTAATATAAAAGCACCAAATAGTTCTCTCTCAAATATATCTTGATCTGCAAACATCAAGAAAAGATGGATATCAACAATGAAGAACCATGATTACCATATTTTTATTCAATGTATTCCTCTAGCAACACAAAATTCTTGTCCAAAAAGTTTGTGAATCACTAAGTGAATTAAGTTCATATTTCAATGATTTGTGTTGCAAGTCATTGAGCTTGGGTGATTTGAATTGTCTAGATCCTCAAATTGTTTCGACACTTTGAAAGTTAGAAGCAATATTAATCCTTTTTTAATATTATGGTGCATCTGCTTAGGCATTTACATGAGGCAAAATATTTTGGAGCAATTGAACCTCCAAATCATGCCTTGTTGTGCACAAACGATTTCAAATTTTCAATGTCTCATAGATGATCAAGAAGGTCGGATTTGGTAGATGATTAAGGCGAATTCTTTTTCTAATTAATAATAGTTTTTATAATATTTTATCTATAATATTTATCATTTTTTATGTCATTAATATTATTTTACTGCAAGTGTTAAAAGCCCGCTCACAATGCAAGAAGAGGAGTTCTATAAATATTTTTTTTAGAAATGAGATATTTGTAAAAAAGTGTAGAAATAATCATCACTCTCATAACAAAGCATATGTAATTGATAATGAACGAATGAAGAATGTTCCATATTGGCTAACTAAAGAGGCATGCACAGAGATGATACTTTTTAAGTCAGATGATTTTTTGGTATAGTTAACTTTGTATGTCAATTTAAAATACTTCGTATGCTTCATTAATATGCAGTATTAAGGTAAACAAATTAGAGATGTTGTGTAAATCAAAAGTATGTTGCTATGATTGATAAAAGTTCATTTGCTCAAGTTTAGTATAAAATGGTATGCCCTAAATTAACAAAATATTCATAATATGACGTTATTGCATTTCATGATTAATGTCAAGTGATATAGCTTATGATTAAGATTGATAAAGAAAAAAGATAATTAATACTAGCACACATCTAAAATTGGGCATGAAAAATGGCGTGATTCAAAATCTAAAAGAGTATATCTAAGTTTGTTTTTATTTGTTTTCCTTCATATAGTTGAAATCTAATAATAAATATCTATTATTGATTAACATAACCTTCATAAGTTTTATAGGATTAAATAAGAACCATAGAAAGTCGTCCTATGGAAGATAGCCAACATCCTCATTCTACAGATGATGCATTGAATGCAACTCTTAGATCCCAGGCTGGATATTGTCCTGGTAAAGATTATGGATGCAAGAAAAATAGACAGATTATCTATATAAACTCAAGCCAAAAAGAGTACAAAAAGCTAAAACGTGAATTGCAAATTTGCAAGAAGTAAAAAGCGTGTGGTATCATAGGAATGACATATAGAGCAGTTGATACAATAAGTTGACATCGCATTGGTACATCAAATTATCAAAGAGTAAGTTTTATTTTATAAAATCTACTTAAGTCTTCTGTTTTATTTATAAATATTAATTTGATTTAACATTTAGTAGTAGGGGGACGGTGACAATACAAGAAATTAAGTGTGAATTGGAAAATTAGGGCTACAAAGATGAAAAGATAAATTTACCCTTTTTCCTTTTTTTCTTTTGTATGATTATGTAATTGATAACTTTAAGTGGATTCATAGTTTGCTTGTTTTATGCTCTTTGAATCAGGATCAATGGTATTTCATTTAGTTTAAGGATTTTCTGCATGAACCATGTGATGTAGGCAAAGGGGGGTCAAAATATTTTGAGTAAAATTTTGGGTTGATTTTCTTTATCTTCTACCAGGGTCAGCTCATTAGTGCGGAGTTGCTGTTTTTTCAGCTCATAATTCGGTTTAAATTGGTTCATTCCCCCCTTTGTGCCCCTTTGATTTTCCCCTCCTTGGCTCCTTCCCATGGCTGGTCCTTCTCCCCTGCTAGGTGTTGGTTCCGATCCCGTTTGTGCCCCTTCGGTTTCTACCCTGGCCGCTGTCCCGGTTCCCTGTGCTGCCCCTTCGGTTCCTCCCCTGGCTAGCTGTCCCGTGGCTATTTTACCCAGATTTCTGTGATCTTTTTTTGTGCTGTTTTGGAATAAATTTTAGGCTGTTTGGGTGTTGTTCTGAACTGAACTTTTGGTTTTCTATTTCCCATGATTTAATGGGTTTAATTAATGATCTTATGGGCTGTTTGGCTGCCCCTTTTCTCCTATAAATATAATGTGTTTTGTATGAATAAAAAGAGTGTGATATGGCTGATTTTTTGATCTAAAAACCTGAGGGTTTTTCTTCCTTCTTTGGAAAAGCTTGCGAGCTTGTCCACTTCTTCATCTCCTTCCTAGGAAAGCTTGCGAGCTTGTCCTCTCCATCGTCTCGACTTCTTATCTCCTTCTTCTCTCCGCAAGTTCGACTCCACTTGTATCCTTCTTCTCAAACAATGAACAAGCAATTTTAGGTTGTTTATGTTTGTGTTTGTAAGCGTCAATAGTTGTAAGGTGTTCGTTTTATTTCCATAAGTTTGTAAGAGTCGTCTTTATATTATAAAAGTTGTAATTTGAGTATTTTATGTATTCTTTTTATCCTAGGAAGAGTTTCTTTTGCTTGCAAAAATTAGGGGCTTTTCCAAATTTTTGCTTGCATCACCATGTATCATAAGATTAAATTTGTACCATAGTAAGTATAAATTGTATATGCTTACCTCATTAACGGGAAAGAATCCTGGGTATATGTTACTCCAGGCTTGAGGATGATCAGGTGCCATTGCCAGCAGATTTGCCTGAACAAATGGAATCTATGGGAGGTCAAGCTCTAGAAGAATGAAAGACATCAGCATTATGATCTTGAAATTAAGCAACTTAAAACAAACAGAAAAACTTTTCTAAAACAAAAATGACAAGACTCCAAACTTGGGAAAAAAAGAGAGCGAACACTGATATTGTTCAATAAAAGAACTAATAGAAAAAGCACGAATGACTATTAATTCAATCATCACAGCTTCTTAAAATCAGTATAAGACATAAACGAAGTCGACTTCAAATCAGCCAGTAAAAGGAATTACCCTTTTTTTTGGGGGGGGGGGGGAATGCAACTAAATGGACGAAGACTGCTGCTGCTACTATTATGAACCAAATATATAACAGAATAATGCATAATAACAAAATTTATGAAATTAAGTAACTTACAGGCATTTCCTTGATCTGATCAGAAGCTTCAAATGGGCCATAGTACAACTGTTGGCCCACCAGATTAACATTTCTATTTTGACTGCAGACAGAAGGCTGAGAGATACTCAAATTCAAGTCAATGCCATGACCCAAATCTGTTCAATTGAGTCAAATCACCAAAAATGAATCAACTACACTGAATTATCCAATAACAAGAAACAAACAAATCACTCAATTCTTAACTACATAAAGCAACAAAAAAATCTAGGTCAACACCTTCACCATCATCCTTGGGAAGAAGATCATTATAAGAGCTTTGCTGAAAATTAGTTACAGCTTCCTTCCCTTTACATTTAATAGCAGCTTTATCATAGGCCCTGTTGTCCCAAAAAAAATAGTGTTTTATGTCAGAACAACCAGACAGAAACTAAGAACTGTATAAGAAAAATCATTGAATAATCAATTCCATGCTCTAATGGACCTTGCAGCTTTCACTTCACTGTCGAATAACCCAAGATACACGTACCTGCATGCAAGCATTTGATTCTCATTGGTAAAAACTGGTTCTCTTAAAGTTTTGTGCCTCTTTCTAATTAATCAGGCAGCTTTTTGTAAAGGTATGAATAATAAATGCTCAATTAGTCAATGTTGAAGTCACAAAATAATAAAGCATGCATATGCCACAAAATTTTCTAATTGTTGAAGTCCATAGATAAATGGCAAAGATGAAAATCGAGATCACATGGATTCATGAGAAGGAAATTAGAAACTCATGGATTCATGCCAAAGAAGTAAATTAGGATCCTGTAGATTCATGCCTAGGTAGAAAATTAGAATCCCACGAATTCATGCCAAAGAAGGAAAACAAGATCCCATGAATCCAAAACCTATTTTTAAAAATTATAATTATTTCCTTATTACATTCATAAATTAGTTTATATATAAACTTGTATCAAATACTTTGATGAATAAGAAAGAAATATTTCTTGTCCTTCTATTTCTTTACATGGGGTATTAGAACCTTGATCTAGCTCTCCCCCCTCTCCCAATGTCTAGTTCTTTCTATCTTCCCTTTTAAAAATGACAATCACATAAATTGCACATGAATTTAACTACCAATACTCATCCTTGCATTGTCGCCACCTTGCTCATGTCTCAACGTGCACATCCCATTTTGTGAGCATAATTATCTCTCTATAACATTACTTCATTGTCTCGCTCTTAAAATAGTGGCCATGACTTGCAGTGTACTTGTTCACATCCACGTCCTCGCCCATAGTGTATTCAGTATCACAATATCAAACAATGCCCCACTATTCGATTGATTCCCAATAAATCTACCAACAACTTTTATTCACAAGCATCTTCCTTTCAAGGGTCTCATCCACATAAATCATGGTAACCACAAGACCATTACACTACCAAGAACACTCCAGTCACTTCCAAATGGTTGCTAGATAGTGGTGTTTTTCACCATGTCACCGCCAACTTGAGCAATCTCTCATTGCATAATTTGTATCACGACCTTGACAATGTTATTGATGGGGACATCAGTTGGAAAGTCTACCGTCGACGTGGCCGTAGATCTACGGCCACGATTTACCCACTGTATTTCTGATTTTAGTATTTTCTTTTATTTCGATGTATTTTTATTTCTGCATTTTCCCTTTTTACCCTTGCTTGAGAGAGTGAGTCTTGTAGCCCTTCATTTGAGTCCTTTTATTTTATGTCATTGTATTAGGCTATATATAGCCTTCATGTTGTACTTTTGATGGTTAATGAATGATATGAAAATTTTCCTGCATTTTCTTCTTTAGAGCTTTTGTGAGAGCTTGAGAGAGAGAGAGAGAGAGAGTTTGTGAATTTGGTGAAGCCTAGGAGAGGCCACCCGTCGTACCCAACAGTCACCTGGTGGCTCTTGGTTTATCTCCCCTTCTCTATTTTCTTCTACCCACACCCACCACCGACCACCCCTTCCACCAACAACCCCTTCATAACCGCCCCTAGCCAAGCCTCACCACCTCCCAAGATGCACCGCCCCCTCATCCCGTCGGCATCACCTTGACCGCCGGCCTCCCCCTTGTTGTTTTCCCCACCATCTTCCTCTACACCAATTGTTAGTTCCCTTATTGCTTCTCCAAAAATTTCAAATTCTGAAATTCAAAGTGGAAGTTTCCAAATTTGCCCGACGCCAAATTAGGAAGGTTTTCAATGAGATTTCAAATTTCAAATTTTGAATTTGAGCGGATTTGAGATTCTCATAATTAATTTGGCGAAGCGAATTAGGAAACACATAACTCCTTTTCCATCACTCCCAATCTCCTCTACATGCCGCCGGCCCCCTTAATGGGCCCCTCTCCTTTAATGCTTCATTAAGGGGATTAATATCATGCTATTTGAATTTCAAATCCTTTTAATTTCCCTCCAATTTTAATTAACTCTGAGAATAATTTCAGATTTGGAGTTTACCTCATTCTCTATTCCATCTAACCTAGCCTCCTCTAAACCCTAACCGTCTCCCTTCCCCTTACCACCCGCCGGCCACCCTCTCCCACCACCCACTCCCTCTCTCTCTTCGATCCCTCTCAAGGTATCTCTCCCTCATTGACGTGAGATGGATGATCGATCCGGAATTGAGTCTGATTTTGCGTACGAAGGTTAAGATGGCATGGATCTTCTCAACTTGCCTTCCTCAACTTGAATCCAAACATTGTTGAGCGCAAAGAGAAGATCACTCACCACTTGCTACTCATTGTGATCAAGGCCAGGGAAGGGAAGCTACGGAAGGTTTATATTGATTCACGTCATTTCTCCGAGAAGGTGATCTTCTTCCTTGATTCACTTACTTTTCAAATTCTACTTACTTTGTTGAGAGTTTGTGCAAGTAAGAAATTGTGTCCACTAATCGCCATCCATTAGTAATCGTAGGCTTGTTACTTCTTTGTGATTAGATTTCATTGTTAAGTCTTGGTTAAGTTGGAAACTATTTCGCATGCAATGTCTTAGTTTTCCTATGTGTTTTGATTTAGCTCAGTCTCTTGTGTGGCTTAACCTAACTGAGTTGAACCTTTAAGAGTTTTACCTTTTTGTTTTAATCTCGAATAACTAAAATCTAAAATTGCTCTTAACAAATTTTGTGCAAGTTTCCGATTCATGCATGTTGTCCTACATTAGTTATATTATTGAATATGGCACAAGCTTACAATAGTCTACATTGGTTCGTGCTCTTTACTTTCAACTGCTTGCAATTTCACCCTAAAGAATGTCTTTTATGTGCCCAATACTAAAAATATATATTTACTTTCATATACCAGTTTTATCTTTCTAACCATGTATCAATTAAGTTCCTAGCTCTGCTTTCCATGTGAAAGACCTACGTCCAAGGACAATCATTTTGAACGGAAAACTAGAGATGGTTTCAATGAATGGCAAATCTCTCCAGTCCAATCACCTTATCACCTTCACTTATTGCTTTTCTGGTATCAAAACCACTTTGTCAGAGTGGCATCATAGATTAAGGCATACACCATTTTCAATTCTCATGTGTCCCAGTTCAATCTAGGTTGACCATATTTGTTGTTATCAAATCTCCATTGCAATGCATCTCAATGCAACAAAAGTCCATTCTCTACATCCACTATTGTATATTCCCAACTACTTCAAATATTATTCTCAGATGTATGGACCTCACATGTAATCTTATGATGGCTTTAAATGACATATCACCTTTGTCATTCACAACTGACCATACCAAATATATTCGGTACTATCCACTTAAGCAAAAATCCTATGTTCATGATGTTTTCATCAGCTTCAAAGCTTTAGTGGAAAACTCATTGATTGTAAAATCATCACCTTATACTCTGATAATGAAAATGATTATCAATTCTTCACAAATTTCAAACTAATGGCATCCCTCGTCTCAATAGCCCAATGCATACCTGAATATAATGAACGCTCTAAAAAACACCATCATCATATTTTTGAAAGTGGTCTCACCTATTTTATGCGTCCATTCTGCCTTATAATTTGACTCATGTTTTTCATGATATTCTACCTCATAAATCATCTACCCAACCACATACTTCGTCTCTCCTCTCCAAATGAATATCCTTTTGACTTGCATCTCAACTTCCCAAATTCAAGTGTTCAACTACCTGCTACCCATGCATCCCACTTACACACCACAAACAAACTTGAATCTCACTCCAAACCCCGTGTCTTCCTTGACTACTCTCACACTCAAAGTTTTTATCCATGTCTTAACACCACCACATCCCACACCTATCACTTACCATGTATAGTTTGTTGAGTTTATCTTTCCCTTTGCATCTCTTTTCCTATCTTGTCGCACCCCTAAAGACAACCTCCATGTTCACTTACTATTCCTCCAAGACCCTTTCATGCACGCCATCCACAACATGCCCCTCTATAATGCCATCATATGTAGCCTCCATACCAAACGAGCCGCACCAAACCCCACCTCCATCTATAGCAAACCAGGGGCCATCTTACAAAACACCACCACACGATCCCCCTTTCACCCCAACGACACTCAACTAAAGACCATCAAAGCCAAAAACAACATTCACAAATCAATCTAAAAATTCACGACCATACTAAACCAATCATTTAACATCAAAACTTCATCGTAACCCAAGCACTCAAATATTGCAATTGTCATCGAACCATATTGGATAAATATAATGTTCTTGTTCATAATGGAACATAGGAACTTGTTCCCCACACATTCACTAAAAATTTGTTAGGGTGTAAATAAATTTTTTAAATCAAATATAACTGAGGGCTCCATTAACAAGCACAAAGTTTGGATAGCACCTAAAGATTTTCAATTAAAGCAAGGAGTTAACAATCATGACACCTTCAGCCCATTTGTTGGGTCTGCCAATATAAAACTAATTCTTAGCATAATTGTCAATCGACTATGACATTTCTATCAACTCAATGTAAATAATATCTTTCTCAAAGGCAATATA
The DNA here is from genome assembly GCA_016618105.1 of Dendrobium huoshanense. Taxonomy (NCBI): domain Eukaryota; kingdom Viridiplantae; phylum Streptophyta; class Magnoliopsida; order Asparagales; family Orchidaceae; genus Dendrobium; species Dendrobium huoshanense. The sequence continues at coordinate 74,968,404 of CM028347.1, read as the reverse complement.
TCCAAAAAACATCTTCATGGACTAACCCCAAGCTTTATCGACACAAACCATCATACATATGTATACAAGCTTCATAGAGTCCTCTATAGCATCAAACAAGCACCCCTAGCCAAGTGCAATGACCTACAACAACTTCTAGTTGCTATCAACTTCACAAACTCACTTACTAATATGCCTCTCTTTATTCTCAACACTAGTGATGCACTTATCTTTTCTTTTGTTTATATTGGTGATATAATTATCACATGTAACTTCGATAGTGTTGTGCAACATTTTATCACTCTAGGGGCCCAATGATTCTATGTTAATAATCTCACGCCATTGCACTATATTAGTGTGGAAATTGTTCCACACCCACATAGACTTATCTAATCTCAATGTAAATAAATCCTTGATCTCCTTGTTCGCACTAAGAATAGATGGCACTCTAGTAACAACACATCTTGCTTAACACTCAATCTTCACTTTAGTTTTATGCTCCTTGATTCAACTAATTATAAAGCTAGTGTGGCCAGTCTACACTGCTTAACTCTTGCATGTGCAGACAGTGCTTATGGGGAATAAATTGTCTCAATTTAAGCACCGAACCACCACTGATCATTGGATTGCAGCAAAATGGCTTATGATTTTGATGTGGCACCATTAATTGCTACACTTTCATTTACTCTCCACTTCAACTTGATGCATTTTATAATGTTGATTCGATAGGTAATAATCACAAATACACCGCTACAAGCACCCACATCATATATCAATGACAACCCTTGAGTGCCACAAAAAAAGTATTGCAAAATATTCCTCCAATGAGGCTGAATATTGTTATGTTTACACCACGATTGTAATAACCTGTATATTGACTCAGATAAATATTGTAATGCCGCAGAATCTAATTTGGAAGAAGTATTCATTTATCTTTTAATAAATAACAACTAGAGCTATCTAATATCCTCTACTAGTAATAAACAACAAAAAAATAGATTCTATAATTCAAAACATTAATGTCCATATCGATATTCATTCTCAAAAATCATATACACTACGGATCTATAAATCATCACATATATATCTTGTCCTGAGTACAAAAAATAGCTAAAATAAAAAAAAAATTGAACTTTAAGAAACCCTGACTAGTCTCACACTCCTGATTCTCTGCCTTGACCTGAAATCATTAAATCATATATAATAAAATAAAAAGCCAAGCAAGCCACCAAAACTTACAACTGAATTCAAACTCCGATAAAGGAGCAATATGCATGTCATGGATCAAATTATAGCAGTTACATTCATATGATCATTGAATCAACGCAGAAACAGTAAAATTCACATGTAGTAGTAATGGAAATTATAAACAGTAAAAATTATGATACGAAAGCTAGTAAAATAACAAATCAGAATGAGTGTCAATTATCAAATCTATAAAACAATCTACGTACCAGTAATATCAATCAGTATAGAATCGTATAAAACATCAAATCAAAACATCAATAAAGACTGTTGAAATCAAATCAATACAGTAAAATTAGATAATAGTGTATTCATGCTATCCATGTATTATATATCACGTCCTCAGTATATCACATACTTAGTATTAATACAGTGAATCAGTATCAAATAGCATCAGTATCTAAACCGGTAACAATAACAATCTAGTGACAGGAGTAGCAGAATAATATAATAACAGTAAATCCATGCAGTAATTATAAATTTGTATAATGATAAAAACAATACCTCAAGATCATGCATTTCAATAGTCACACTAAATAACTAAGAAGTCATGAGTAACACGGTGTTTTTCAATATTGTATCAACATCAGTACGGTATCAATAAATCGTTGGCTTAGTGAACAGAGTCGTCACTCTTTACTCGTCGGCACAGTAATCATCTCCTTATAACCCCTAATAAGTGTATCACTTGAATCAATAGATGATAACACCAAACCAAGGCATTTCAAGGAAAGTCTATTGGTCCACCATCATGTACAGGTCAATCAATCTCCAACCAACGAGTAAACTAGTCTTTACATATCATTTACACACATTATCACAGTACTATAACAGTAATCTTAATCACATATCCACATTCATTTTCAATGCACTGCAGTAAATAAAGCTTAATTCAAAAAAATGTCAAAATGTCCTAACAGTAGATAACAAAAATCATTCTAAGCAAAAATTCTCATTATCAGAATTTAACTAAATTACCGAATATTGCATAAAATAACATTCTGAAGCTTTATTTAAACTAAATCACTATTTTTAAACGTAAAAATAAATTTATGAGTAGAAAAAAATAGTTGTATTTTTAAAATCACATGGTAAAAAATCTCAAATAAATACTCAAAACATGCATAATCTCAATATTTATAACATATAAAAAAGTCATACAGTGAAAGTTTGACAAAAATTATTCTCATTTTTTTTGTAACAAAACACAAATTTGATCACTGTGGCCTCCAAATCTTTGAAATCATAAATAGGATAAAGGTTCCTTACAGGGAGACGAGAACGCTCAACCGGGCCGACTAACAAAAATCACTGTGGCCTCCAAATCTAACTTTTTTTTCTCTCCTCATATTCCTCTCAAATTCCTAAGGATCTCTCTGTTAGCCAAAAATGAGAAGGGAAATGTTTTAAAACAATTTAGTGACTTTAGATATTTTAATTAAAAATTTAATATTATATTATTAATTTAATCAACTTCTTTTAGTATAAATTCAACTAAATTATTTTAGGACTTTAAAAATTCCAAAAAAATATCAATAAAATAAATCATTTTATTTAAAAAATATTAGTGAAATCGATTTGCGAAACAAATATCTAACAGTCCCAAAATCCTCACTTGTACCGACAAGTGTCAATTTTTAATGATTTTCACCGGCACCCAAAAGATTACGAAAAAAATCGTGCAAGTAAAATAATATAATAACAACACTATGGCGAAGACGGTTTATGCTTTGGAGTTATGACTCCAGAAAAAAATATTGATATGGGTCAAGATACGGGTTATTACAACAATTGCATATGTGCTCCCTAATCATCAAACTAGGCATCCTCATTACTCAAGCCTGAGTAATTTATTGTGATGAAGTGGGTACCACTAATCTATATGTAAATCTTTCTTTCAATCACGGATGAAACGTGTGGTTATTTATTATCGTTTAGTTAAGAGTTACTCAAAAATAGTATCTTTTGTGTGCTATATATATATATATATATATATATATATATTGTCTAAGAATCCATTAAAGAACACTTTCACTTAACTACTTCCACACACTCACTTCCTACATTGGGCACCAAGAATTAACCCTCCAATCGAAGCTCCATTTTGAGGGGACTTGTAAATGAATAATTAATAAATACTTAATTAATTGTTATTGGACAGCTTGTATATGTTACTGATCTTCTTATGATTGAATCCAATAAAAGGATCCCACAAATTTTTATCAAGTAAATCAACATCCTACAAATTCATGCAAAAGATGATAATCAGAATTTCATGGATTTATGTCAAAGAAGGAAATTGGGATCCCATAAATTCATGACAATGAAAGAAATCAAGTTCCCACTGACTCAAAACCTATGTTTAAAATCTGAAGTTATTTTAGGTAGAGGTAGGCCCAAAAATACTTGGTTAGAAAATATTAGAAATGACTTTTCTTTATTAAATTTAATTGAGAATTTAACTCTTAACAAGACACAATAGATAAAAAAGGATGCATATAGCCAACCCCATATAGTGGGATAAATGGTTGATGTTGTTGTTGTTGTTGTATTCCTAGATAGGTCAATATAATAACTTGTTTCAAATACTTTGATGAATAAAGAAAAATTATTTATTTCTCTCATGTTTTTCTACAGTTTCATATGAGAAATCAAATACTAATAGATCAGAGGCCATAACACCTTTGCTTTTTTCTTCTAACTGCAAGTTTAATTAACCAAAATCAATATACCTAAATTCTGGAGAAGTAATCAAGTTCAATCAAAAAAATAAATGGGAAAAGTCTTATACTTCTTTCCAAGTAACTGTCCCAAGCGAGCTTCCCACCGACCGCACTTGTTAAGGGTCACCCCTCTATATTTTGAGCTTCCTCTTGAGAAACCAGTGCTTCGGCGACGTAGTATTTGCACAAATTCCTCCTTTGTCAGATTTCTCATCTGCTATTTTGTAAAGTAGCTAACTCATAAACCCACAATAAAAATCATCACACGGATCAGCTCAATAAGTAAGCATCTAAATTCTTGCCTGCTTCAAATCCTCCTCATAATCACTAAGACTGAAATTAATGTCAGCATCAAGCCCACGAAATTTAATGGCAGCCCGATCATATGCCCTGTTCAGAAAAAAAAAAAAAAAAAAAATCAAATTTTACTCAACTCAATCAACAAGATAAACTATAGGAAAAAAATTTGAAAAATACAAAAAATAGCTAACCTGGCTGCATCATGAGCAGTGTCAAAACCCCCTGTAGAATCAATCGAAACAACATCACAGCAGAAGTGTCAGCCTATCGTTATCGCTATTACTCATTCGAGTCAGAACATCAAACAAATATGAAAAAAAGTAGTCGTACCCAAATACACTTGTTTCCCACAGTCCCTGAAACACAAAAATAAAACTCAGAAAAAGAGAGAGAGAGAGAGAGAGAGAGAGAGAGAAACAGGGAAGGCCTCGTAGAAAAAGGGCTAAAATATGCTATTTACCAGATGTGAGATTCCCATCTCCCTGTTCTCCGGTAGAACGTGACTCCCCGATACAGGGAGCTGCGGGATCTCGGCCCCCGCCTGCTTTTCTTTACCTGAAGCTGTTGCGGCTGCGGTTGGATGAGCTTAACCTCCCCTGCGGCCGGCACATTAGACTGGAAGATTATAAGGTCCTCCCAAGGCTGCCTGGACAACGACGACGCCGTTACTGTTCTCCCCGAATGCCACTCTGAAAAACCCTGCGGATGTTGCGGAAAAAGCTGATGTGTAACGATGTCGGGATCAGAAATGACTCTGATCTCGTCGACTTCCTCTTCCAACTCAACTGCATCCTTGAGGATACCAAACCGGAAGGCAGGGTGACTGGAGGACACGTCATCTTCAGATATGTTGCTAGACTCCTCGCCATTGAGGACGGAGGAGTTCGACGACCCAGAATCAACCATCTGGCCACCGCAAGATCCTTCCCGAAGGATCTTCTTCTGCGCGAACGACCAGTTAGCGTCCAATGTCCCGTTAAGATCCAGTATCATCTCAGAAATGCGAAATATCCACGTTGGCTAATTCCGGAAGAACACCCAGAGCAGATAAAGATAACAACATCACAAATCTGAATCGTTCTTAGACGTTGGCTATTACATCCCCATGCGTTTATAGCTCCTTAATTATCCCTATCTTTCTTCCACCAGACCTTCCTCAACTCGCTCTTTTGTTCTATAACCCGCTCTTCTTCGGAAAACAGACGTCAAAGGGGAGGGAAATGGTCGAGCTCCTCAGAAAAAGATCCAACCAGTGACCTTGAAAAATCCATAGCTTACGGCCACTCTAACTCACAAAGTTAAAAAAAAAAAAGAGGCGATAAACAAAAAGCGATTAAGCGAACCTTGCTTCATGATACTAATGTAAAGGCGGCGGTGCCGCAGATAGCCGGCGACAATGGAGACCACCGGAAATGGGGGGCGATCTAAGAAAGCATAGGAAGATAAGCCGAACAGATAGGCTGCGCGGTTAGGGGCTCGTTCGCTCTCATATTATTAGAAACTGAATTGTCACATCAATTTAAAATATATTATTTGGGCAACACAGTGTGATTTTTTGGGGTAATGAAAAATATTTTTCATTAATTAATTACGGGATTTTTCTGCCAACGCGGCCTAAAGCTTCTGGTTTCGTACCGCGCATTAGTAAAAATTATTTAGTGCGAACTCCACACGTTTTTTTATTGGGAATATTTAAGGCTTAGCCCTTAAATAAATCAAAAAGGAGAAAATGAGAAAGAACAAAAAATAACTCTAAAATTAAAATATAATTAAAATGAGAGCTGTAAATTTTTTTTTTTGGGAAATTTCGGGGCATTGCCCATTTTATAAAAGACAACAAATTACATAGTTCAGAACATAAAAGAAAACATGTCCAATGCAGAAAAAAAGAACAGAAAAACCAAATTACATGAATAAAAGAAAAAATTACTATCAGCATTCTATAACCAATATAGAATGTAGATAGCTAAACCTCTAAGAAACTCCAATTAACAAATGAATTAAAGAACTTTAAGAGCATTTAAGGAATGGACCGCCAACTGAGCCCAAAATCATCCAGTCTTAAAAAAGAAAGGTCATTCCGAAGGTCTTCAAGAATTCATTGACGCAAGATTCCAAAGCTTTAAGAAGAAGAATTCACTTCAATTCTCTGATTTCTCTAGCTCCTGCCATTCACCTCCCCAAGTTTGCCTTCATCAAGAGATGTTGAGACCAAGAATCTCCGAAGATGCTTAGTAGTTAGCCAGAATATGCAAGAAAAAGAATACTTAATCAGTGAAAAATATTGAAAAACTATTTTGAGGATTTTCAAAGATCTACCACCTGGACACATCCAATTTTATATCCATTCGAATGTAAAATTAAAAACCGTGAATTTGGGAGGGACTCAGAATAATTTAATTTTGGCTTCATATAAGGTGAGATCCATCCAACTTTGGTTGCCCGTAGGCCATCCAGAAAGTGGGGAGCAGGAGATCATCACAATCCACAACCCAATAGCCTGGTAAACGAGCAGAATAAATCCAAAGTGATGTTTAAACAGATCTGGTCATCAACACCAGTAATCCACAAACCAACAAGCCTCGTCACAGTTTCAGTCAAGAAACCTGTCACGACCCAACCCGAGACGAGACGGATCCCGTTCGCACCGGGCCGCGACGAGAGAAACACTAACCAGGATCTAGCTTTGGAATTTGGTTCGGAACTGAATCTTCCAAATTATTTTTAAACAACTCAAACAAACAAACAAACACAGACAGAGCTACTAAAAAGTAAAAACATCAAATGCAGCGGAACAAAAGATCTATCATTTCTTTTCCTCAAAACAATCATCTACAAATACAGTACATAGCTTTTAGACATAAAGAAAGACAGAACAGAAAAGACATGACTGTACAAAAATCAAAAGATACAAAACAGTACCTAAACTGATCAGACTCTGAAACTAATCCTGGACTTCCTTCCCTTTCCTAGAACCTGAAAACCACCAGAAAGCAAGGGTGAGCTCAACAGCTCAGCAAAGCAACAAACCTCCAATCAAAATCCTCAGAATCGCAAAACCAACACATCAGACAAATCCGTACAGAAATCAGAACAGAATCGGACAGATATCAAATCAAACAGAACTGTACGGAAACAGAAGTCGTATCAAATCAGAAACATAACAGATCAGACATATCAAATCAATAGAATCAGAATCGTACAGATCATATCGGAACAGAACAAAATCATATCAGAATCATATCAGATATCAGATATTTAATTAATAGCTAAATGTGCCCCCGGCACCAGAACAATAGCTGAGTAATTAATAGCTAAATGTGCCCCCGGCACCAGAACAGATGTGCTTATAGCACTAGAACTTATAGCACCAGAATACATAAATAGTGCTTATAGCACATAAACAGATTTTTCCTCGGATCCGGAACAGAACAGATATCAAAATGCACATTGAGCTCATTTCAGAATTCTCATTTCACTAATTGAATCTCATAGGATCCATGCCCCTTATAACTCCCTTTTTATAGCATATACAGATAGCATATCAAATCAGAATAATTCCGGACAAATCAGAAATTACCCAAAAAAATCGGGCAGCACAACGGCAGTATACAGAATTTACACATTTTTCCTGAAAATCAAAATTCACCAAATTTGCACATAATATAGATATCAACATTTCAGAACATTTATTCTACTACACCGAGAATTTCCCATTTCACAGAAAAATCCAGTCGAATCAAAAATACCCGGACAAAAATCTTCAGAAAATAACCAAAATGTGCACACTCGGCACGTCAACAATATACAGAAACTTACGCGGTAAAAACTGAACCAATCAAAAGATACGGACGAAAATCACGAACAAAAATCAATTCCGGACAGATAATACCGCCAAACTCGACGGTTCTGAAAAATTGAGAAAGTCGGATTGTGCCTTACCTCGTGCACAGCAATTTCCTCAACAGTCTCTTCGAACGAAAACGGCTCCGCGTCTTCCCGAAATCAACTTTTCCTTTTTTCCTCTTTTTTTCTCTTTTCTCTCGGATCGAAATCAGATATTTTATAAAATATTTTCTCTCTCCTCAAAATGACTGATTTCCCTTAAATCATACACAGATCGGCCTGGCCGATCGTCTCGATCGTCCTGGACGATCAGACCAAACAACCTCATCCTGGCCGATGCTCCAGGGCGATGATCCGGCTGATGCTTATGAATAGTGTAATCAGCCTGGCCGATGTCCTCAATCGGCCTGGACGATGCCTACAGGAAATCACCTGGAGCAAAACTGGGCAAATTCTGGAGCTTCATTTCAACTGATCGTCCCAGGACGATCCCAGATCGTCCTGGACGATCCTGGAGCAGATCTTAATATTACAATTGTAATATCTCGTTTCCTTACTGTTCCTCTCTGATTTGGATTTTCCTCCCAGAATCGGCCAGGACGAAGTTTGGATCGTCCAGGCCGATCAGTGCATTGAAAACAGCTGATTTCTGGAGCAAATTCTGGACAGAATCGTCCAGGACGATATTGAGATCGTCCAGGACGATCTGCACTGTTCCTAAAATCGTCCTGATCATCGCCCTGGAGTATCGGCCAGGACGACCAGAATTGGTCTGATCGTCCAGGCCGATCGAGACGATCGGCCAGGCCGATCCATGTATGATATAAGGAAATGAGCTCGTTTTGAGGAGAGAGAAAATCATTTATAAAAATCAGATATTTTGTAGAGAGAGAAAGAGAAAGGAAAGAGAAGAGGAAACTGGTTTTCGGAGACCGCGGAGCGCTTTTCGTCCGACGCTGCTGTTGGGAAAAGTGAAGATCTCGTGGTAAGGACTCCGAACCCTGTTTCTGTTTTCAGAGATTTTGTGTTTTGACCGAGATATGATTTGTTTTGTGTTTTCGTAGTCGACTTTTCGACCTGATTTTGATTTGACAAGACTTTCACCGCACAACTTTTAGTATGTCATAGATATGATTATTGTACACGATTTGACTGTATTCTACGAAGATTTTACCGGTCGGAATTGATTCTACGAGATTTTAATCGAATTCTACGTGCTTTTAATTGAATAGAAAATAATCGGGACCTGATTTGATTTGGATTTTATAGATCGATAGTCTTGTATTGATGTTATTGATATTCCTTTGTAATTTGGAAAGATTTGGAAACTGTGTCTTTTTGCAGGATTTTTGTGTAAATTTGACCGACTACCGTTACGCTGCCCGATTTTCGTATGATTCCCGAATTGTATGAAATTGATAGATTGAACTGATATGCATTGATTATTGATATGATTGCTTTAATATCGACTATTGAATTGCTTATTGATTGAATTGACTATTGATACTGATCGCAAGTGGAACCTGGTTGAACATTGGTGGAGATTGATATTGATACCTGTACAGGATGGTGGGCCGACGGGCTTTCCTTTAAACATTGATTATTGATTATTGAAGGGAGATATAAGGAGTTTATTGATATGCCGACGGGCGAAAAGAGTGACGGCTCTTATTGATTGAACCAATGTATTATCTACAACAGCAATATGGATTCTACAACAGCAACATGACCAGTAGATTGTACTTGTTCAGTATATAGTATTGAATTGCATGTTTACTGTTTTGATTTATAGATTCCTGTTTTATCGACTTTGATTGGATTTACTAGATCGTACGATTTCATTGATTTCACTGATTGATTTCTGTGCATCGACATTGAGCATTGATATAGAAATGGATGAATATAGATACTGCATTGATAGCATGGACATCGACTACTGCTTATAGATTCATTGATTTTGCTGCCTATAGACTTATAGATTCACTGTTGCTACTGTTTTACACCGTATTGACTGTTTTATAGATTCATTGCTTCGTATCGCCTTTCTCGATTGATTTCAATTGAATAGATCGTATTGATTAGATAGCATCGATTTGATTGACGACGTTGATTGATTCTATTGGTTTATCGAATTGCCTGCTGCTGCATTGATTGGTTTTATCGACTATTGATTTCCGCTGCATTGACTCATTGACCATTGATTGATTCAGATTGATAGATTGACATGCATATTGATTACATTGCCGTGCTCTGATTTCAGTTATAGGTATTAGGTGACCTGCTGGGCTTTGTAAAGCTCATTATATGTGGTTGATATTTTCAGGTCAGGGCTCGGGAGCAGGAGATAGGCATTGATCCAGATCTGCAGGTTTTTAGTTCTTTTGATAGATAGTTGATTCTTTTGTACTCAGGACAGGATAGTTTCCTTTCTTGTATTGATAGTGTAGTTCCTGAGTATTGTACATGATGTTTTGAGATATGAATCGACTGTTATTGATGTTTTAAATCTTATAGATGTTTGATAGATTGCTTATTGATGGATTTATAGATAACTCTGGTAAATTGTTGTGCAATTGATTGACATTCTTTCCAAGTTAGATCTTGGGGCGTGACAAGTTGGTATCAGAGCAATGTTATTGGAAGAATGAATTGTTACCAGAGTTGTAGGTTTGGATTGAGAGATTGGGTAGATTGGGTAGCTTTAAGAGCTTCATTGGCATACATCATTGCATATGTGTATCATTTGTTCTGAATTGTGCAGGTGAAAAGATATGGATCCTCCGGCAGAATCCAGTGTACCGAATGAGCAACACAGCGCATCTCCAGCACCTTCAGAGAGTATGATGCAGTTAGCTACTGCGATTGCACATGTTATGGGGGATGCTCAGAGCAAGATGAGTGGGAGCAAAGAGGAAGAAGTTGACAGACATTTACAGATGTTCCACAAGCTGAAGCCTCCGTTGTTCAAAGGGGCTGTAGGACCACAGGCTGCTGAGGATTGGATAATGAGGATAGAGAAGATTTTTGATAGCATGCAGTGTCCGGGGAACAGGAAAGTACCATTGGCAGTATTCATGTTGGAGAGTGAGGCAGAGAGATGGTGGATCGGACAGCAGAGAGAGAAATTCCAGGGGAAGACCAATGCTGAGATCACCTGGGATGAGTTCACTACAGTGTTCAGGATGTGGTTTGTACCACCGTCAGCTCAGCGGCAGATGCAGGAAGCATTCATGAGATTGGAGCAAGGCCGCAAGTCAGTGATGCAGTACGAGTCCGAGTTTACTGCACTTGCGAGGTACGCTGCTCACTTGATTCCTACTTCTGAAGACAAGTGTTATAGATTTCTGCACGGATTGAATAGAGAGCTGAGGCAACCACTAGTACCTTTCCGGATCCATGAGTTTTCTGAACTAGTGGAGCGAGCCCGATTGATAGAAATTGATTTGGCGACACCAGTATCGAGGTACGAGGATACCAGGAGGAGGAGAGATGACGTACGACGAGATGATTCCAGAGATAGAGAGAAGAGAAGCAGGTATGAGGGTTCGAAGGGATCTGCATCGGGATCTGCGTCACGATCTGCATCGATAGTATCATCTGGTGGTTCTGGCACGTGCAGTCATTGTGGTAGACGACATGCAGGTCAGTGCTACCTATTGACGGGACAGTGTTTTCACTGTGGACAGCAAGGACACAGAGCAGCAGATTGTCCTCAGAAAGGACTGGATGGAAGGACTGGTTCTGGCACGGGTACAGGACAGCAGAGGACTGTTGGCTCGAGAGCCTACAGTGAGAGATCAGGGAACCGGATGGATGATAGGACTGTCAGAGACCAGAGGGAGACAGTTGCGCCACGACCTCCAGTGGTGCCACGCATCTACAGTCTACAGAGTTTACAGCATCAGGATCAGCAACGACCAGAAGATTCTACTGGTAAGATTGATTTGACTAACCGATTGATATTGACATATGAACATTGCATATTGACATTTGATTGATTGCATTGTGTGTTCTGTATGGATTTCGACGAGTTTGTTTTGGATTTGGATTTGATCGATTTGGTTTGCTTCGTGTTTTGCTTCGTACCTTTAGGGAAATGTCGGGACGACATTTTTCTAAGGTGGGGAGATTGTAATATCTCGTTTCCTTACTGTTCCTCTCTGATTTGGATTTTCCTCCCAGAATCGGCCAGGACGAAGTTTGGATCGTCCAGGCCGATCAGTGCATTGAAAACAGCTGATTTCTGGAGCAAATTCTGGACAGAATCGTCCAGGACGATATTGAGATCGTCCAGGACGATCTGCACTGTTCCTAAAATCGTCCTGATCATCGCCCTGGAGTATCGGCCAGGACGACCAGAATTGGTCTGATCGTCCAGGCCGATCGAGACGATCGGCCAGGCCGATCCATGTATGATATAAGGAAATGAGCTCGTTTTGAGGAGAGAGAAAATCATTTATAAAAATCAGATATTTTGTAGAGAGAGAAAGAGAAAGGAAAGAGAAGAGGAAACTGGTTTTCGGAGACCGCGGAGCGCTTTTCGTCCGACGCTGCTGTTGGGAAAAGTGAAGATCTCGTGGTAAGGACTCCGAACCCTGTTTCTGTTTTCAGAGATTTTGTGTTTTGACCGAGATATGATTTGTTTTGTGTTTTCGTAGTCGACTTTTCGACCTGATTTTGATTTGACAAGACTTTCACCGCACAACTTTTAGTATGTCATAGATATGATTATTGTACACGATTTGACTGTATTCTACGAAGATTTTACCGGTCGGAATTGATTCTACGAGATTTTAATCGAATTCTACGTGCTTTTAATTGAATAGAAAATAATCGGGACCTGATTTGATTTGGATTTTATAGATCGATAGTCTTGTATTGATGTTATTGATATTCCTTTGTAATTTGGAAAGATTTGGAAACTGTGTCTTTTTGCAGGTTTTTTGTGTAAATTTGACCGACTACCGTTACGCTGCCCGATTTTCGTATGATTCCCGAATTGTATGAAATTGATAGATTGAACTGATATGCATTGATTATTGATATGATTGCTTTAATATCGACTATTGAATTGCTTATTGATTGAATTGACTATTGATACTGATCGCAAGTGGAACCTGGTTGAACATTGGTGGAGATTGATATTGATACCTGTACAGGATGGTGGGCCGACGGGCTTTCCTTTAAACATTGATTATTGATTATTGAAGGGAGATATAAGGAGTTTATTGATATGCCGACGGGCGAAAAGAGTGACGGCTCTTATTGATTGAACCAATGTATTATCTACAACAGCAATATGGATTCTACAACAGCAACATGACCAGTAGATTGTACTTGTTCAGTATATAGTATTGAATTGCATGTTTACTGTTTTGATTTATAGATTCCTGTTTTATCGACTTTGATTGGATTTACTAGATCTTACGATTTCATTGATTTCACTGATTGATTTCTGTGCATCGACATTGAGCATTGATATAGAAATGGATGAATATAGATACTGCATTGATAGCATGGACATCGACTACTGCTTATAGATTCATTGATTTTGCTGCCTATAGACTTATAGATTCACTGTTGCTACTGTTTTACACCGTATTGACTGTTTTATAGATTCATTGCTTCGTATCGCCTTTCTCGATTGATTTCAATTGAATAGATCGTATTGATTAGATAGCATCGATTTGATTGACGACGTTGATTGATTCTATTGATTTATCGAATTGCCTGCTGCTGCATTGATTGGTTTTATCGACTATTGATTTCCGCTGCATTGACTCATTGACCATTGATTGATTCAGATTGATAGATTGACATGCATATTGATTACATTGCCGTGCTCTGATTTCAGTTATAGGTATTAGGTGACCTGCTGGGCTTTGTAAAGCTCATTATATGTGGTTGATATTTTCAGGTCAGGGCTCGGGAGCAGGAGATAGGCATTGATCCAGATCTGCAGGTTTTTAGTTCTTTTGATAGATAGTTGATTCTTTTGTACTCAGGACAGGATAGTTTCCTTTCTTGTATTGATAGTGTAGTTCCTGAGTATTGTACATGATGTTTTGAGATATGAATCGACTGTTATTGATGTTTTAAATCTTATAGATGTTTGATAGATTGCTTATTGATGGATTTATAGATAACTCTGGTAAATTGTTGTGCAATTGATTGACATTCTTTCCAAGTTAGATCTTGGGGCGTGACAACAATCTCCCCAACTCAGAAAAATGTCGTCCTCGACATTATCCAATCCAAACTCAGTCAAAACAAGTACGGGTACGACTGTCTCATGTCAGACTCCTTCTCCCAAGTCGCTTCCCGTGCAGTCCGGTGCTTCCACTGGACTTTAACCATCGGAATCTGTTTATTTCTTAACTTCCGGACGTCGTACGCCAAAATCATGAAAGAACATGAAAAGCATACATAACAATAATAAAAGAGCAAAGGGGAGAGAGGGAAATCATGTCACTGCTCAGAAGTAGGTTTAAAAATTCCTCAAGAGCACTATTAATGCAAATAGAGAAAGGAACAAAAAAAAAAAAGAATCCCTTAATCCAAGAGATGAATTTATCGAGGAATCCCTTCTCATGTAGCCTAGAGAAGAGAAAATCACGGGGTAAAATGTCAAAGGCTATTTCAATGTATAACTTGACACACACAAAAATCCTTGCCCGCAACAACATTGAAGTCCCTCAAAATTTTAGAAGCAATGACAATATTATCAGAGGTCAACCTTTTCTAAATGAATCCAGCCTGACTTTATGGATAATAAAGGGCATAATTCATTTCATATAATTTGTCATAATCTTGGCAATAATCTTACAAAATACATTACATAAAGAGATGGGCCAAAAATCAAAAATATTGGAGGCAAGATGATGCTTTGGAATTAAGGCAATTGCAGTGGCTTTAGCACAGTTAGAAAGATGTCTAGAAATGAAAAAAAAATTAATAGACTTGCAGACATACAGACCAGTGACCTTACAAGAGGACTTGTAAAATTCAAAAGTAAAATCATCTAATCCCTGGGAGTAGGAAGAAGGCCCAGCAAAGACAACCTCCTTAATTTTTTGGTATGTAACTGGAGCAATAAGATGGTCCATGAGATTGGCAGGTATGGTGGTTCCACAGGGAATATAATGGGTGGTAGGATTACTCGGCTTGGGGGCATTAAACAAGTTCTGGAAGTACTTAATGGTAGTATCAATAATATCTTTATGGGAGGAGAAATGCCTAACATCTATAAATATCTCCTTAATACAATTAACATTACACCTGGAATTAATTCTAGCACACAAGAAACCCAGATTATCCTCCCTATTTGATAACCTTTTGCCTTTTTCCCTTTGAACTAACCAAGAACTTCAAGCACCATTCAAGAGGAAAAGAGAGGTATTTATCTCTTTAAGGTTGGCATTAAGAGAGATATCTAAAGGGTTCATTTGTATTTGCTCAAGATATATTTTCTGGTTACGCTCAAGAGCAGCAACTCTATCTTTAAGATAAGTAGAATTAGCCCACTATTTCTATTTCAAGAGAGATTTATGGCATTGAAGTTTATAATACAAGTTGGCAATCGGGCTAGCCTCAATGTGATTAGAGAATGTAGAAATCATCCCATCCCAATAGCAAGCCATGTTAATCCAATAATTTTTAAAGAGAAATCTACCATCGGAGGATATAGAAAAACCATAGAGTAGCACCAAATGTGAGTTATCAAAATAGGGGTTGGGTTCCACCTTATAAAAGGAACAAGACAATTTTTACAGCCAAGAGTGATTAACCAGCATTCTATCAAGTTTGATATATATATATATATATATATATATATATATATATATATATATATATGATCATCTAAGTCCAGTGGCGGAGCCTAAATTAAAATAATTTTGTTTGCTGACTCATTATAGAGGGGGCTCTCCGTTTGGAGTTTTACTCAACATTCTTTAAAATATTTTCATTTCAGGTAATTTAAGTGAGTTTCAATTTCAGCTAAATTTTTTTCGAGATTCTTCAAAATAAAGTTTCAAATAAAAGTCGAAGATTTTCGATATATATAGAGAGAGAGAGAGAGAGATTTTAATTAAAAAAAGGAAATGTATTAATTGTATAGCATAAATTTGAATAAAAATATAGCTTATTGATATCAGAAATCAACGATCTTTATCTCGTTGGATTCGTCTCGTCGAGTCGCTCAATTCGACTATAAGCAATTAAATTTTGGAAACTGTTTGATCATCCAAATTATGTTTTGAACCTTCCAAATATGCTTCGGATCCTTGATTTGGCCTCATTTGGGCTCGGATTGAATCAAATTTGGTGTTGTTGGGTTCATATTTTCGAGATGTTCAGTTCGACTATAAGTTTGATGAAATCAGAGTTCAAATGGTCTCCGATTTAATTTTTGAAATTTCTAACATGATTTTTTTCTCGAGATTAGTGCCCGATCAAGATAATTTTTTGATTAAAAAAAATAAATTAATCCATTTACTTCTTTCTCTTAAATCGAGGTTGTTTATAAGAGAAAATTATCCATTTATCACATATAAAATGTACATATTAATCTTTGCTCTTCCTTATTATTGAATTTTTTTATTTTTTTTTAGGGGGGGGCACGTGCCCCCCTAGGCCCCCCCTTCCCTCCGCCAGTGCATCTAACCTTTGGTTAAACCAAGTGAACTTCAAACCAGTCGAAGCAAGATCAAAGGTTCAAGAGTTAAAAATCCAATTGTTTATTTCACCCAAGTGACTGTGGTGTGCCGTCAGGCCGCCTGATTTCTCCTTCACATCCATGTAACAATTAAAATCTCCCATGACAATTCAAGGACCAGTGATATTATTAGCAAAGCGAGACAACTGCTGCCAAACAGAGGCTTTTTCAACAGGAGAATTGGCAACACACTATTGACCTCATTTTTGTATGAGGTCACTAAGACCCTTCCAGACTCCAAATCAATTCAGACCCTAAGATCTACTCTAGACCCTAGGACTCTTCCAGATCAACCTAAACTCTAGGATTCTCCTAGATCCAGACCTTAGGATCTATTCTAGGTCCTAGGATCATTCTAGACCCCAGACCTTAGGATATATTCTAGATCCTAGGATCCTTCTAGATTCCAAACTTTAAGATTTATCTAGATCCTAGAACCCTTCTAAAATCTAGATCTTAGAATCCCTCCAGACTCTAGGAACAATCTAGATTCAAATTAATCAAGATTTATGATCAATTCAAATCATAAACCAATCTAGACTTCAATTAATTCAATTTTTCAAATCAAATCTAGACTTTAAATCTACCAAGACTTTAAACCTATCCTGATCCCAAATCCAGTTCAAACCTTGGTTGTACTTTCATCAAACTTTAATCCTATCCTTTCATTCATAATCCTCTCAAATGGTTATAGATGATATGGATAATTCAAATCATCTCATTAAAACTCAAAGCCCAATTCAAACCCAGAAATCCAGACCAAAATCCTAAACCCAAAGGCCTTGTCCTAAAAGCCTTTTCCAAGGATTTTTCAAACACTTCAAAACTCAGTCAAACAACCTCTGATTCAGATTCTATCAATTTCATATTGATGTGACATGTCTCTAGTGTCAACCCTTCAAATTTGAGCTCATTAATTTGGAGGGTTCTAACCCCATAAACTTAATTCAGTTCCAAAGGTTGCAAAACCTTCAAACATTTACAATTAATACCAATGGGCCTTTCACCTAGTAGAATTTAACTTTGGAGCCCCCTCCAAACCTTTTGACCACTCCTAATATCTTGATATTGACTTATTAAGCAATAATCCACATATTTTTAGATTCAATTTGACCCAGAATTGACTTGAGACCAAAATGACCAAAATGCCCTTAAAGGGGGATTTTTAGACTTTTGGCCTAAACTCAACTTGATTTGACTTATCAATATTTGAAATCTTCTCCAAATATCATTTCAATGGATCCTAAATGACTTTACGAACACATTGAACCCAAACTTACTCTTTGGTTTGACCAGGTTGACCAAGTCAACTATGGTTGACCAAATCAACCCTTACATTTTGATTAAATATTTTTGCTTGATAGAGTTTTATGTTGCATACTATTAGGGTATTATGGTAAATTTTGAAATAAATTTATTTACACATTAATCGCTATAATGCATTGAAATATGTGCCTAATTGATTAAAATGGGTGATTCTATAGAGATTGAAAGGGATGGAGAAGGTTCTATTTTGATAATATATGCATTCATTAGTGTGCTCGCTAGTCAAGCTCATCAAGTTTCAATTTCAAACCCTAATTTACCCCTTTAATTAAATTCTGATAACTTCAAAAAGTTTTAATAAATTTAAATTAAAATAAAAAATTACTAATAATATATTAAAATATTCATAATTTAATCCCTAATATAATAAAATTAAAAGGCCCCTAATTGGACCTTAATTCAAACATTTATTTAATTTTGTTTAAAAATTACACCATTAATTAAATTAAATAATTAAAAATTATTAGAAATTTCAAAAATCCCCCAAACACTTGGAAACATCCCCTTAGATCATTCCTTACCATTTGGGGTGATTTTAAGAGGTTTGAGACTTATTTGGATCAAAATTTCTAAAAATATCCTTAATTAAATAATTTTAATAATTCATTAAATACCTAAATTTCAAAAACTCATAACTAATTCTAGAAAAATCCAAATTGGGTAAACTAAAAGGAATTTAATTCCAATTAAAATCTAGTATTTATTTAAAATATGAACATCCCAAAAATCAACTTAAATTAAAAAGGCAACTCCTCCGTCAATCGTAGTTCAATAACTAGGCCTAAAACTTCTAAAAACATAAATTTATGTATACAAAACTCCAAATCTAGCAAACTCAAAGTTTAATTACTCCTTATAATGTATAATATTTAATAAAAATGCTAAAACCTCAAAACTTAGCTTGTTTCTAAAAGTCACCTTTGGACCCCTCCAACTTAGCGGGTAGGATAACCCCGGACCTTCTGAAATCCACTAATTCAAATTAAATTTTAGATAATATTATCCTAAGTATTAAAATTGATCAACCCACTAAATTAATTAAAATTGACCTTAAAACATTTATAGTTAAACTTTAATCAAAACTCCCCTTTGACCTTCAATAAATTAGATCACAAGTAACTTGAATTAATTATCTAACATAGGACATACCTAATGCCACATAGCCTGATACACACACATATAAGTATTTGTTAGGATATACCTCTAGCTCTAGGTTAAACCAATATTTCCTTTCTATTTCTATGATATGATACTCTGCATGTGACACGTGTGTTGGTTGTTTTGATTTATTGTGATGATTATTGTGATAATAAATTTTTTTACTATATTTTTTCTTATGATGTGGTGTGCGATAATTATCTATAGGTTATAGAAAATCTTGATACTAATAATATTTTCTGTAGGTGATCATATTCATGAAGCGCTAATAAAAAGGGGCTAAAATAAATAAATCATATATATAATTGATATAGATGCTTCAACCGCTTTGCCCTCAAATATATAAATACATGGTCAAGTGTGACTAGCATGAGTACTTTTGTTTCATATATAATTGCTTGAGATATTTTTATTTTCTTTAACTGCTTAAGATAACTCTGCATGAGAGTCTAGATTTTTCCTTTTTATAATGTTATTGTATTTGATGTATTGAGTTGTAAAAGTCTATAAAAATATGTCATTTCAAATATAAGAGATCCAAAGAAAAAAAGAAAACCCTTTTACAGAGAATTTCTTTTCATTTGAATATCCTTCTAGAAGATGAACCATAAGAAGATCGAAGAAAGGCGATCCGTATAAGGACTCGAAGACGAAGGTCAAGACGATATGCCTTACTTTTTTAAGACTTGCGTCATTCAGTACGATTAGAATCTAGGTTATTATCGGTGGGGCCTGATCACAATTACTTTTCTGCAGACCCTATGTTGTACATTATACTGCACTTACCATAGACTTTTGGACTTTCTTTTTTAACTATAGAGGATATTTATATTGATGTGTTTATTTTGCTTGCGCAGTAATAATTGCTTGCTTTATATAAGTTTCTTTTTTGCATATGTGTATGCCTTATTTCGCTAGGCTCTTTAGAGATAAAGCTTTTTTTACTCGTAACTAAAATCTAAAATTTTAAGAATGAAATAATATATAAAGCTAACGATCTAGGGAATAAGTCAAAAATTGTTTGAGATCGCATGCATATTAATACATCTTCTCTTTCATTGCTTTAAGACACTTTCCGGTCTGCTGGTAGAGCTCAGATAATATGGCCTATGAGAACGAAGTGCTGAATCTAGGGAAGCAAAGTCTTCTAAAATATTATTTTAAAGTCTTTTTAAAATTTCAAGCATTCATGACTTGGATATTTTTAACTAACATGTATTGCATTAGTAACTAATTAAAATCAAAATTTAATCGCATCAATTTTAGGAGCATAATACCCTTCATAAGTACAATGCCACCTATGAACCTCCTTAAATGTCGCAATAATTTCCAAAAAACTCAGCACCCACCAATCTTGCATAAAGACTAAACAGTATGGATTTTATACGATTAGATGATTAACTGACTTTTCTTTTTATGCAAGATATAAGTCTAGAACGCATTAGTTAGGTCATGAGTGTTAGTATTGTGTGTAGAAAATTAAACCCACTATAAATTTAGGGTTCAAAGCTATTACTATTGGTGTCTCGTAGTCTGCCTCATCGGCTGGTAAGTCATATATCCTTTAGGGGCTATAAATCATGCCTATCCGTATCACATGAATGACATCACCTGCGTCCTTCTCTCTTGTATGCTTTGAGTGCAGTGTTATCTTTTCTCTAATTTCTTTTCACTACCTCAGTCCTTTCGGATGATGATGTGAGCCATGTATGTTGACTGAGTCAAGTTGAGCATTTTCTTCCCCTTGAATAGGAATTTCCTAGACTTCACCCTATGTGAAAATCCATTTGAAAGAATAATATATGATCCTTAATGGAGTCTTCTTAGATCCCAACTTAAGATGTAATTAACTAGGAGACTTGTACCCATGGGAAACTGAATCCCGCATCAAATAAACCCCACTCAAGCTGATATATTGAGTGAAAAAAATCTCTTTACTCTAATCATATCATGCATATTATTACTCATCGATACGCGTAGGCGAAAATCGCTATCCTAAATGGTTAATCGTATGTATGATCTAATATGCCCTCCCATTGGCCCACTTGCAAAGAGTGCAAAGGTTTGTGACCATTTCATCCTTTGGGATGGTACAATCATACCCTTTGCATCCGATCTCCCGCTGAGTGGGATCCTTTTGGAGGACCACATTTATCTCTCCGGGAGCATGAAAATTACTAGATTATTTCTCTCAAATGGCTATTCAGAACATTTTATCTATCATTATTCAACAACACCCATCTTTTTCTATTGCTTGGAATGGGGATATTAATCCCTCTTTTAAGCTCTTCTCCCTGCATTACTTCTCTAAATTACATCCTATTCCATGGCACAAATTTATTTGGCACAAGCATTATGCTCTCAGGTTTTCCTCTTTTGCTTGACTTGCCTCTCACGATGAGTTAAAAATGGTGGATGAGTTGTCTAAAAGGAATATTCATATTCAGGGATGCTGTTTCCTCTACTTCAAGGAGGATGATAATATTAAGCATTCATTTTTTTCAGTGTGACTGTTCTTTTGCGATCATTACGGAACTTTTGCCGCATCTAGATGGATTTCTTTTTAGGCCTACTATGTTACAATTTTTTGAATTTTTTGATGAGCTTGAACATTTTAAATCTTTTGAAAAGGATTTTTGTTATTTTTGTGATATGTTGTTCATTATACTTTATTTGGAGGAAGCAAAATGAAAGGCATTTTGCCGGGAATGGGGGCGACTCTTTTATCACTTGTTGACAGATTATCAATGCTATCTCAACTAAGGCTTCCAAATGAAAATATTTTGAAAGGCTTCATTTTTCCTTCTCTTCTCGCTTCAGGTCTTCATTTTGATCTTGTATTTTTTTGTGTACTGCGTTCATTGAAAAGCTTCGCCCCAAATTTTCCTAAAAAAAAAAATAGCTGACGGTTGAATTCATATTAAAATTAGCGAAGGGCCAAAACAAAAAAAAGTACTATGTAAAATAATTCGCCTGTTTCAATGATGACTTAACATAAATACAATAGTTGATATGACTACTGAATATGATTAACGTGCACTGTATCTACAGTAGATTCTGCATGCCCGCCTGCTTGATTACGAGTCTCTCACCGCTAAATTATGGCAGACCATTCATAATTAAATAAATAAGAAAAATTAGTAAAAATATAGTACTTCTTGGTTACTTTCAAAACTTACTGAAGTAAATGTTTTCTTAACCAAATTCTCGATTTGTTAATCAAGACATACAAAATATCTATTTTTTTTTAATTTATATAAAGAAAAGTTTGATAGTATTGCCAAATATATATATATTTAGATTGAGACACAATATTAAATTTTTCATTAAAGTTTATAGTTTTTTTTTTCTATTTTTTAAAGTTATTTTTTAGTATACATTTTTTTTTTAATTAAATAAATTTTAACTAAACAACTATTAAAAAAAGTTATCTTAAAAGAAGCCTGGGACACAAGCTGTACAAATAAAATTATATTACAAGCCTTGCCTCATCAATGAATGCTTGTACATAGATACTGTGCGTTGAGATGGATTTGCATGAAGCCACTGGTAATAGGCTTGAGCTCTAGTAGATGGCCTAGCGATTTTGCTTAGGCGTCCCTAAGCCAAATATCTTTGACAAATCGAGCAAGTAGTTATGATGCTTGGTGACTTTCTCTCAGCAATCCTAAGGGAAGCATGCTTATTTAGATAGCTTTGGCAGTGAAGTGCCTGTACAGGTCAACTAGTGATGCCTAGCCCAACCAAGGAAGATTAATTTGCTGTACATCACATGCATTTGATTTTTCTTTGTAATTAGTACAATTTGTATGGGGGAAATTAGGTTAGAAAATTACGATCATTATTTAGTTATAGTGAATATTTATATATTTTGTAAAGATAAAGTGCAATACAATTTAGAAATAAATATGGGACATCTGAAATTTACTTTGATCAAATTTCGATAAAATTATCTTATTATTAAGGGTATCAAAATGGAGCTATTATTCTGTGCGGACATCTGACGGTAGTAGAACTCTCTGGTTAAGCGCTCGGTATCGAGCAGTTATATTTTGGGGTGATGTGGCGCAATTTTATTGGTCTCCGGACGCCTTCTGGGCTCCGCACAGAATAATAAATCGTCAAAATGGGTTGTACGGTCAGGTTTGAGTTTGACTCCAATCCAATCAACTCCAATTCAACTCTTTTAATAAATGGATGAAAATGACAAACCTGAACCCCCTAACAGCCCGTGTGCCCCGAACCTAGCTTGTTAATCCATTTTCATTAAAAAAACATTTTTTATAAATTGTTCACTCTAAAGTTTAAGATATTTTATCAAAAATAAGAAAATTATACCCGTGTTAAAAAAAGTAAGGAAGAAAATATATTAAATGAGTTATTTTCGTATCAAAAGCGGGTTGGTGGGCCAACCCAAACCCGACTGTTGTAATAAATGGGTCAAAAAATCAAGCACAAACTCAACCCGTTCATTAAATGGGTCAATCTAAACCCAGATTTTTAAGTTGGGTCTAGATCAAGTTGATAGGTCGGATCATTATTGACACCTTAATCTTAACTTAATTTTCATATATTATGAATAAATTAGATGAAAAAATAAAACAAAAAATATATAAAAATCAAATTAATTATAAAAACCAGCTTAACAACTTCCAAGCAAAAAAAAAAAAAAAGAAAATTGTTAAGCACACAGAACATCTAAAGGTGGCAGTTGGAAGCAATTGAAGCCATGGTGGTAAGGTCAAAACAAGCATCAAATAGTTACAAAGCAATAGAAGATGACTGTAGAGTTAAATTAAACCTATTAGTTCTCTCCTTCTCCGCCATGGCCTTCTTGACAAAGTTTGCGATGCTGGACATAAAAGCTGGAGGAGTCAGCCATCCAAACGCTACAACAAAAGAAGCTTATGCTTATATGTTAATTATCCTATCATTTTTTTAACATGTAATTGTCGATGAAATGATCTTAACGTTTATTTTTTTTAATATTTGCTTGGTCGACTTAGCAATTATGTTTACATTTCTTGGTTTTTTTAATAAGGTTAGACTGTTTCTTAGGCTTGATTTGAGATGATTTTTTTATTGTTTTATTTTTCAAACTGCAATCATAATTTTTTTTGTCTATTATTATTTTGATGCTTTTAAAAAGTTTTCGTACCGATAGGCTCCTTTATAAAACAATTTTAAAAAGTTAATTTCTCAATAATAAATTAAATAGTTATTTTTTTTTAACAAAAGCTTTATAAAATAGGAAGAAAGATATCTCAAATAAAGCTTTAATTTTGCTAATGTTTTGAAAGTGATTACTTCAGCAATTAGACTAATTAGAGATTGATCAATGAACCACACTGGGCTTAGCTTAGTTGGTGGGCGAGCATGGTTGGGATCTCTCAATCCATATTTGAATCCCCTCTCATGTGACGCGACCTCTTAAATGGGGAGAAAATAACTACATGTCCTGGATCTTTGCGGCTCGTTGATATAGGCACGCAGAGAGATTAGTTATGCCGTCACGTGCCTCCAAAGAGGGGTGGCAGCGGGTAGATAACCCCATTCAAAAAAAAAAAGTGAGAGAGAGAGATTAATCAATGATATAATTAAGAATCTTGAATATTTCTTAAATAAAGTAAGCTGTTTTTTGAAATTATGAAAGTACTTTAAAAAAATTTCAAATGTATGGAATGATTTATTCAGGTTTTAGCACTCAAGTTCATTAAAATTATATTAGTGCTTCAGTGCACTAGCTCGGCTCAAATACATGATTATTATTTTATTCGGGATAGTTTCTTTTCTATTTTCTGAAGTTAAAAAAAAAAAAAAACAGAGGCAATTAAAAAACAAAAATTAAAAGTAATCCCAGATGAAGCCTAATTTGACGATTTTGTTAGAGTAAATAAATAAAATCCTCATTTTCTCCCTAAGGTGCATAAACAAAGCTTTTAGCCTATTTGGGTTGCTTCATAATTCATATGTTATATTGGTTATTTTGCATATTCATTTCAAATTACTATGATTTTATGGATGACATAGATGCTTAATCCACCATTGTAATTTTGAGTTTGAATGCCTTTCTTTTTCACTTGAATTTTGAGTTTGAAATTCACTCTTATTTATTTTATTCTGCATTCTTTTTTCGTATATATTATTAGAGTAAGTAAATAAAATCTTCATCTTCTCCCAAAGGTTGATAAACAAAGCTTTAGCCTAACGGGCCTAACGGCTGGCGCTAACTTTCAAAGAACCATCAACTATGGAAAAACATGAATCACATTACTTCTGCCCGTAAGTTCCCAAGCTGACCACATTTCTTCTGCCGGAATATTCCACTCAGATTCCTCCAATCCTTGTCTTCACTAGGGCGAATTATTACGTCTGGTTACTGGACGTCCGGACATCCAATCAAGATGTGCCACATCATCCAAATGCATTGGGACCCGGTGTATTTGGGTGACATGGAGCATCTGGATGGATTAATGTCCGGACGAATCCGGACACCGGACGTAATAATTTGCCCTTCACTAGACCGTCGTCTGTTCTTCCAATCTTGTTCACGGGTCAGATTTTAGATTTTAGGGTTTTATTTAAAAGGATAAACAAATATGAAATTAAACTTTTAGCTGGCCCAGTAAGGTACGGCCCAATTACCCCATTGGACCCGGCTCATTGGGCTTGATTTCAACTAAGAATTTAATTAATATCCGAGCGATTTTCGTTTTTTAAGGTCTATTTTCATCTTTATTGATTACTTTGGCACACCCATGTCAACTGCTTTTATAAGCATAAGTATGGATCGCTTTTATTAATTTTTTATTTAGTTTGAGATAATATATAAAAGTTTTGCAAGAAGATATAATATACACACGGACAAAGAAGAAAAATATTGAAGACAATGGAGTTTTACCATTAAAAAAAAACAGAAGGCTTTGCCCCATTGAAATAATTCATTATATATTTGAAGAATATAACATTACAAAATTGGGAACACGTAGCCTCTCATTGTTGTAATAGTGATTATGGAAGAAGTTATGGAGAGAGATGAAGGTGGTAATATCGATCACAATGGCAATTATGCAATAATGATTAGAATATGACAATCAGATGTTGGTGAATGAACTATGACGGTTGAGCAACGATGGTCAAATGGTAAAGATCCAACAATCGTGGTCAGATTGCGGTAGTTGACGACATTAAACTTCTTAAATCCTTAAGCCTTTGCTAATCTTAAGACTATGCTCCTTTTATATGAAGAATAATGATCTATTTATAATATATCGGGAGCAACATCATGATGGTTAATTTGATTGTAAGCATGTAAAATTCGAATGCATTTGTTCATTTAATTAAGGTCCAAATTTTTCTAAAGAAGAATAAGTGCTTTGATATGGGTTCATTTCAACTCATATGAGATCACTTTTGATGTTTGGTTTATTTTATTGAGATGTTCAGTTTAATTGTAATTTGGATAAAATCAAAGCTTGAAACCATCCTTAATTTATGCATAAAAGTTTCTATTAAATGCAAGCAATGCATCAATATTTTGGCTGATAAAGTGAAATTTTCAAAGACGTGTCATTTGCCCGTATTTTCAGACGTTAAAATATATGTAAATTCTTTGTAGAACATTTTAAAATTAAATATATTCACGAAAACTTTAAAAACAATATTTTTTTTTTTTTGTAAAAATAAAATTTAATAAATTTTTTAACTACTCTTGTCCCCTTAAAGATATAAATACAGCTCGTGGGTGAGGATTAACATTATCTTCTCTTATCTATCTGGACCGATTAGATCAAAGATGAGAGAATTTTCACCCAATTTTAAAGTTTTGATTTTCTCTCTCGAGAGATAATCATCGTCAACGTTTGATGCATCTCATACAAGATATGATGATTGATGATGTTGAAAAAGGTCTCAAATAAATATTAAAAACTTTATTTTTTATTTTTTCCTACACCTTCCTAAGAATTTTAATTCAATTTTTTCATCATAAGATAATGTGCATGAGTTGCAAAATTCTCGCATTTTTTGAAAGAATTTTAATTTTATAATATTTGCGTGCTAAAATTATAATATTTATGTCTTCAACGAATTTCTACGATTAAGGCTTCATTTGAGATAGCTTTCTTACTGCTTCTTAATCTTAACGTTATGTACACGTCAGACATTATTATATGGCTTCTTTGTAATTACCGGGATCCTCTTTCCTCTCTCCAAGTCTATATATGTTACTCCACATTCATTAATAAGATTTATCTTTTCCATTATTTCCTTTACTGTGTTTCGCTTCCACTAGGAGCCCTCTCGGCTCAGCTACTCTTTCATGGTATCAGAGCAAGGCTCTGCCATGGCAGATCAAGATTCCTCTGCAACTCTGTTTCCCTCCCCCACCAACGTCACCAATACCGTTCAAGAACTCGTCATCCCTCCTTCCCTCAAGTTTCTCATTTCAAATCTCAAGAATCTTGTTCCAACTCCCCTGTCGTCCGACAATTTCCCTATATGGCGCTCTCAGCTTCTTCAACACTTCTCGGCAAATGGGTATGCCGGATTCCTCACCGGTGACATTCCCTGCCCGCCGGATTCATCTACCGCTGATCAACAAAAATGGAGACTCATCGATCACAACTTGATCTCTGCCTTATACTCCACCATTTCGCCAGCCATTCTCCCCTTCGTTCTTTCGTCAACCACATCTCAAGAAGTCTGGCAGATTCTAAACAGACGTCTGCAACCTACGAACCGTTCAAGAGTGATCCAACTCAAGAACGAGTTGCATCACATTCAGATGCGGAACTCTTCAATGCAACAGTACTTGATGCAAATCAAGACGCTGGTTGACAACATTGCAACCTCGGGCTCTCAGCTCGACACTGAAGACATAATCCTCTACATTTTGAATGGCCTCCCCTCTACCTACAACTCGTTCAAAACAGCGATTCAGACCTCCCTCAATCCCATCGATCTTGATACTCTCTACTCTCTTATATGCAGCGAAGAGATCAATATTCAGCAAGAAAATCATAAAGAAACATCCGATTCTACCGCGCTCTATGCCCAGTCTTCTCAAGCAAACCGCACCAAGAACTACAATCGCTACAGCAAGAACCGCTCAACCAACAACAGAAACTCTAACTCCGGAAATCAAAGGCAAAATCCGGCGTCTAACATGACATAAAGAGTAGTCTGTCAAATTTGCGGGAAAAATGGGCATAATGCTCTAAACTGTTGGCACAAGTGTAATCTAAAATACGCTCCAACAAATCCCTTTCCCAACTCTCGGGCACTGTTCACCCAACAAAATCAATCTATCACAAACGACTGGGTTATGGACTCCGGGGCGTCGACCCACCTCACTCCGGACATCACCAATCTCCAGCAGATCTCGGCGTATCAAGGACCGGACTCAGTTTCGGTTGCAAATGGTTCATCTCTACCGATTCACAACTCTGGGCAAGGACTTCTTCCTCTTCCCGAGTCGGCTCGTAAGCTTCACTTACGAAATATACTACATGTTCCGAATTTAACACATAATTTAATTTCAATTTCTAAGCTCACCACCGATAACCATGTTTCGATCTGCTTCGATGCTAACGGCTTTGTGATTAAGGATCAAATGGACCACCGTCCTCTTCTTCATGGTCGGCTGCATAACGGTCTTTACACTCTCCGGGACATCACGACGAACAACCACCCGCAAGCTCACATGACTACCTCTGGTCTCGCTCAGCGCTGGCACGAACGTCTAGGACATCCAAATCAGGGAACTCTACGGATCTTGCGCAATTCTTTACCAAATCTTGATTCGATTTCTAATTCTTTCTTATGTACCTCGTGTAATTTGGCCAAGAGCCACAAATTAGCATTTCATAAAAGCACAACTAGTTCTCCATATGCGTTCTACTTAATTCATACTGACGTCTGGGGTCCGGCATCTCATCCGTCCCTAAATGGGTTTCACTATTATGTCGTCTTCATAGATGATTATACGTGGTTTAGTTGGCTATATCTTATGCATTCGAAATGTGAAACTTACTCTAAATTTACACATTTCTGCTCCTTAGTCAAAAACCAGTTCAATGCCACACCGAAATTCCTTCGGTCCGACGGAGGAGGTGAATACAATAGTGCTCAATTCAATCAATTCCTCTCAGCTCACGGCATTACACATCAACTTAGCTGCCCGCACACCCCGGAGCAAAACGGATTAGCCGAACGAAAGAATCGCCACTTGTTGGAAGTTACCCGAGCTCTTTTATTCACGTCTCATCTACCCAAGAACTTCTGGGCTGAAGCTGTAACAACTGCAAACTACCTAATTAATAGATTACCTACTACGGCTCTTGCAGGGAATACACCTTATCAAACACTTCATCAAACAGCCCCATCTTATACCCACCTTCGCACTTTTGGGTGTCTATGTTTTCCCTGGCTTCGGCCCACAGCTCCAGACAAATTATCTCCTCGCTCTCAATCCTGCATATTCGTGGGCTATTCCTCCCAACACAAAGGCTATCGCTGCTTGAACATCAGTACCAACAAAATTCATGTGTCAAGGCATGTCACTTTCTATGAAAATATTTTTCCATACACTAATTCCTTAACCTCTACAAATCCGCCTCTTAGACCGGAAGGCAACAATCCTACTCACATTTCGCCTCTGCTCATTACTCCCGTGACAACTCAAAAGACTATTGACACAATCCAAAAGGCTGCTCTCGGTAATCCTTAGCTGGACAATTTCACACCTCCTCCCCAACACAATTCACAGCTATCCCGTGAACCGCAGACTAGTCCAGCCGAAAGCTGTCCAGCTAGCCCTGCGCCAGCAACTCGTCACCCAATGCAAACGAGGGCCAGATCAGGGATATACAAACCAAAGTAGTTTTTTGACTTGTGTACAACAACAACAACACATAACCAGTCTCCTTCTACTTACGCTCAGGCGTCTAAACTTCCCCACTGGCAAAATGCAATGATGGAGGAATTCCAGGCTCTTCAACGACAACACACCTGGACGCTTGTTCCACCTCCTCCCACCGATCCCATTCTAGGTTGTAAATGGACATTCAAGACAAAAGTTCTCCCGAATGGCAAAATAGACCGCTACAAGCCTCGTCCAGTCGCTCAAGGATTCGATCAGCAACAAGGAATAAATTACTCTGAGACTTTTAGTCCTGTTGCAAAGATGACAACCATTCGGGTCTTACTCACGTTGGCTCTGCATCGTGACTGGCAGATTCTTCAACTGGACATATCAAATGCGTTCCTCCATGGTGATATGTCCGAAAGAGTCTATATGAAACAACCTCCTGGTTTCATCGACTCAAACCATCCAACTCATGTCTGCAAACTTCAGAAATCTATCTATGGCCTCAAACAGGCGCCTCGTCAATGGTTTCAAAAGCTCACCTCTCATCTTCAGCATTTTGGGTTCAGGTTTAGTCGTTCTGACCCATCCCTTCTTATATTTCAACAAAACAGCATTAAGATCTTCTTCCTCATTTATGTCGACGATATACTTGTAACAGGGAACGATCAGCCCATGATTCAGTCACTTTTACATCAGCTCAAATCTACATTCGCGCTGAAGCAGCTAGGACCTGTTTCACTGTTTCTGGGCATACAAATCAGCAAAACCGATTCCGGCTATTTCCTTCATCAAACACATTATGCTGAACAGCTCCTCCAAACGACCAAATTGGAGGAATGCAGTTCGACTCCGACACCCATCACCCCGTCAAAAGGGACTTCAGAAAACTCCAAACAACTCTTCGCCGATCCTACCCTCTATCGCAAGCTCGCCGGATCTCTACAATATCTCACCATCACTCGTCCAGATATCGCATTCGCCACAAATCGCATATGTCAGCATATGCACAAACCTACTGAGCAACATTTCAAATCCCTCAAAAGATTACTCCGGTATGTCAAAGGCACCATCAACTATGGCCTTCCTCTCACTCGTGGGAACCTTCAGCTCACCTCATATACGGATGCCGATTGGGCATCCGACAGTGACGACCGCAAAATCTATCTCAGGATTCTGCACATTTCTCGGCGATACACTAATATCATGGACTGTTAAAAAGCAGCCAACTGTCGCTCGATCTTCTACAGAAGCGGAGTACCGGGCTCTAGCTGCTGCAACAACCGAAGTCCTGTGGCTGCGTCGTCTGGTAGAAGAACTTCATATTCCTCAAAACTCTCCTACAAAGATCTACAGTGACAACACCTCTGCCATATCTCTAGCCAAGAATCTTGTAATATCTCGTTCCCTTGCTATTCCTCTATGAACTGGATTTTCCTCCCAGAATCGGCCAGGACGAAGTCGAGATCGTCCAGGCCGATCAGTGCATTGAAAACAGCTGATTTCTGGTGTGTTTTCTGGAAGGATTTCTGTACAGATCGTCCGGGACGATGTTGAGATCGTCTAAGCCGATCTGTACTGTAGAAATTATCGGCCAGACAACAGCCCTGGGAATTGTCCAGGACGATCAGGATTTGATCTGATCCTCCCGGGACGATGTGGATATCGGCCTTGCCGATCAGTTCACAGATATAAGAAAATCAGCTCGTTTTGAGGAGAGAGAAAACATTTTTTTATAAAACGAAAATATCTGAGGAGAGAGAAAGAGCGGAAAAGCAAAGGAAGAAGTCCGATTTCGGGGCCCGCGGAGCAATTTTCGTCGTTCGTTGCTGTTGGATATTATGTTTGTCTCGTGGTAAGGACTCTGAACCCTACTTCTGTTTTCGAAGATTTCGAGGTTTTGTAAAATGGTACTCAGATTTGTGTTTTTGTAAGTGATTTTCGTACCCGGTTTGGTACTGGCGAAGATTTCACCGCATAACTTTTGGTATGTTGTAGATGTGATTATTCTCCACGTTTTGATTATTTATTGGCAGATTTCGTCCGGTCTGTTTTGATTTTGCGGGGTTTTATTTCGACTGCAATTTATTATGATGTCCGATTTGGTTTGAGCAGTAGAAGAATAGTCTTATAATGTTGCTGTGCACGTTCTGTATTAATTTGGTGAATTGTGATTTTTGGAGATTTCTGTGTAAATTCTGTAGACTGCCGTTGCTCTGCCCGATTTTCGTAAGATTTCTGATTTTCCCGGAATTGATAGATTGAATCGATATGTGTATGACTATTGATATGATTGTTCTAGATTTCTCTATTATTGCTTATTGCATCGATTATTGCATTGATTGATTGATTCTGAAAGACAAGTGAAAACCTGGTTGAACGTTGGTTATAAAAACCAACGTATGGATATCTACAACAGCAATATTGATAACTACAACAGCACTATTGATAATAGCCAGTTTAACCTGGTTGAACGATTGATAACTACAACAGCATCATTGAACGATTGATAACTACAATAGCATCATTGAACGATTGATAACTACAACAGCATCATTGAACGATTGATAACTACAACAGCATCATTGAACGATTGATAACTACAACAGCACTATTGATAATAGCTAGTGTTTGTGCTTGTCGAGTAAGACCATTGTATGAAATTGCATGTATATGATATTGCATCGCATAGATTTCCTGATCTGTATTGATTTATTGATTTTACATTGATTTATTGATATTGATCGATTTATTGAATTGACTTATTATTGAACGGATTTATTGATTTATCGATTTCTGCTTTATTGGATTTGATCGGATTTACTGTATCGTACGACTTCACTGATTTCATCGATTGACTACTGAGCATTGATACTATTGAGCATTTAAATGGACATTGTATAGATTCATTATTTCGTATCGTTTTTCTCGATTGATTTCATTGATTAGATCGTATGGATTTGATAGCATCGATTTGATTGACGAATATTGATTGATTGATTTGATTTATCGAATTGCCTGCCGCTGCATTGATTGGTTTTTATTGACTATTGATTTCCGGATTGCATTGACTCATTGACCATGTTCGACTGATTGATTTGACTTGAGTTGATTAACATGCATATTGTTTTCAGTGTCGTGCTTTGATTTCAGTTGTAGGCTTTGGTGACCTGCTGGGCTTTGTAAGCTCATTATATGTGGTTAATGATTTCAGGTGCAGGGCCTCCAGCTTGACGATCTTTCTGCCGAGTTCTGTAGCTTTTTTTTTGTAGCCTTGGTAGACTTTCTTTTGTAGCCTGTACGGCTAGTGTAGTATTTTCTTTTGGCTGTACTTTGACTCTTGTATTATTTGTGTATTATAGTATCCGCTGTTGTTTCTTTTCTGTAATGTAATTATCTCTGGCTCTGGATATATGTTGGTATGGATTGATATGAACAACAGATGAGGAAACCGATAGAAAGAAAAGAAAAGAAAAGAAAAAAGAGGCAATAGAACAATCAGATGAATCCTTTCATAACACGGATCTTGGGGTCGTTACAAATCCGGTCTTTCACGCACGGACAAAACATATAGAAATCGACCATCATTTTATCCGCCAACATCTTGACTCCGGCGCCATCACTATTCACCATATAGCCTCAGCCGCTCAGATCGCCGACGTCCTCACCAAGCCACTACCAACATCACAGTTTGTAGAATTACGATACAAATTGACCATTCGGCCTCCGAATGCTCAATTTGAGGGGGTCTCTTAACGTTATGTACACGTCAGACATTATTATATGGCTTCTTTGTAATTACCGGGATCCTCTTTCCTCTCTCCAAGTATATATATGTAACTCCACATTCATTAATAAGATTTATCTTTTCCATTATTTCCTTTACTGTGTTTCGCTTCCACTAGGAGCCCTCTCGGCTCAGCTACTGTAATATCTCGTTCCCTTACTGTTCCTCTCTGATTTGGATTTTCCTCCCAGAATCGGCCAGGACGATGTTGAGATCGTCCAGGCCGATCAGTGCTTTGAAAACAGCTGATTTCTGGTGTGTTTTCTGGAAGAATTTCTGTACAAATCGTCCGGGCCGATGTTGCGATCGTCCAGGCCGATCTGTACTGTAGAAATGATCAGCCAGACAACAGCCCTGGGATTTGTCCAGGACGA
Organism: Dendrobium huoshanense; assembly: GCA_016618105.1. NCBI lineage: Eukaryota > Viridiplantae > Streptophyta > Magnoliopsida > Asparagales > Orchidaceae > Dendrobium > Dendrobium huoshanense. Next base: position 74,934,083 of record CM028347.1, on the reverse strand, counting down.
TCATGATTTGATCTGATCGTCCCGGGACAATTTGTCGATCGGCCAGGCCGATATGAGTATGATATAAGGAAATGAGCTCGTTTTGAGGAGAGAGAAAATCAGATTTTTATTTCAGATATTTTGAGAAGAGAGAAAGAGAAAGGGAAAAAGAGAAAAGCTGGTTTTCGGAGACCGCGGAGCGCTTTTCGTCCGACGTCGCTGTTGGGAAAAGAGAAGATCTCGTGGTAAGGACTCCGAACCCTGTTTCTGTTTTCAAAGATGTTGTGTTTTGACCGAGTTGGGATCTGTTTTGTGTTTTCGTAGTCGACTTTTCGACATGATTTTGATTTGACACAACTTTCACCGCACAACTTTTAGTATGTTATAGATATGATTATTGTACACGATTTGACTGTATGCTACGAAGATTTTACCGGTCGGAATTGATTCTACGTGATTTTAATCGAATAGAAAATTATCAGGACGTGATTTGATTTGGTTTCTATAGGATAATAGTCTTGTATTGATGTTATAGATATTCTACTGTAATTTGGAAGAATTTGGATATTGTATCTTTTTGCAGGATTTTTGTGTAAATTTGACCGACTACCGTTACTTTGCCCGATTTTCGTACGATTTCTGATTTGTCTGGAATTGATAGATTGATTAGATATGAATGTGACAATTGATATGATTGCTTTAATATTGACTATTGAATTGTTTATTGATTGAATTGACTATTGATACTGATCACAAGTGGAACCTGGTTGAACATTAGTTGGAGATTGATATTGATACCTGTACAGGATGGTGGGCCGACGGGCTTTCCTTTAAACATTGATTATTGATATATTGAAGGGAGACATAAGGAGTTTATTGATATGCCGACGGGCGAAAAGAGTGACGACTCTTATTGATTGAACCAATGCAAATGATATCTACAACAGCAATATGGATTCTACAACAGCAACATAGCCAGTAGATTGTACTTGTTCAGTATATAGTATTGAATTGCATGTTTACTGTATTGATTTATGGATTTATTGCTTTATCGACTTCTGCTTTATTGAGTTTGATCGGATTTACTGTATCGTACGGATTCTATTGATTTCATCGATTGACTACTGAGCATTGATATGGACATAGATAGATATAGATATTGCATTGAAAGCATGAACATGGACATCGTACTACTGCCTATAGATTCATTGTACTTCTGCCTACTGTTTCTGCATTATACTGACTGCTTATAGATTCATTGTTCCATATCGCTTTTCTCTACTGATTTCATTGATTTGACCGTATTGATTTAATTGACGGATATTGATTGAGTGGATTTATCGATTTGCCTGCCGCTGCATTGACTGGTTTTATTGACTATTGATTTCCGCTGCATAGACTCATTGACCATTGACTGATTCAGATTGATAGATTGACATGCATATTGATAGCATTGTCGTGCTTTGATTTCAGTTATAGGTGTTAGGTGACCTGCTGGGCTTTGTAAAGCTCATTATATGTGGTTGATATTTTCAGGTCAGGGCTCGGGAGCAGGAGATAGGAGTTGATTCAGATCGACAGGTTTTAGTTCTTTTGATCGATAGATGATTCTTTTGTACTCAGGACATGATAGATTTCTCTACTTGCATTGATAGTGTAGTTCCTAAGTATTGTACATGTTATTTTGAGATATGAATCGACTGATATATTGATGTTTTAAATTTTATAGATGTTTGATAGATTGCTTACTGAAGGTTTTTAGATAACTCTGGTAAATTGTTGGAGTAATTGATTGACATTCTTTCCAAGTTTGATCTTGGGGTCGTTACAAAGTTGGTATCAGAGCAGTGTTATTGGAAGAATGGATTGTTACAAGAGTTGTAGGTTTAGATTGAGAGATTGGGTAGATTGGGTAGCTTTAATAGCTTCATTGGCATACATCGCTGCATGTGTGTATTATTATTTTGAATTATGCAGGTGAAAAGATATGGATCCTCCAGCAGAATCCAGTGTACCAAATGAGCAACACAGCGCAGCTCCAGTACCTTCAGAGAGTATGATGCAGTTGGCTATTGCAATTGCACATGTTATGGGGGATGCCCAGAGCAAGATGAGTGGGAGCAAGGAAGAAGAGGTAGACAGACACTTGCAGATGTTCCACAAGCTGAAGCCTCCGTTGTTCAAAGGGGCTGTAGGACCACAGATTGCTGAGGATTGGATTATGAGGGTGGAAAAGATTTTTGACAGCATGCAGTGTCCGGGGAATAGAAAAGTACCATTGGTAGTATTCATGTTGGAGAGTGAGGCAGAGAGATGGTGGATTGGACAACAGAGAGAGAAATTCCAGGGGAAGACCAATGCTGAGATCACCTGGGATGAGTTCACTACAGTGTTCAGGATGTGGTTTGTACCACCGTCAGCTCAGCGACAGATGCAGGAAGCTTTTATGAGATTGGAGCAAGGCCGCAAGTCAGTGATGCAGTACGAGGCCGAGTTTACTGCACTTGCGAGGTACGCTGCTCACTTGATTCCTACTCCTGAAGACAAGTGTTATAGATTCCTGCACGGATTGAACAGAGAGCTGAGGCATCCACTAGTACCTTTTCGAATCCACAAGTTTTCTGAGCTAGTGGAGCGAGCCCGATTGATAGAGATCGATTTGGCGACACCAGTATCGAAGTACGAGGATATCAGGAGGAGGAGAGATGAGGTACGACGAGATGATTTTGGTAGAGACAGAGATAGAGAGAAGAGAAGCAGGTATGAGGGTTCGAAGGGATCTGCATCGGGATCTGCGTCACGATCAGCATCGATAGTATCATCTGGTGGTTCTGGCACGTGCATTCACTGTGGTAGACGACATGCAGGTCAGTGCTACCTATTGACGGGACAGTGTTTTCACTGTGGACAACAAGGACACAGAGCAACAGATTGTCCTCAGAAAGGACTGGGTGGAAGGACTGATTCTGGTACGGGTACAGGACAGCAGAGGACTGTTGGCTCGAGGGCCTACAGTGAGAGATCAGGGAACAGGATGGATGATAGGAATGTCAGAGATCAGAGAGAGACAGTTGCGCCACGACCTCCTGCACTTCCTCCAGTGGTGCCACGTGTTTACAGTCTACAGACTTTACAGCATCGTGAGGATCAGCAACGACCGGAAAGTTCTACTGGTAAGATTGAGTTGACTAACCGATTGATATTGACGTATGAACATTGCATATTGACATTTGATTGATTGCATTGTGTGTTATGTATGGATTTCGACGAGTTTTGTTTTGGATTTGGACTTCGATCGGTTTATTTTGAGCTGTTTGTTTTGCTTCGTACCTGTAGGGAAATGTCGGGACGACATTTTTCTAAGGTGGGGAGATTGTAATATCTCGTTCCCTTACTGTTCCTCTATGATTTGGATTTTCCTCCCAGAATCGGCCAGGACGATGTTGAGATCGTCCAGGCCGATCAGTGCTTTGAAAACAGCTGATTTCTGGTGTGTTTTCTGGAAGAATTTCTGTACAGATCGTCCGGGCCGATGTTGCGATCGTTCAGGCCGATCTGTACTGTAGAAATGATCGGCCAGACAACAGCCCTGGGAACTGTCCAGAACGATCAGGATTTGATCTGATCGTCCCGGGACGATTTGTCGATCGGCCAGGCCGATATGAGTATGATATAAGGAAATGAGCTCGTTTTGAGGAGAGAGAAAATCAGATTTTTATTTCAGATATTTTGAGGAGAGAGAAAGAGAAAGGGAAAAAGAGAAAAGCTGGTTTTCGGAGACCGCGGAGCGCTTTTCGTCCGACGTCGCTGTTGGGAAAAGAGAAGATCTCATGGTAAGGACTCCGAACCCTGTTTCTGTTTTCAAAGATGTTGTGTTTTGACCGAGTTGGGATCTGTTTTGTGTTTTCGTAGTCGACTTTTCGACATGATTTTGATTTGACACAACTTTCACCGCACAACTTTTAGTATGTTATAGATATGATTATTGTACACGATTTGACTGTATGCTACGAAGATTTTACCGGTCAGAATTGATTCTATGTGATTTTAATCGAATAGAAAATTATCAGGACGTGATTTGATTTGGTTTCTATAGGATAATAGTCTTGTATTGATGTTATAGATATTCTACTGTAATTTGGAAGAATTTGGATATTGTATCTTTTTGCAGGATTTTTGTGTAAATTTGACCGACTACCGTTACTCTGCCCGATTTTCGTACGATTTCTGATTTGTCTGGAATTGATAGATTGATTAGATATGAATGTGACAATTGATATGATTGCTTTAATATTGACTATTGAATTGTTTATTGATTGAATTGACTATTGATACTGATCACAAGTGGAACCTAGTTGAACATTAGTTGGAGATTGATATTGATACCTGTACAGGATGGTGGGCCGACGGGCTTTCCTTTAAACATTGATTATTGATATATTGAAGGGAGACATAAGGAGTTTATTGATATGCCGACGGGCGAAAAGAGTGACGACTCTTATTGATTGAACCAATGTAAATGATATCTACAACAGCAATATGGATTCTACAACAGCAACATAGCCAGTAGATTGTACTTGTTCAGTATATAGTATTGAATTGCATGTTTACTGTATTGATTTATGGATTTATTGCTTTATCGACTTCTGCTTTATTGAGTTTGATCGGATTTACTGTATCGTACGGATTCTATTGATTTCATCGATTGACTACTGAGCATTGATATAGACATAGATAGATATAGATATTGCATTGAAAGCATGAACATGGACATCGTACTACTGCCTATAGATTCATTGTACTACTGCCTACTATTTCTGCATTGTACTGACTGCTTATAGATTCATTGTTCCGTATCGCTTTTCTCTACTGATTTCATTGATTTGACCGTATTGATTTAATTGACGGATATTGATTGAGTGGATTTATCGATTTGCCTGCCGCTGCATTGACTGGTTTTATTGACTATTGATTTCCGCTGCATAGACTCATTGACCATTGACTGATTCGGATTGATAGATTGACATGCATATTGATAGCATTGCCGTGCTTTGATTTCAGTTATAGGTGTTAGGTGACCTGCTGGGCTTTGTAAAGCTCATTATATGTGGTTGATATTTTCAGGTCAGGGCTCGGGAGCAGGAGATAGGAGTTGATTCAGATCGACAGGTTTTAGTTCTTTTGATCGATAGATGATTCTTTTGTACTCAGGACATGATAGATTTCTCTACTTGCATTGATAGTGTAGTTCCTGAGTATTGTACATGTTATTTTGAGATATGAATCGACTGATATATTGATGTTTTAAATTTTATAGATGTTTGATAGATTGCTTACTGAAGGTTTTTAGATAACTCTGGTAAATTGTTGGAGTAATTGATTGACATTCTTTCCAAGTTTGATCTTGGGGTCGTTACAGCTACTCTTTCACTTAAAACAGTTTTCTATTCTCTAAAAAGCTGCTTTAAGAAAAACTAAGAAAGCCGTCCCAAACGAAGCTACTACAACCCTAAACCCTAAACCCTAAACCCTAAACTCTAAGGTGACTCTCTCTAATCTTATCTTCCACTGGAGCTACTACAACCTTTTCACGTATATGCTTATTTAGCATCCTATCTCTAAGGGTAAAGCAACTCAACCACCTAAGCATCCTCATATTTATAACACTTAACTTAGTATTATGCTTCTGTTTTAATTGGAAACCTTCAGCATAGACGGCTTTTTTATTGCTTTCTAAAACGGAGTTTTAGTACAAAAATAAAAAAATTTATACTAAAACTCCGTTTTAGAAAGCAGTAAAAAAGCCGTCCCAAACGAAGCGTAAATCGTTTGTGATTTTTTTTTTTCTGAATATAGAAAATATCTTTGATTGCTTTCCTGAATTTTTTCAGTTAAAACTATTTTCATTTAGTAAAAAAATCCATGAAATATAGCATTCTTGAATCTATCATTTTATTTGTTGCTAACTTCATGTATTTACTGTGACTTGTAAGCTTGTTGAAATGTTGCAAAAAAAAAATTACAAAAACTCCTATTAATTTGTAGATGCTTTAAAAAAATATTGAATTTTTTTTTCAAAGTAATTAAAAAATATATTTGAGCGTCCGTTGGATAGTGATTTTAATATTGTATTATCTCTATGAACCCTTCATAAACCCAAATGATCATTTTAGAAATATTTGTCTAAGTTATTTGAGCTTTAAAAGTTATCTCAAATAATTTTAATTAGTGTTATATAATTTTAATTTATGTTCAATTTTTCATATTCGATTTGTTTTTATGTTTTTATTGTTCTAATTTAATCTCCTAATATTAACTTGTTTCCTTTTGATTTTTATTACGTTTATTTCATAAAAATTAAATTATTACTTTATTCATATTTATCTCTGCATAAAAGTCAAATGTTAGAATTAAAAAAAAAAATGTTAGAATTCAAAAAGTTATAACTTAATAAATTAATTTATTTTGCTTATTTTATTTATTTTCATAATATTTCAATTCTTTTAATATGAAATCTTATTCCAATATTACGTCACGGCTTGTTTCTCTTTGCATAAAATTTATATATTAGAATTATAATAGTTATAACTCAATCAATAAAGTTATATATATATTGATATGTTTATTTAGTCGGCAGGATCATATTCGGTAGGCGACGGAGGTTGGAAAAGGATTATAGTCGGCACTCGGCAGGAGACAGGGGTCAAAAAGATCATTATTTAGTGGTGGAGGTCAGAAGGACCGTAGTAGGCAACGAAGTCATAATGACCATAGTCGACAGGAGACAATGGTCAAAAAGATCATTGCCTGTCGATTGAGGTCGAAAGAACCGTAGTAGGCGACGAATGTCAGAAGGAGTAGGGCTGCAAACGAACCGAGCCGAGCCGAGTATGTGAGTGTTCATGTTTGTGTTTGTTTAACATTAGCTTGTTCATGTTTGGTTCGTGTTTGATCGAGCTTTATTATTTGTGTTCATGTTTGGTTCGTTTAATTTAAGGGTGTTCATGTTTGGTTCATGTTTGGTTCATGTTCGTTTGTTTAGTGCTTATCGAGATTTAAACGAGCTATGTTCGTGAACATATCTCGCAAACAATCTATTGAACAAGCAAATATTAAATTTGTTCATGAACATTCTAAACAAACAATCTAACAAACATAGACAAATATGAAATATTTCTTGTTCATGAAATAAAATTTCTAAAATAAAAGCAGTTGTATATTTAAAATGAAAATATGATTAATTTATATGAATATATTTTCGGAAGAAGCTTACCCGTTGCATTTCTCTCCATTTGGTACGATAGCTAAAAGATTATCTTCTGCATTTGTAACAAGACTTCAATAGTTCTGTCAAAACTATAAAAAAAATACACCAAATAAAACACACTATCAAAACAAATACATCATATAAAATAAAGCATATTGATATTTAGCACATAATGAAATTCAAACCAAAACTTAAATAAAGCATGTTTATATGTCAAAACTACAAAAATATAGTAGCTTGTTAAACAAAATTACAATAGTTTTCTTCACAAAAAACCAAAAAAAAAAAAAAAAAAAAAAAAAAAAAAAACAGAATATTATGCTCCTTATCAAACCAATGAGATCTCCTTTGTTTCCTCCCTAACCTGCAAGATGTAATATAATAAATAAGTAGTTGTAAGGAAAATCTTCACCAACTAGTATTAAAAGTTTTGTCTTATCATACCTTCACCTTTCTCTTTATACCATATAAATTACGGTACCAATCACTTCCACAAATAAGATGTTGCACTGTTTCTGTACCCAAAGATGATCTATATTGATCAATAACTCTTCCACCGGCACTGAAGGTGGCTTCTGAAGCAACCGTTGTAATTGGAATAGAAAGAATGTCACAAGCCATCCTTGACAAAATATGATATTTTAGATTGTTAGCCTTCCACCATTCTAAGCAATCAAAATGAACTATTGGATTTTCTTCCTCAATGAAAACTCCATCATCCAAATACACATCAAGCTCAGATTTTACTACATGAGTAGTGTAATTTGTTCTAATATAAGTTTCATATTTTCTCTTTCCATAAAGTGGTCTGCCTCTAACAGAAGATGAACTAGGATAATTACTGCTTGTTTCTTCAACTGTATTCTTCTCAGCATTTGCGATTTTATAATCTTCTACATACTCATTATAAAGTTCATTTAAACTCTCTCGTATATCGGTGATGTGCACTTGAGCTATGTTTTCAGTATACATAGAGTTGAAAGCAAAGCTTATCATTTTCATTTTATTTCTTGGGTCTAAAATTGCACCTAATGAGATTAAAAGATTACAATCACCCCAATATTTGTCAAATTTATCTTTCATTTTTCTTGCCATGTTTCTAATGTGTGCATTTCCATGTAAACAATTATCATCCAACATCTCCTTTATTCCCCAAAGCTCAGACATGAATATGTTGGATGTGGGGTACTCGGTACCTAAAATATTAAAGAAAAATTCATAAGAATATATTGGGGGAAAAATAAGAATATTATTAACATTCAGAAAAATATACCTGAAATCAATTCAGTTGTTTGATTAAACACTTCAAGAAATGAGCATACATCTTCCAACTTTCTCCATTCCTCCTCAGTAGGACAGGTAGAATAGCATGAATCCCGATCTTGAAATCTAGGAAATACTTCTTTAAACTCTAATGCAGTTGATAGCATTGCATATGTAGCATTCCATCTTGTAACACAATCTAAGATCAATTTCTTCTTGGGAAGGTGAAATTGTTGGGCAATTTCACTGAACATTAATATACGTTGTTGAGAAGCTGTAACAAATTTTACACTGGCCCTAACGTTCTCAATAATATCTTTTATCTCATGAATTCCATCTTGTACCAACAAATTAAGAATATGGGCACAACAACGCACATGAAACATTCGACCACCTAGAGAAAGCTTCTTGTGAAATTCTAGGCTGGTCTTCAACATATTAACTGCTAATGTGTTATAAGCTGCATTGTCAACTGTTATGGTTGCAACTTTATTCTCAATACCCCAATCCTTTAAACATTTGTACAATACATCATGAATGTTGGTTACCTTGTGAGGTGGAGGTACATCAACAAAGTTAAGCACTCTTTTTTGAAGTTTGCAATCACCATCAACAAAATGGCAAGTTAATACCATATAGTGGATATCTTGACCGGACTTCCATAAGTCAGTAGTTATGCTAACTCTACTCACTGAATCCAATAAGTTTCTCAATCTTTTTTTTCCAATTTCATAACTTGAAACACAATCACCTCTCAATGTGGTCCGTGAAATCTTCTCATAATGAGGGCTTGCAGCTTTCATGACAATGTTGAACATGTCATACTCCACAAAATTAAATGGTAACTCATGCACCATAATCATATGAGAAATCAGCTCCCGCATCCTAGCATGGTCATACTTCCAATTACTGATATTAACACGTTTTCCAAGTTCAAACGTATTATTTGCCAAAGGTGGTTGCAAAGAAATATTAAGTTGTCCTTTAGACTCTACAACTCTTTTACTACAAACTAGTAAGTGACGTTGGTACTGCGTAGTTGCACCACCTTTGCTTTTACTAAGTTTAAACTTGCAATGGTTACATTGAATTTTCTCTGAACCATCACCAAGTTTTACGATTGTAAATTCCTGCCACACTGATGAGGTTTTTTTTCTTGCTTTCCTAGAGAAAAGATTTGCTTGTTGGTCATCAACTGTTACAACTGTTGGACTTGAAGATGAACCCGCACTAATTTGAACATCATGCACTGCCAAATGTAGCTGAGGTGTAGGATTTATATGTGGCTGAGGTGGCGTGGAATTTTGAGACATACCTTTAAAAGAATATTCAAGTATAATATTAAACATAAATCCTATCTAGCTAACACAACTAATTCAACAAAAATCTGTACAGCAACAAAAAAAAAAAAAAAAAAAAGACTCACATGAACACTAGAAAGGTTATTATATATTGATTTTAACAAGGCAAAGTAGTCAACAGGCTTGGCTCTTTAGAAAGTTATAGGAATACCAGAACAATTGATGTATGTAATGGGGAATGGAATGAGTCAGGATAGTTTGTAAGACCTAAGAATTCATCCATCACAAAATAGAATAAGTAGGGTCCTAATGGGAAACCTTGTCAAAGGCTAGTAGAAAAAGAAAAATAGTCCTCAAGAAAAAAAAATCAAAATAGATAGAGAACCAATAATTTGTAAAAATCTGTAAAAATCTGTAAAACAACTTACCGTTCCGGAGTCCTACTTCTGCTTGATGCTGGTCGGTGTCGGAAATGCCAAGTTAACGTCGATCCGAAGCTTAAGCTATCGAATGGTGGAAGCTTCAGCTTGAGCTATCGAGTCCAGAAAAATGAGAAAAAGGAGATCAAACTTATCGAATCCAGTCGGAGCTTGAGCGATCGGGAGGCTACAGTCGCTCACACTCTCAGAACGATCGGAAGTCCAGTCGGAAATGCCGAGTTAACGTCGATCCGAAGCTTGAGCTATCCAATGGTGAAAGCTTCAGCTTGAGCTATCGACTCCAGAAAATGAGAAAAAGGAGATCAAACTTACCGAATCCAGTCGGCGCTTGAGCGATCGGGAGGCTGCAGTCGCTCACTCTCTCAGAGAGATCGGAAGTCCAGTCGGAGCTTGAGCTATCGGGATTCCAGTCGGAGCTTGAGCGATCAGGATTCCAGTCGACAATGGCTACTCGTGCAGTCGCTCACTCGCTCTCCCTCCATTCCGCTTTCAGCATTTCGGCATTTGGGAAGAAATATCGGGCATTTGGCCATTTGGGCGCGATTAGGGTTTATTCTATCACCCAGCCCGCCTTTTTTTTCGCCATTTCGGTTCAGCACTCCAGCGGTCCAGCCACTCCTAAATCCTACTTAAACATATTTAATATAATTTTTATAAAAATGTAAAATTTAAATTATTAAACATATGTTATAATACTTTATTACTCTAAAATTTATTAATAAAAAAATAATTATATTATTATGGTATAATTACAGTTTTTATATTTAATCGAACCCGAATCGAGCTTTTTATCGAGCTTGTTCATGAACATCAACTGATGTTGTTCGCGAACATAAACGAGCTGAACGCATTTGTGTTCAAGCTTGTTTATTTAAGAATTGAGTATTTAAAATATTGTTCAAGCTTGTTTGTTAGTTAATTAAACGATCACGAACGAGCTTTAATCGAACCGAACAACGAGTAGTTTGTCGAACGTTTGGTTCGCTTGCAGCCCTAAGAAGGAGCGTAGTCAGTATGAGACAAGGGTCAAAAAGATTGTTGTCTTGTGTTGGAGGTCAGAAGTATCATAGTCATCATAAGATAGGTTCAGAAAAAACGTTGTCTATCGATTGAGGTCGGAAGGACCGTAGTAGGCGACAGAGGTCGGAAGGACCATAGTAGGCGACGGAGGTCGGAAGGATTGTAGTCGGCATGAGACATGGGTCAGAAAGATCATTGTCGTAAGATAGTGGTCTGACGGGAGCTGGGCATAAAGTGGTGGTACGGTGGAACTCAGGGCGTCAGATGGTGGTCTGGTGGAACTCTGGGTATCAAGTGGGGGTCTGGGGGAACTCCGGGCGTAACGTGGTGACCCGGTGGAGCTTCAGGCGTCAGGTGGAGGTTCGACGGAACTCCGGTGTCAGGTGGTGGTTCGGCGAAACTTCAGGCGTCAGGTGATGGCTTGGTGGAACTTCGGGTGCTAGGTGATGGTTCGACAAAACTCCATGGTCAGGTGGTTGTTCGGTGGAACTACGAGCGTTAGGTGGATGTTTGGTGAAACTACGGGATTAGGTGGTGGTCCGATGAAACTCCAGACAGTGGTTAAGGAGCGAGGAGGCAAGAGCGATCTACGATTTCTCTCTTGCTATCTCACTTGGGACCCCTTTTCAAAAGGAAGGAGGCTCTATTTATATATTTCCTAGAGTGACATGACTTGTAAATATGAGAAAGATCAAGGGCAAATGGGGAGTGATTTGGATGGACGACTGATATCGAATTCCTTGGTTGTGGATCATTCATTAGACATTTGAAAGTTTTAATGATGTTGGAATTCTGTGATCTTGAGCTCGTTGGATTTTTCTCGTAAAGTCGCTCAATTCAACTATAAGCATATCATGTTTGGAAACTGTTTGGTAATCCAAATTGTGGCTTCAACCCTCTAACGACGCTTCGGGTCCTTGATTTAGACTCATATGGGCTCAGATTGAGTCGAATTTGGTATTTTTGGGTTCGTATTCTCGAGACGTTCAGTTCAATTATAAGTTTGCTGAAATCAGAGTTTAGATGATCCCAAATTTAATTTTGAAAGTTTCTAACTTGATTTTTCCTCAAAATTCAAGCCCGATCAGGATAATTTTTAGGTGATAAATATATATATATATATATATATATATATATATATATATATATATATATATATATATATATATATATATATATATATATCAAAAGATAAGAACTATTTGCTTGTACGCATATAAAAAATATATGTGGATAATTGATGTTCCAAAGCCACAAATTCTACTATTAAAAAAATCTATTGGATATATCTCTACAAGCTGAATTAATTTTCTCTTTTGATAAGCAGAGAATGAGTTATTTTTATTTAGATATAAAACACAAAGAAGTAACTCATTACTAGATTTAAAAAAAATATATTATTTAGTTCTTGAAGTTACATATCAATAATAGTGTAGAAGAAATCCACACAATAAAGATGCAAATTTGTTATTTCTTTATTTCTGTGTCCTGATCTTTGGTGAGCCTTGAATGTAGAATTTATTGCAAGAACATCAACTTTAAAAATATTGCAAAAGCATGAAACTTCATTTAACAAAGAAGCACATCTATTCTCCCTTATTATATGTAATGTAGTTTAGAGATTTGCACTAATTTCATTGTATTTATAATATATTGATTTTTTCTTTGCAAGGCTTGAAATGATTCATTTGTAACACCTATAATATCAATAATTAAGTGCATAGCAAGGATAAAATCAAAAGATTTTATAGCATCTATTAGAACACCAACTTCAATTGATTGTTGATTATGAACCACAAATTCTTTAATAATTTCAAGCACTTCAATCTCTGAAGCATACATTTTCATTAAATTAATTAATGTATGAAAATGCGAATCTCAACAGGTGTCACCAACTCATTGCAAACTTGTCTCTTGATTCAAGCCTCTACCACTACTCAACTCCCCCTTATTTAGATGTAATATTATTTTGTCATGTTAGATGGCTTTAATAATATTTGTCTTCTTACATGAAGCTCCCACAATTTTGATAATTTTTGAAGTTATCTCAAATAGATGATTCACTTTCTAATGATTTTTTTGCTACAACCATCAAGCACAGTTAGAGCTGATGAGCAAAGCAATGAACATAAAATGCTTGAGAGTTATCATTAGGTATTAGTGCTTTCAGACCATGAAACTCCCCTAGCATATTAGATGGCTCATCATATCCTTAACCATAGATCCAATGTATACTTAATAAAATCAAGTAGCCCTAAATAATTTCCTCAATTAATTAACTCATATAACTCATCATGACCACAAAATGATAATCCTTGATGTAAGAGATCGTACACAATCAACTGCTGCAATCAACAAGACCATGTAATCTTTTTGTTCTTCTCATCTTTATGTAATCATAAATTAGGAATATTATGTTCTTAATTTTTCATTAAATCTTAATATTTGTGTCTGGATTTGTTATGTATACTATTATGCTCTCCAACATGACTTTATAGTTTTTCTTTTTTCTTCCAATTTTTGAACCCTTCCTAAAAAAAATGAGTCTGCTTAGCCTTTAATAATTTATGCTTGGGGTTTGAATACATAGAAGTTAAAAAAAAAAAAAAAAAAAAAAAAAAAAAAAAAAAAAAAAAAAAAAACATCTTTCTATATGTTATATTCTAGCCAATCATGATATTTGTCAAAATATTTTAGATTAAATATACGAGCAATTTTTATAATTAATATTTGGGGAACTTTTTGGTTGATGAGGTCCCTTCAAAAGATAAGCTCTTTGAATTTTATCACTATCATTGATATCGTAAGTCCAAATTATAGGTCGAAGTCCTGAATCAACTCGGAGATTGGTAATATCAATATATGCTTATTCTTTCCTCTTTAAATAATGTTTCATCAATTATATCCTAGAAATAAATTTAGAATTACATATTGGTTAATGAACCATTTCTCATACAAGCTAATGTTATGCATTGCAAATACAGTTATATACAATCTTGTGGCTTGTCCCTAATTTATAAATTTAGAATTATCTGATTATGATACCTCATAAATAAATACCTCTATAGTACTAGAGTAGAAGATTTTTAAGTTGTTATGATAATGTTATTTTAACTTGTAAGAATATGAATTCTAATTCTTCTAAAATCTAAGTAAATCGTATTCAAAACTTTAGTGAGGTTCTTTACAATTAGACCTTCAATGCAAGAAATCAGCTCAAAATGGCTTAATTGATCCCGAGTAACCATCCTAATGACCATTGTTACTTATAATAAGTGGTGTCCTACATCTTTATCACAAACAATACCTCATCATATTTTTAAAACCTCTTAAACATTACTTGTTGATTTTGATGCCTTTCTTATTTTATAAAATTTATAAAAAGTCCATTGTTTCAATTGGATGGTGATTTTCCCAATGAAAAAGTGTAAGAAATGTCTTTTGTTGAATATGGAAGTCAATGTGACCTATGCTAAGAATCTTATTTCTTTAAAATTTGGCATTTCACTTTCAAACTTCCACATATAAATATAAAATACGTGACAAAGTAACAATGTCAAGAAATTATTAATCCTCAACTCCCATGGATGCTGCGATCTACAATAACTCAATGAATAACGTTAATCTAATAGCTACAAAGAAATATTTTTTTTCTTCAAAATGCATATAACGTTTATTTGAAAAAAGAAACTTAACTTTTAAAACAATCATTAAAAATGGTAATGAAAATGAGTAAAATGAAGATTGAGGAAGAGGCTAACCAGATAACCTGAAGAAGATGCTTTGCTAGCTACGGACAAGATTAACGACTGCGATCGTGGATGGCCAGAGAATTAAATGTGGGATGCTAGAATGTCGGCTGTGGATGCACACGCATGAAGAAGAGGGAGCCGAGGCTTGAGCCTCCTTTACTCGGAATAAGACCAGCTAGGGCAAAAGGGATGCGAGGGGGGGGGGGGGGGGGGGGGGGGGGGGGGGGGGGGTATTGTCCCCTTTGCAGGTTACGTGCTTCCGCCCTTGAATGAAACCAATAACATTTATAATAAAACTTTTATTATTACACTTGGATAGTTTAATTTATAAATAAATGCACATTGATATAATTACAAGCTAAGACACTTTTATTAATATTAAAAAGACACACACACACATATATATATATATATACATATATATATACATGAGATCAATGTATTAAGATTTTAAATGACTAATTTGTAAGTGTAAATATTAGATAAATGTATACATGTAAAATTAAGAAATTAACTTCTTAACAAATTCAAATCAATTAAAAACTTGAAATGGATTTGTATTCACATCAAATAGAGCCAATAACAATTTATAATAATAAAAAAAAAACTTTGTTGCGTGTCAGAAAATACGCGGCGGTAGAGTTTTGTAAATTTGCGTCCGAGCGTTGCACGTAAGTTTAACACACAAACAGAAAAGAGGGTGAACACCGAGGGTTTTTACGTGGAAAACCCAAAAATGGGAAAAACCACGGGGCCTCGCCCAGTTGCAAATTTCCACTAGTGTTTTCGTAGGTTACAAATGGCGGATTTCGTCCCACAAGTCGGGATTATCCAAATACAACTTGTTTTCTTCCACTAAATTCACAAAGTCCTGCGAATTCCTAGCGTTCCCTGAAAATCCGGCAGGGTTCCGGCGTCTTCAGGCGGCAGGAAGAGTTTCGGCGGCGGTCGAGGAGGTGAGGAATCTCCTTTTCCCCTTTCTCCTCTTCTTCTTCTCTCTTCTGCGAGTTTCTGGTGTTTCCTGAAAGTCCGGCAGAGTTTCGACGTCTTCAGGCGGCAGGAAGAGCTCCGGCGGCGGTGGTCGAGGAGGTGAGGAATCTCCTATTCCCCTTTCTCCTTCTCCTTCTCTTCTTCTGCGAATTCTTGGCGTTTCCTGAAAATCCGGCAGAGTTCCGGCGTCTTCAGGCGGCAGGAAAAGCTCCGGCGGCGGTGGTCGAGGAGGTGAGGAATCTCCTATTCCCCTTTCTCCTTCTCTTCTTCCTCTCTCTCTTCACTTGAGCCTCCTTTGTGTAGAATGAGGGCTCTATTTATAGTTTTTCTGGAGTGGCATAGCTAGTAAATAGGCGTGAGATCATGGGCAAATTGGGAGTGGTTTGAATGGACGGTCGATATCGAATCTTTTAATCATGCATTGTTCATTGGACATTTGATGGCCTTAATGATGTCGGAATTCGATGATCTTGGGCTCGTTGGATTCGTCTCGTCGAGCCGCTCGATTCGAGTATAAGCTCGTCAAAATCGGAGACCGTTTGGTAACTCAAATTGCGGTTTGAACCTTACAACAGCGCTTCGAACCCTTGATTCAGACTCATTTGGGCTCGGATTGGGTTGATCTTGGTGTCGTTGGGTTCGTGTTTCCGAGACGCTTAGTTTGACTGTAAGCTTGCTGAAATCGGAGTTCATATGCTCTCGAAATTAATTTTTGAAGTTTCCAACTAGGTTTTGCCTCGAGATTCGTGCTCGATCAAGATGATTTTGTGATGCCGTATCAAACTTAATTCAAATTTATTTAAATAAAAACTTTTATTTTTTATTCACATCAAGTAGAGCTAATCGCAATAACTTATATAATATTATAATTTTAAATATTAGATATCTAAATAACATGATATGAAGTGGTAGGTATGCAAATCTATTTTTTTTTTCTTTCCATAAATTAATGCTGATTAGTGCAGGCAATGTAAATCCAGCGTCCGATCCCTCGCGGCGCATCAGAACCCATGGGACCAACTCGCACTTGACTGTTCACGCGTGGAAAGTAACGAATCTTGACCTGAACCGGGTGCACCCACATCAACTTTCTTACCATAATCAACGCCGCTCAGCCCGTTCCAGTGTTCCCAAACATACCACTTAGACACGACCACACCTTATAAAGCCAGAGCCTCACCACGTAAGACGATAAGCACGGCTCAGCCTAAATTTTCCAAGCTAGTGTCTGCCACAAAAAAAAAAAAAAACAAAGACTTTTTATTTTTTAATAAATCGTTGAGGAAAATAAAAGATGTACCAAAATAAAATAAAAGGCAAAAAACTATCGAAGTCGATCCGCCAAGCAACAGCAGCAAAATTATCCCGAAACAAAAGCAGAAGATCGGTATCCTGTTTGTCGTGACCTTGGCTTGTATCGTTATCTCTTCTCCTTCCTCGTTGAAGCGTTTGTGGCGTTCAGAGTACTCACTTTGTATTCTGCATCGTGGTTCCAATCTCAATGTAAGAACTAAGAAGATCGGTATAGATTTCACTTCTGTGTTTGCTACTTGTTTTGTTTATTTTTTAGCAAGTCAGGATCTGGATTTTGAGCTCTTTGTTTGAATTTTACTGGGATTTCATGAGATTAGTTCGATCTTGCTAGTATATTTATGTATTGGTTTACATATTGAAATCGCCCTTAAGTTTAGCAAGAAAGTCAAAGCTGGGGCGTTGGTGTCACGATCATTGCCTTACGATTATCGGTTTGATTTGAGGCGCGGGTTTAATGGCTTTGGTAAAAAAGTTAATTATCACTGATCAGATCGATGGGAGATGATATTTTCCTGTTTAGTTTTGAAGGTTGATTTGATGGTGTTTTCTGGTAGAATTAGGGTTCTTGTAGTGGGAGCTAGTTAATTTGTTTGGTTTTGCATGATTTTATCTAGCTTGCTATTATTTTTTCAAGTAATTATCTTTTCTTGTGCTATTTTGATTGCAGAGTAACCATGAGTGACAATGGAGATAAGGCTTGCCCTCTTTGTGCTGAGGATATGGACCTCACTGACCAGCAATTGAAGCCTTGCAAATGTGGTTATGAGGTGTGCCGACACTGAAAAACCTTAATTTTCTACGCTACCTCCTCTTTGCATATGTTAGTTGCTGTTTTAATAGTATCGTGAACATGATTATTGACTTGTATTACAAGCATTCATCCTCCATTATATCTTCTTATAAAATTTTGGACTTTGATTGTGTGAGATATAATGACATTTTGATTGTGTGTGATACCGGAGTTTGGGGTTGAGACCCTAACAATCTACTTTGTCGTTCTTTTGTATAGATATGCGTTTGGTGCTGGCATCAAATAATGGACATGGCTGAGAAAGAAAACTCAGAAGGGCGTTGCCCTGCCTGCCGCACTTCATATAATAAAGAGAGGATTGTTGGAATGGCGGTGAATTGTGAAAGGTCCACAGATTTTCTAACATTTTATTCTGTTAACTCCAAGAGATTAGTGTTGTGATATTTGGCAGGAAGTTTGCTTCTGCAGGTTGATGAATGGAAGTAACACAGAAAAAAAATACAAGACTCAAAAGACGAAGCTGAAGATGTCAGCAGATTCACGGAAGAATCTTAGTAGGGTGCGCGTGGTACAACGAAACCTTGTTTACATTATGGGATTACCTTCTCATTTAGCTGATGAGAATGTGAGTAAACTTGGATTACATTGCAAGCCACAACCAATTCACATCTTTTTTAAATTATATGGGTAAGGAGATCACATGAAGTTGTTTATTAAGAAAATATCTTATTTTACTGATAGGTACTGGAGCGTAAAGAATATTTTGGTCAGTATGGAAAAATATTAAAGCTGTCTATTTCTCGACCAGCAACAACAGCTCAGCAAGCTCCCAATAATTGTTTTAGTGTGTACGTCTTGTAATCATCTGTAGTATTTACCCATGAAGTTTATGATTTTACTCATGTTAGGAGGTTGACCTTGGATTTTTTTTGGTTTACCTGAAGTTCATTCATTTGCAATCATGAGCGTGCTTTATCTTCCCTCCGATTTATTAGTTTCAGGTCTCAGACCAGGGAAACTCTAAACTGTTATTTATCGCTGTGATCTTGCCTATGCAGGTACATTACATATGCTAGAGAGGAGGATGCTGTTCGTTGTATTCAGTCTGTTCACAATTATACATTGGAAAGTAAATCCTTAAGGTAGGTCTGTTACTATTTTTTTTCTTCATGTATATGCATTCTTTCAGTTGGTTAGCAAAGTTTCACTGGTTCCAAACTTGTGCTGCAGAGCATGCTTTGGTACTACGAAGTATTGCCACTCTTGGTTGAGAAACATGGTATGTAAAGGAGCTCTTTGATGGTTTGGTTCATCCATATACATATTTTACTCAATTTCATGTTGAATTTGTGGCTTAATTGATCCAGACTTGCAGCAATCCAGATTGTTTATATTTGCATGATATAGGTTGCCAAGATGACAGCTTCACTAAGGATGAGATTATTTCAGCTTATTCTAGGTATTGCTTCTAAATCACCCATAATGTGCTAATGTTATTTTTCAACAAAAAATATCCATTGGCTGATCTTCCAATGCTGTTATATATCAAGTGATATTTAAATTTCTACCACAGCTTTCACATTTTACTTGATATTTCTTTGTCATCTTGTTATGTATCTCAGTTTAGAGGCAGCCTCGTGTTCTTGTATTTTTATATTTATTCAGTCACCAGGCACACACATCTGTTATCCTCTTTTTTATTTCTCACCTAACAATTGAGTTGAACAAGCTGTGAGATTTAGTTGGAAAGTAGGCATATGAAGAGTTGAGAACTGATAGTGAAAGAAGCATGATTTGGAGTCAAGCTTAGCCAGAGTTTTAATTTTTTTCTTATTATGGGTGGGCAGGCAAGGGTTTTGCGGGGTTTATAGGGTGAAAGTAAAGGCACGCACAACCTTATAGTCACAAATAGTTCCGCCTGGGTAAATGAAGTTTGCTTGCCAAATTGGGTTGTTGGGCACGAAAAATTTAGCTTTTTGGTCTTGGTCCATTAGTTTAACTGTTAGGTCGGTTAGGCTTTAAAAGCATGGCATCTTGAACACTAAACTTCTCTCCATTTCCTTTTCATCAATATTGAATATTTCTGGTACCAGTAGTTGCTGACGAACTTCCCTGCTTGTTGATATGAGGCGCTGCAGCCATTTCTTGCTTTAAAGGTGGTGATGTTTTCGGGCAATGTTGGCTGGTGAGGGCATATCAAGGAGGCCCAATATTGACATTGACTTGCTTGCATGCAAAGATGTTGCAACAAGTAGAGAGAAGGGAAATTGCATTCGGATGAATAATGTGCTAACATCCAAAATGGCACAATCATAAGGTAAATAAAGCTAAAGCTACTGCTCAACGGCCTGTCATCTACAAAAGAAATTAGGAAACTAAAACATATTAAGCTAATATAAATAAGGACATAATAAAAGGTTTTAACTACAGATTTGATGAGCTGAGGATGCTGATTTGGTGAGCCACACTACATCACGTCTCTCCTTTGGAAGAACTTGACTTGAGTTTGGTGAGCTGAATGGTGTTATTGTTGGGTGGTTAGCATGTGTAGATGTCGATGACATTGAAAGTGGTTGAGATACATAAATTTGTTGGTAGGTTGACAATATAAATGTTGTCATAGGAAATGGGTCCAATTTCTTGGGTTTGAGCATGTAGTAGTTGCCAACTGGAAGCCATTTCTAGATTAACCATCACCAGCTGCTAGCATCAAAAATTTTTTTGCATCAGTGTTGATCAACCCGCTCTTTGTAGTGTTGTGTCAAAGGTGTAAGTTTATCTTTTTTGACAATTTTAAGCATTATGGAAAAATCAGAGGGCACGGGTACAGCTGATTTGTTTGGCTCCTTTGTAATGGCTGCAAGATCGACAATGTGATTTGGTGGCACTGTGAAAACTGTGCAGGTTTATCTTTGAAAATTTTAAGCATTATAGAAAAATCAGATGGCATGGGTTTAGCTGATTTGTTTGGCTCCTTCAGAATGGCTGCAAGATCGACAATATGATTCGGTGGCACTGTGAAAACTGTGTTGAATGAACTCTACTAAATGGAAATGAAAACCACGAAGTTGTATGATAATTTTGCTTGTACAAGAACTTCATCCCAATGCTTTGGCTGATCTCTGGCCAAACAAGAAAGAATGTTGCCCAAAGTTCGGTGTACAACTTCAATTTTTTTTTTTTTTTAAATTTTTCTGAGGTTAGTACCTTAAACAAAGTTTTGTCTATAGCCTCGTCACAAGTCCTAGTAATAACTAACAAATTTCACGTCACAGGCGGAGATGAGATTTTTCCGCATGCCATGAAGACAAATGCTTTCCTGGAAAGAACAAGTGAGCAACATTCTTGGTGTCAAATGTCTTTCAATATGTTATAAAACGTGATATCTTGGAGAAATTATCCACTATGACCATAGCGTTGAAGAACTAATACAAAGTCTAGACTTCGGTCTTACGAAACTATGTATAGAATGGGTAGGTTGTACAAACTAATGTTTTGTGTTATTCCTTTGGCGAGATGATAGATGTGGCAGCTTTCAACAAATTGATAGACATCACAATGAATTTTTTGACCCAAATAAAAATAATTTATTGAAGCATAGCCAATATTTTGTCTTGACTTACATGCGTTGTTGAGCTGCTCACATGCATCTTTTTATTAAATGGGCTTGAAGATATTTGGAGTGCAGAATTGGTTACCTTTGAAGACGATTCCTTTCTTAATTAAGGTGCATTCCTTGCATTTGTTTCATGGTTCATTGGAATCTTCCTCACGTGGATGAAGTTCTTTGACTTGCACATGCCCAGTAATCACAAAATGAATAGCATTGAGCATATGCTTTCCCTTTGGCTTGGTCTGTTAGCTACCTCGTTTGTTGTGCCAGTTTTATGTCTCAAAACAAAGTTGAATATTTGAAGAAACATCAAATGCGCATTCAACTCATACTTCTTTGTAATAATTGATGGTCACGAAAAATGATGAAAGTAATGTTACCAGTGCTCAAGCGACAATATACAATTCTTATTTGTAAGTAGACCATTTTTGTTGTGCTGTACATAGTTTTTTGCTGAAGAATTCCTTTGGTTTTCCATCTTGGGATGGCATATCCCCCATGCCAATTGTTGAAGCATCTACTTCCACTTGGAAAGGCTTGTTGAACTTAGGTGCAATGAGCATCAAGGGCGAGCATAAGTTAGCCTTGATGGTTTCAAAACTCTGATGTTTTTCATTTTCTAAGCAAATTTCTTTCTTTTTAAATAAACTGTTATTGGCTCCATGGGCGTGCTAAATCCACAGATGAATCAATAGTACAAATTAGCTTGTCTATGAAAACTTTATACGTATGGAGGCATCAACCACGATCTGATGATCTCCACCTTGATGGGATAAGCTTGGATGCCTTGCATGATGATAATGAATCTCAAAAAGTGCACATTGTTAGTGGAAAATTCACATTTATGGATGTAGATGAGTAGTTTATTATCACTGAGTGTTGTAAGGATCAATTTTAGGTGTTGTACATTATCTGATGTGTTATTGTACATAAATATGTGTACGAACCACATGACACAAAAACAAAAGTGATCCTATAATGATTTTAAGACTTCATTCATCAACCACATAAATGTGCTTGAAGTATTGTATAAATTAAATTGCATATCTCACCACTTATAATGCCCTTCTGTAGGCTTGAAAGAAATTTTGCATCTATCACCCACTCGAATTCTTATCTGATGGCATCCGCAGCTCAAATTCATCCCGTAAAAAATAGCAGGGAAAAAATTCTAGTTTATCAAGCAATCCTCCAATTTTGAATGAGAAACTGATTTGCTTTACTATCAATTCACATTCACCAATGATCATTTCTCTTAGGAATAAATAGTGTCGAAATAGTAGTGCCCACTATGTTGAATGAATTGTTTCTGAAGGAGTTCATTCACCAGATCTTGCAAAAATTGGTGCTTTTATGTTCATTTTGTAGTTTGGTAGATTTGGGTGCATTCAGTCGACTATGAAGTCAATTTGGCGCTAGATAGAGTGAAGTGGCAGCAAGGTCTCGGGTAACTCTGGTGGCACAATGCTAGTGAACTGCTCAAGTTAAGGATATCACAATTTGTGGAGTAGCTAAAGTGTATTCTTAGTTAATATAATGGCTGGAATCTTAGGTAACTCCCTATATGTAGCAAACAATTGATTGGCTAAAATGCATGAGGATATGAAATGCAAGTGGTCATTTTTTCTACTGATTTGCTCTTATGGAATCGGGAGTAGGCAGCAGGCAGCAGTCATAATTTCTTTCTTTTTCAATTAAGAACCTTAGCGTTTTCCTACAATCCACACGTCTGTATGAATTGTCATTAGCCTCCCCAAATTAA
This sequence comes from Dendrobium huoshanense, assembly GCA_016618105.1. Lineage (NCBI taxonomy): Eukaryota > Viridiplantae > Streptophyta > Magnoliopsida > Asparagales > Orchidaceae > Dendrobium > Dendrobium huoshanense. The sequence goes on along the minus strand of CM028347.1, from coordinate 74,910,631 downwards.
GATGACAAATATCAAATTTTCGTTAGCCTCCCCAAATTGAGATGACCAACATCCTTGTTTTACACATCACAGAGCACCTAATAGAGGAAGTTTTTGCCTATTGAAAATGTTACTTTGCACATTTTCAAAATAAAGAACAGATATGCATTTTTTAATCGAACAGATCTTATAAGGTCGCGTGTCCTCAATAATTGGAAATTGAAGAGTTTTGACGACATTGCCAAGGATAATGTTTTTGTACAACCATAGTCACCTAACTACTAAAAAAATCTTCCTTTAATGTGCGTCATGTTCTAGCATGTCATTGTGATGGTAACCAATGCTTAGGAGCCAACAAGACTTTCTTCAAAATGCATGAAAAAAATTCTATCATCTCCCTGCACATCCTTAACTTCATCTTTCCTTGATGGTGGTGCTTGCTCGTAATCATAATCACTGCTGTCATCAACCAAATGTAATTGATGTCAGTTTGTGGATATATTTGATCAATGTATTGATTGAAAACATCTGCAACACTTTGAGGGTCCAAGTTTGTTGTATTCATTTTCCTTCACAACTACTTGTTTTTGGTACAGATTTCATATTAGGTGTTGTAGCGGAGCAATTGGTTTGTTGGTAATGAAGGGGCTCCCTTTGTTTGGCGTTGTCGTTCATTTGTTGGATTCGTTGTTTAATACTTGAAAATTTTGCCATAAATAGTTTAGGCAATACGTTCAATTAAGTTGAATTTTTTTCCTTTAGGAAAAATTAATAGTTTGGGACAGTGACCAAACAACGTTCATTTAAATTTTATCCTGAATAACATCTTTAGTCCCCCGATATAATGAACTATTATATTTTGTTTTGCTTTATTTAGGTTATTAGGATTGCTAAGGTGGTGTAACTCTTTAATATAAGTATTGACAGAACAATACCCATGCATGCACCTTTGATATTGAAGATAGAGCATCTATACATAGTTAGATGGTAGGAAGTGACCTCACAATAATTGCTTCATCCGACTGTAGCATTAGGCATTGTCGCATCCTTCATTCAAGAGAGATTACATTACTTGGATCCACCATGCTTCGACTGCTCCTTTGAGTTCAAACGTCATATATTTGGCTTGTTTTTCTACTGGTATCTCCATATACTCTTAAGAATGCTTCAATAGATTGTATTCAATCTAGAAAATATTCTATATGAAGATGACCATCAATACGGGGGATGTTGGTTGTTACCTTGTAATCATTATGTCTGCCCTCTGCATACTATCATCGTTATTGCAGATTATCTTAGAGAGCATCTTCAAAATCAAATTCCAAATCTGTGTAAGTTGTAAGTTGCTCTTGATGAAGACTTCTTGAAAGTTGCATTTACATTAAATTAATCAAAAGGCAAAAAGGCAAAAAATACAACTATGTATGGATAATGCTATCACCATCCTCCCTAGTAAAACAGAAAAAGTAGGAACATTGTCACTTCAAAGATCATTCCACAAAAAACTTACATTATAAAGCAAAATTTTTACAAAATCAGCTACTCTATTAGAGCACTGTATGATTTGATGACAAATAACCTGCTTGAATTGGATGAAGACGACAATATCAAGTCCCTCTTTTGGAAGGGCTGGCCATTTAACTTCTCCATGATGTGCTGCAAAAGTGTAATGGCACTAATGTTATCTCCTTAAACAATTACTCTATCCAGCTCAAGCATTCAATGCTCAGTAAGGTTCTTAAGAGAGAGGACAGCATGATGCTCCACTTGATTACTATCCCAATGCTGAAATGACATTGCTTAAGGTCATAGCAACTTGCACGGCTGGGCTTCCAAATGACCAGGCATGCTTCTTGACATTCCCAGCACACCAGAGTTGATGACCGACATTATAGTAGAGGCAAATAATAGCCCTTCGGTGGTCATTAGCATTTTTAAAGAGTTGAAAAAGAGTAGGAATTCTGGGAGCAACAGGCATGTTGAATCCCCAACCCTTAAGAATCCTGAAAATTTCAACTATCTTGGAGCAGTCAATTGCAATATAATGCAGGTTTTCAAGTTACGGGTAGCCCCAAGTGCATTGAATTGGGTCAGGGAGACCCGACGGTGCAGCCACTCATTAGTAAAGATAGCATCACAAGTCAGCCGTCACCAAAAGAATTTCTCACGAGGGTGTATGTGAAGGCATCATAGCTAGTGGTGGTCATCAGGCACATGTGGGAAATTAGTAGCATAGGCAATTGTAGTTATGATTCTACTCCATAAAGTAAATTTGAGCTTAGGTTTGTCTTTGAGGAAGGCGGGGCTTACAGGAATTGAGTGGATGATATTAGTTGTTGAATAGGATCCACATGAATTCCAACTTCCAGCTGCCATCTGGGTTCAAGAGATTTGTAATAGTCAGCACTTCAGATGCTTAACTGATTGACCGGCCCAAGGCGGGCTGGTTGAACCGATTTATCCTAGACCAGTTCACATCTAGAAAAGGTGGGCCAAAGGGGAGTGGAACGAGGGAGAGGGGGTCAGCTGAGTGAATGGGGCCCATGTACTAATTAAGTTTTGGGTTGGAGGGAAAACTCAAACTAGGGGCTGTTTATGGATTAATCAATTGTCCCTTTGCTTTAATTAGTTTCATCTTACTAGGGTTAGGGTTATCTTGAAATTTGAATATGAAATTTGAGATCTTCGTGTTGGTTTTGGGCTCTAGACTTTGAATAGAGATTTGGAGAGTGGAATCTTGTAATAACACGTATTTTAACTTTGCCATTTTTTTGGAGTCCTTGACTCCAAATCGCAATCTATCTTCGTCATAGTATCTTGATCGTATTATTTTACTTACATGAATTTTTTCGTAATTTTTTAGACACCGGTGAAATACTTAAGAAATTGGTATTTCTCGGTACAAGTGAGGATTTCGGAATCTTTAGGTGTCCGTTTTGCAAATCAATTTCATCGATATATTTTTTTTTAAATTAAATGATTTATTTTATGGATATTTTTTTTATAATGTTTGAAGCCCTAAATGATTTATTTGAATTTTCTATTAAAAGAAATTGATTAAATAAATTATATAATATAAAAATATTATTTTAATAAAAATATCCAAAGTCACTAGTTTTATTTAAAGCCATTTTATCTTCTTGATTTCACATAACAGAGAATGGCTTGAGATAATTCGAGTGAAATGAGAGGAGAAAGAAAATAGAAACCTAAATTTGAAGGTCATGGTGCGATTTTTGTCCGTCGAGCCTGTTGGGAAAATTGCCCGTCTCGCTATAAGGAACTTTTACACCACTACTGATTTCAAAGATTTTGTGTTTTTGGCATTTTTCTGATCAAATTTGTGTTTTCGTTATCAAAACACTTAGAATAACTTTGTATTGGTAAAACTTTTACCGCGTAACTTTTTGTATGTTATAGAGATTGAGATTATGAATGTTTTGGGTATTTATTTAAGATTTTTATTAGCTGATTTTGAAAATACAACAATTTTTGTTTACTCAGAAATTTATTTTGATGTCTAAAAATAGTGATTTAGTTCAATTAAAGCTTGAGAATGTTATTTTATGCAATATTTGATAATTTGGTCAAATTCTAAAAATGTGAATTTTTGCTCAGTGTGATTTTTGTTATCTACCATTTGTACATTTTGACATTTTTTTAATTATGCTCAATTATGCTTTATTTACTACAATATATTATAAATGAATGTGGATATGTGCTTAAGTAATAACTAATCACTATTAATGTTATGATATTGTGATAATAATGCGCGTGTCGTGTAAAATACAAAGAATAGTTGACTCGTTGGTTGGAGACTAACTGACCTATACAAGATGGTAGGCCGATGAGCTTTCCTTTAAATAAAGTGGTTTGGTTTTATCCTCTACTAATTCACGTGATACAATAGTTAAGAGTTATAAGAAGATTATTATTGTGCCGACGGACAAAGAGTGACGACTGTATTTACTGAGCAAATGGTTTACTAATACCGATGCTAACATTGAAAAACACTTTGATAGTTAGGACTTCTTACTTGTTTAGTGTGACTATTGAAATATATGTTCTTAAGATATTATTCTTATTATTGTGCGAATTTATTGTTACTGCACGGATTTATTATTATTGCATTATTTTACTGTTCTTACCACTAGATTGTTATTGTTACTTAACTAGATATTGATACTATTTAATACTACCGATTCACTATACTGATAGTAAGTGTGATATAATGAGCATGTGATATACATGATTTATTGTGCATGTGATTGAGATATTGAGCCTGTAATTGAGATATTGATCTTATTGCATTGATATGATTTTAACAATGTTTATCGATATTTTGATTTGATGCTTTATCTGATTTTTATACTAATTATTATTATGGACATGACGATTGCTTTATATATTTGATATTCATACTGACTTACTATTTTACTAGCTTCCGTACCGTAGTGTTTTACTGTTTATAGATTTTATTACTACTACATATGAATTTTTATTTTTTTTGCATTGATTTAATGATCATATGGATGCAACTGTTATGATTTGACTATGGACATGCATTGCTCCTTTTTCGTGCTTTGATTTCAGTTGTTGGTTTTGGTGACTTGTTGGACTTTTTAAGCTCATTATATGTGATTAAATGATTTCAGGGGTGTGAGGCTGGTCAGGATTATTCAGGTTCTTTTTTTTTTCTTTTGTATACATGACATAATAGTTATGATATGATTGTATAGATCTTTAGTATTGTATATGATTTTTCGGAATGAATATAGATGTGTACATCAATGTTTTTAATTATGGAATATGTTTTACTGTTTAATACTGATAGATGGTATTTTTGAATTATAGAATTTATTTTGTTTTTTAATTCTGATAGATGATATTAGATAGCTTTAGTGTTGTTTATTAAAGGATGAATGAATAATTCTTCCGAATTAGATTCCGGGGCATTACAAATCTTCCTCTCGAATTGAAGATTCACTGTATCGGGTTGTTTTTTTTTTTGTTTTCATTTCCCACTCAATTCTAAGTGCTTTTCTTTGTGATTTCTTTACAGAATTTGTGTAAACTACTGTATTATTGCTGAATTTCTCTGAAATTCTACACCGTTTTTCATTATTTTGTATTGTTACCTATCATTAACATGCTGATGAGAAATTCAATCATCTTCAAAATCAACGAACTCCAGATAAGCTAGTGGATTGAGTCTTTGGGATCGTCACTAAGTTTGGTCATTGCAGTAGCCTCTCTTGATGTTGGCATAGTTGTCAAGTCCACTGGTATGTTTGTCATCACAAGATTGAGAAGTTCCTAAAATTGCAAAATTTACACATCTTCTCCACAACAAAGCATTGGAATTGTACAAAATGTTTCTCGCTTGCGAGAGATATTGCCAATCGATTGTATGATGTAGTTAGCCATAGGGATCTGATACCAAATTTCCCCATCAAGCAGAGAGGAGAAGGAAGTGAAACTGTATTATGTTTCAAAAAAATAAAAGAAGATTAATAATATTCGTACACCATAATCACAAGGTAAATAAGACCTATCGCCAACAAAGGAATTAAGAAACTAAAACATATTAAGCTAATAGAGTAAAAGTCCAAAATAGTCCCCGACTATTAGTAAGTGCCTAATTTAGTCCCAGGCTTTTATAATGCCTCAATTTAGTCCCCCGATTATTAAAAAATGTCTCAATTTGATCCCATGGCCAAAATTAATAGTTTAAGTTAACCCCAACAGTTAAATATGACGATATTTTGAGTATTAAGGTGTATGTAAGATTATATTATTATTTTTATGTATTTTATCGTTTATCATATTAAAATAAATACAAAGATCATAATAGAAGTTAATCACATTTATTAATTATTCACTTTTATTATTTAGTTGGTTAATTTCCATTATGATGTTTACATTTATTTTTATATGATAAATAACAAAAATATAAATAGTAATATAATCTCACATACACCATAATATTTAAAATGCTCTCACATTTAACTGTTGGGTTGACTATTACTTTTGGCCTTAGGATCAAATTCGGATATTTTTTAATAGTTAGGGGGCTAAATTGGGCCATCATGAAAGTCTGTGACTATATTGTACATTTACTAATAATCAGGGTATTATTTTGGACTTTTACTCTAAGCTAATGTAACTAAGGGCATAATAAAAAAGTTTAGCTACAAATTCAACAACCTGAGAAAGTGAATTTGGTGAGCCACACTACATCAAAATGGAGTGTTTGAGTAGGGATCCTTGTGGGAGGAGTAATGGGAGGCAGGCAAGGGGCGTAGTGGCAAGGAGGTGCTTAACAAGGAGCGGATTGAAATCAGCTGGTGTCATGGAGGTGCTCAAGAAAAATCACCCCATCCTCACTAAAACTCGTGATGTTTGGCAATTTTCTTATTTTTATCATATTTTCTTTACAAATTTATGGATAAACAATAATGGATATTGCATAATTATGATATCAACATGGTGTACCTGCTTGCTTAACTATGTTGAACTCTTCAACCAATGATTAAAGGAGATTGATGGTTGGTTGGTTCCTTCATCATTTTTCTGGGCTTCGTTTTGATATATATATATATATATATAAAGTAAGAACCTTTGGAATTTTGACTTATTTTGTTTTCTCTGAACTGTTATGAATTTATGTTAATTTACATTTGCTAAGAAGTCTTAAATTAAATTATTCTTAGGCATTTCCTTTAGTTCTTATATTCTTACTTTGTTATTCGCTCCATTTCTCTCTTTCCTTGGTCTGATTTACTTTGGTTTGATCTAATAGGAGTAGGGTTCCTCAAGTTGCTTTGAACAATTTGCAACGGCGTGCAGGAAAAGTTTTACCTCCACCAGCAGATGAGTTAGGCACTAACGGAACAGCTTCTAGCAAAACTTGTTTGAGAATGTCCTCAAATGTAAGAAATATGACCTGGAAATGCGATCTTATGATTATTGAAAGCCTTCTCTCTAAGCAAATCTAGGACTTGCTATTATATGTCAAGCACTGATTTAGGCTTTACTTCCTCTGTATCCAGAATACTACTAACCATGCCAAATCCGCTAATGTTTCAAGTGGAAGGTCCATAGTACTTCCAGCTAGTGCTTCATGGTATCTTCTTCTCCTTGTAGTTTTTGGAATGATTTGTTTTTTAATTTTTTGCGTCTGTTTTGCAGGGGTTCACGTGTTTCAACTAAATGTCCGCCAACAATGACTTCACCATGCTTTCAAAACCCTGTCAAGCAGAAGCCAGAGTTTTGCAGTTCAAGCTCATTGTATTCATCCGTATCAAGCATTAAATGCATTTCTGGATGGGATGATCATGTTTCTGTATTATCAAACACACCTGACATCGGGGCAGTGGATGGTGGGTCAAGAGTCTTAGAACCTTTGAATCATGTTTCTTCTATACTTGACCATCCAGTTGTATCAGATGACTCATCAGAGACTAGTGTATTTGCAGAAAGTTCTTTAATAATTTCTGCATGGGATGATGATGCCACATCAAAGGCACCTGAAGGAAGAAACATGATGCATATGGATTCTCAATCTAGTCCCCAGGAACCTCTAAAGGTAAATGTCGCAGCGGATGAAATTACATCTGATTTGTGTGGATCTCTGGAGATTGTTTTTGATGAAACATTTAACTATTCATGGGATGATGAGGGTGACATAACATCAAACCAAATCAAAGATCTAAGTTTTTGTCACATGGATGGCAAAACTACTTTGTTAGAAGCATTGAGATGTTCTAGTGATCAGGATTCCCAAGCATCTTTTTCAGGGGATAGTACGGAGGGTGATACTCCTTGTACCCCGGACATTTCGCCTAGTTCTTCTCAACTTTTAGACTCACTAACTGGGCAGAAAGATGGGTTAATCGAACGCGAAATTGTTAGTTCGGATTCAGCTAATGACAAAAACCTGGAATGCAGTGATAGCCTCTCCAAAAGAGTTGATTGTGATGATGCTATCAGCAATAGTATTGCGCCTAAGGAAAATACAGAGAGTGTATGTTTGGGGATCTCTGGTATAAATTTTGACAGTAGACTTGTGGTTGATCCCCAGAGTAAAGATAAGTATCAAATTGTGTCATCTAATAATCGTTCTAATTTTATTGATGGAAGTTTAGCTATTGAATTATGTCCAAATTATTCAAAGAAGGAGGTTGAACGGCCAAGCTCAATGCCCTTTTCTCATGCACCTGATTGGATCTCCAACCAACAGAGTGATTTGTCATTGGCCATGGTAAAGGGTGATAATTATAGTTTAACCAATGATGATCAAAGAGAAAAGGTTTCAAATGCTTCTATTCAAACAATAATTTCTTCCTGCAGTCTAATTCCATCTAAAATTTCATGCTCTCCAAAAAGTAATTCGTGTAAAGAAGATGCTTGTGATTTGCAATATCCCATTATTGCAAATACTTCAGCAACGGATGCGGTGGTGGATCAAGGATATGCTAAATTAAGAGATCAAAGTGGAGTCCTTTCAGTTTTGTCCAAGCAGGACCAAAAAGATAATTATGCCATACAAAGGGAGAATTTTGAAACCCCTGACATGATACGAACCGACGAAAATAAACCAAATTATTTGGTAAAGTCTGATGATTTAATTACAATAAAGACTGAAAACATTGATGTTGGTGAGGGAAGCATTATATCCAATATTTTGTCACTAGATTTCGATCCTTGGGATGGTTCCTTACAATCTGCTGACAATTTTGCCAAATTGCTTAATGGAATGGATAAAGGCAGCTCTTCGACTTTGTCAAGTTCATGGAAGTCTCAAAACAATAATCAATCTAGATTTTCATTTGCTCGTCAAGAAAATTCAACAAATGTTTCTGCAACTTATTCTTTGGCTACTAGTCATGTAGAGAAATCGAGCAGTTCAAACAAAGAGTCATTTATTCACAACAATATTTTGCTTAATACAGTTGGAGGTCCCGGTGTTGTTTTGAGCAACGGTTCTCTCTTTTCATCCAATAACTCTGTTGGTATGTCGTTTTATAGAATATGCTTTACTTATTCTAAATGCATTGCATATTTTTATGCTTATCATTTAATCTTTTTGAGCCGCCATTAGTTTTCTACATCCATGTTAGAGTTTTTGCAATTTTGGATGTTCTTTCTATGACCCTAATTACAAGTGCTTTCAATTTGAATCTTGAGTGCCATTTTTGAATTTTAATGTTGAACCAAACATACCATGGAATGAAGCAACTTTTTGGATTAAGAAGGTTGACTAGAGGTTTAGGAGAATCCGAAAATAGATCTTCATAAGGAGATCTAATTGTGTAGGGAGGAGATGCAAAAGATTATTAAAGAAAAGTATATATTTTTTAAGATTGCCAAAGCTTAATAATTGTGATTATTATTGGTGGCTAAGTAGTAGAGGAAAAAATGAGATATAGAAATTATTCATTGTAAAAGAAAAGAGATTTAGATATTTTTAATCAAACAATATTTTAAAAGTTAAGATAGTAGGATATTAAAAAGGTGAAATTTGAAATATAATAAAAATGCTTTTTAGAGGAATAATTTATTGAGAATTTTTCGTGAGGATATTTTTTAGAATAAAAGATGAATAGATTTGTGATTTGAGCTATAGAAATGATGCAAAAGTGAATTTGATGCAGCTTTTAGGAACATGCATAAAGGTGAAGGTTTGGCTCTTTATGAAATGCACTTTTAAATTTGGTGAGTTTTGAGAAATATTTGATTTAGTTAACCAATCTTTTACTAAAACCCTAAAAATTAAAAGTTTTAAATTATTAGGGAGAAACATTATGGTGCCAATCTTTGAGAATAAAGAAGAGGTTTATGATTGTGAAAATTATAGGATATGATGTTGTAAGAGATGGTACTTAAAGAAAGTGATAAAAAATCATAGCGATATTAGAGAAATAATTTATATTTTTGTCAGGAAGAGCTACAATGGAGGTGATTTTTGTTTTGAGATAATTATTAAAAAGAGAAGCTTAAGTTGTTGAAATCACAAAATGCTAAAATCAATATGGGTCCCACTTGCTTGTGAGACTTGGCATCTTGCTGACTAGGCTAGCATGATAAATCCCTAATGAACAGTATAAAGTTCAACACGAGTTCTCATATGTTTTTTTTTTTTTGTTAAGCTTGAAAAAGCATATAGTCAAGTACTATGAGAAACAATGTGATTGGCATTAGGTAGAAAATGCATGTGAAAAGTACTTCTATGTCATTAAAGAATATATAAGTTAGCAATAACAATAATTAGAATTAGTTTTTAGGGAATCAAAGAGTTTCACATCACAATAGGATTTATCAAAGATTGGTATCCAGTCAAAGGGGCCTTGATGGCATAGTTTTGGTCAATAGGACCTCTTTTGAAGTAAAAAAATTGAAGCAATGGAAGAAATTTTGTTAGTGAAGAGGTTCTGGGATTAGTAAAAGAAAGAATGAATACATAATATTCACTTATAAATTTATAATGGATATTGAATTGGTTATTGTTAGTCAATATTGCAAAAACATCAAATCTTAATATGATGTGGTAGATTTAAATACTTGGAATAAGATACAAAAATGGAAATATAGTTGAGAACATTACTTTTAGATTTTAAGAGGTTCTATAAGATTGGAAGTGTGTTGAAACTATGTGATAAGAAAATATTATGAAGAGTTTAATTTAATAAAATTGTAATTATTTGACTATGTTTTATTTATCCAGTTGGTCGGAAACAAGTTGAGGCTAACAAAGATGGCAATGCTAAGTTGGATGTGTAGTGTAAATCTAATAACGATGGTATAAGAAATCGGTATATGAAAAAGATAGAAGCAATAAGATTGCGTAAGATTGATTTAAGTTACTTAAGAATGCACAACATAGGATATAATTGTGTAACTTATCATTAAGGTGGGTAGATAAACTTAATTTTAAATGTTTATGATGCTAAACAACAATTTACAGTAGGCGTGTCAGTATTTGATCTGACCCAAAACCCAACCTAGACTCGACCCAAAAAATTTTGGGTCTGAGTCAACCTGTTTGGCAAATGAGTCGGGTTCAGGCTCAATAGCCTGACCCGTTTTTAAAATTGGGTCGTGTTCGGGTTGACCAGAAAACTCGAATGTGACCCGGAAATGACTCGGATCCCGCAACCCCAACCCTACCCACAGTCCCGCACCGCATTCCTCTCGCGTTCCTGCTGGCTCATTGCATCTTGTTCACGCACCTGCGGCCTGCCTTGCACCCACACACCCGCGGCCTGCCTCACTTGTGACCTGCCTTGCCCCCGGCCCCTCGCGCTCTACCCCAGTCCCACCAGCACACTGCCAGCCTCTCACCCGTCCGAGCTACCAGCCTCACACTCAAGCTCAACCTCGTTCCCCACAGCCCACCCTCAGTCTCCCGCTTTGCGGCCGGGTCAGTGTGTCAGGTCGAGTAGACCGGGTTTGGGGCGAGTCGGCTATGGATTTAGATTTCTGACCCGTTTCTAGAATCGGGTAGAGTTCAGGTCGAGTCAAATAATGATAGGTCTTTTTTGGGTTGGATTCGAAAATCTATTTTGATACCCCTAGTCTACAGGTAAGACTATTGTTAAGGAGCATAAATATTTGTGCAAATTAGATATAATTCTCTATATTAATGATTGGAGAAGATTATTCAAATGCCAACCCATTGAGGTAAAGCTATGATGATGAAGATGAAGGCTTATCTGTTTGGCTTATTTCACGCAATCTTGATGGTGATTTTTTCAAAGATCTAAGACATAGGATTTTGAGTAATTGCAATATGTGTGTTGTTGAGATGTGTTAGATGATCTTTGGCTTATTGTGATTGGACATCTTTCTCACTTATTTGTCTGCGCTAAGAGGCTTTGCTCCTGCGTCTTAGGGGCATTATCATAAAAGTTGATGCAACCATGCAATGTTAAAACACCACAGCTGCGCCACATGAACTCTTAATGCTTATGTTAGTTTGATAATTGCTACTAGTGAAGATATCAAGTTCATTTACGCTTGATTTGCAAAATATAAATATAATGATTTAATCATTTTCAAAATTGCATCATGCCATCTCTTATATAGAATACTCTAGGTGCCTGAGCATCCAAATATGAATGGGCTTATAATACTAGCATGTGTGCATGTATATGACTATGCATGTATGGATGGGACAGATTAACATTTATTGTGAGTTTTTGAACTCCTAGGTGGAGTCATATTTCTACACTTGTGCTTTAATGTATATTTTCTCCATGAGCCAGTACTATTGGAGACATGAGAATACATAATATCATAGACAGACGATGCAGCAGCCTTCTTTTATCTGTTAGCTGATTGTGTGAATTTTAGTAAGTATTGAATAATATGTATAAATGAATTGTGAATTAATGAATACCACGTCATGTTTGAGTCTCTTATTAAAAGAGGTAAGATTGGTTAAGCAAAGGGGAGCGGATGATGCTTGTGTGGGTTTTAGTTTGTTTTTGGTTGAGGTGAGGCGAATATTGCATGAGTATATTGGTGTACTTTACTCAAATGTTGGAGAAAGAGTCTGATTTTATGTTGTTTGAAGTGTGCTTTGGGACCGAAGTGAAGCAATGCGCTAGCCTTGCACATTTCATGCTTGTGAAACGAAGCCTCAAACAAGGCGCGCATGTGTCGCATTGCTTTTCCCAATCGCATCATAGCATTATGAACTCCTGCTTATGGAAAAATATCAATTCCAATTTCATTATTCGATTTCGCATCTGAAACAATAACAACACGATGATTTGCTTTTTGTTATTATATATTGTAGTTATTGAGTCAATGCTCATTGGTTCTTTGTTCTCCCCCACTGGAGCTAATCGCTTTTTGGTGGCTCTTCTCTTTGCATTCACTTCTTCGCTAGTTATTATAAGATTTTCACCATTTTTTTGCTGGCACTAGTAGTTTCTTATTCACGGGGTTCTTCTCAAGGAAGTTTCTCAATGAACCTTGATATTTTCTCTAGGTGGTCCTTTAATCTCATGAAAATATTCTCAATTTATGTATTCTTACAGCACTTTATTTTTTATATCATTTATGTCTTTGATTCTTTTATTTATTTGGATTTTAAATAGCTAGATATTTTTGTTATTGGGCCTATCATTAGATTTGTTTTGGGATGTCAATTCGGATTTACGAATTAGGTCCTGTTTTGAATTGAATTTGACCAATTTTGAAACTTTATGATCCAAACCTAATCCATTTATTAAATGTTTTTTGACCGAATATGACTTGCCTTCAACCCCATTGATGCGAACCTGACCAAAGTAACACATTTACATACAGGCTTCTCAATTAAGTAGAAAATGGAGGTAGATTGGGAGGATCTCAAGTTTGCTTTGTAAAAAAGGATGATTCAAGAAATTGATTATCTTATAGAGTTGAGGAACTGGAGGCAAAGTTCGTTAGTCATGAATTTGTTAGACCGGTCCATTGGACCGGTCCAGCTGGTCCACACGGGACCAACTCAAGCGCGAACGAGGCGGAAGTCTCCGCCTCCCGCTTTAGCTACACGGCTCGCCGAAGCAAACAAAGCATTTTAGGAAAGATTTTTGAGGGATTTGGGAGGGAAATCTGAATGTAGGGACTGATTAGGGATTTCCTTTTGATTTGTATGCATTAAATACTCTGTTTTCCTAAGGTTAGGGCATTTGGAATTTGGGCTGAAATTTGAGATCTCGTAGATTTAGGTTTTATTTGGGCTCTAGCTGCGTCTAGAGATTTGGGAGAGATCGATTCTCTCGAATTGAGGATCAATTGTTTCTTGTTTGTTTTTCTTCCATTAGTTGATTTCTTGCAATAAAATCTACTATTTTCCTTGGATTTTGGAAGAATTTCTCATTGTTTACGAAGATTGATAGGAAATACTTCAGATCTATAAGTGTTTCCTACAAATTGGTATCAGAGCAAGTCCTGGGACCGTTCGTGGGTTGATTTTGACGAATTCCGGTGACTGATTTTTGGTCGGGAAGGGACGAAGTTGCTATTTTTGAAATCCAAATCCGAAATTTTTGGATTTACAAAAGTTTAGATCGAGATGGCGGCCAAGAAAGTTGATGCGCTAGAAGAAAGACTTGAAGGAGAGATGAACCAAATCAAGACAACGGTGGAGCAAAGGATTTCCTCCATGGATGGACAAGTAGCTGATTTTCGGGACATGACGAAGAAAATGTTGAAAATCCACAACCAAATGGCAGCTTTCGTGGTAAAAGGGGAGGAAGGAAAAAACACGAATTTTTAAATTCGTAGGGAGGAAGATGAGGTGGAAATCGTGGAGGGAGAAAGAAGGAAACCCTATTTGTAGCCTTTCCAGAGGGAGGATAGAGGAGGTAGGTATGGGGAAAGGCATGGGTATGGAGGGACAGAGCAAAGAGGTGTTGATTGGGAACGTCGGGAGGGACATTATGATCATCGAGGTGCTGATTTTGAAGGAAGAAGAGGGGAATTCAAAGGGGGTTTGGGCTATGGCAGGGCAGGGGAAGACCGGGACACGTGGGGTGGGCCGAGCACTTGGGAGAGAGGAAGCTATGGAGGAATAAGGGGTAATGCTGGAGATCAGAAGGTGAGGAAGTTGAAGATGCCTATCTTCGAGGGGGAGGATGCGTAGGGGTGGATCTATAAGGTGGAGATGTACTTTTCCATTAATGGGCTAACGGAGAAGGAAAAGCTGACAGCAGCAGGCTTATGTTTGGAGGGGAAGACACTGTCATGGTACCAGTGGAGAGACTAGAGGAGACCTATCAGGGAGTGGAGGGAATTCAAGGACTGCATAATAGAATGTTTTCAAACCGATCGGGGAGGAGATTTCTATGAACAATTCTTTGCTCTGGCATAGGAGGGATCAGTAGCATACTACCGGGAGCAGTTTGAGCACCTAGTCTGTAGGGTGGAGAGATTATCATATACGATATTGGATGAGAACTTCATAAAGGGGTTTAAGGCAGAGATCCGAGCAGCAGTGAAGGTTTTGATGCCTCGTGACTTGGGGGAGGCCATGAAGTTGGACCACCTGGTGGAAAATCAGAAGAATCTAAAGAAGTGAGCCAGGAGCAGCAGCTCAGGAGGCTCTTATAAGACGACAACCACTCTTCTAGCACACAAGGGGTCTACGTCAGACAACATTAATGAGACCACCAGGGAGAAACCATTAGGAGGAGGGAGTGGGAAAAATTTCAAGAGACTGACAGAGAATGAGATGCAGGAGAGGAGGACAAAGGGGTTGTGTTTCAGGTGCGAGGAGAAGTATACGTCAGGACATCGGTGTAAGGACCGAACTCTTCAGGTTCTCACTGTTTATGATGACGAGGAAACTGAGAAGGGAGTGAAGGGGAGTTAGAGGAAGAGATGGAGGAGAAGTTGCATTTGGATATGTCCGAGGTTTCCTTGAATTTAGTAGTAGGATTCACTTCAAATCATACGATGAAGGTGAGGGGGGAAATAGCAGGCATGAAGGTGGTTGTTTTGATTGATAGTGGGGCTACCCATAATTTCATTTCCACTCAGGTCGTCAACCAACTGAGAGTGAAATTGGTGGACACCGATTATTATGGGGTGATGATGGGTACAGGGAAGGTGGAGAAAGGCCAAGGGATCTGTATAGGTGTGGTGTTGACCATCCAGGGGATTTAGGTAAGGGAGGATTTTCTCCCACTAGAGTTAGGAAGTACTGATGTCATCCTGTGTATGAAATGGTTGCAAACTTTTGAGGAAACCAAGGATAATTGGGGAGCACTCACGATGGAAATAATGATGGATGGGAGAAATGTGTGGTTATAAGGGGAGATACAGGGCTATCCAAAGCCATGGTATCACTTAAGACTATGGTTAGGAGCCTACAAGAGGTGGGGGAAGATTATCTGGTGGGACCCCACAAGCTGGATGTGATAAGGATGGAGTGAGGGGATGTTTCTCTTTCAGGGCAACCCTTAATTCAGCAATTTGGTAAGGATTATCAGCCACCTCAAGGATGGCCACCTCTATGGGAACATGAGCATGTTTCCACCTTGAGGACACCTTGAGGACAAGGTGGATCTTCAATAGGGGAGTATTGTTAGACCGGTCCAGCCGATCCATGTGGGATCGGCTCAGGCGCGAACGAGGCAGAAGACTCCGCCTCCCGCTTTAGCTGCATGGCCCGCCAAAGCAAACAAAGCATTTTAGGAAGGATTTTTGAGGGATTTGGGAGGGAAATTTGAATGTAGGGATTGATTAGGGATTTCCTTTTGATTTGTATGCATTAAATACTCTGTTTTCCTAGGGTTAGGGCATCTGGAATTTGGACTAAAATTTGAGATCTCGTAGATTTAGGTTTTATTTGGGCTCTAGTGGTGTTTAAAGATTTATGAGAGATCGATCCTCCTCTCCCAATCATAATTGGTTCGGTCTGGCCCGTTCTGTCGAACCGGCCTGATCTATGATAGGGCGGACGAAACTGTTCGCGGAACAGAGGAGTTTTTCGCGAACAGTGAAGGGCGGACGGGCGGCTTAGTACGAGGAAGCGAGGTAAGTTCCATTTTTTTTTCCAATTTTAGCGAATGATTGTCTTTAAGTATAAGAATTAATAATTCTTTTTCATTCTTATCGTTAATGGAGTGCTAATTTGAGAGAAACGAAGGTGAAAGAGATGAATAATTTGAAAGAAAATATAAAAAGATTGTTTTATCAAACTTTTATAAATTGTTCCTAATTTTTTCTCTAATGAGTGAAAACATTTAATTTAATGATAAGGAAGACATTTGGAAGTGAGGAGAGGAGATTTGTGCGGAAGAAAGAGGAAGCTTTGGGATTTGGAAAAATTCCCTCATTGTAAGTATACTTTCTTATGAATTTTGTTAGATAACATATTGTGTTATGAAAATTTTTATTGTTTAATTTTAGGGATTTAAAGGGAGAGACCAAGTTGTAAGAGTTTATTTCAACAAAGACTCAACGACGAATCAAGTGAAAATTTTGTAAGGTAATTTTATGCGGAAGAATCCAATATTTGTTAAGTAATTCAATTGAGATTTAATATTATTTAAATTGTTATATTCTTGTGAACAGTTAAAATGATTTCAATACAAGATGAATATTAGATGAGGAGAATCAAAGTGGGTAATTATAATTATGAAATTCAATATTTTATATTATTCTTTCAAATATGATGTAGTATTTTGTATCATAATATTGCTTTAAAAGTTTTATTTTTTTTTAGATTGTCATGTGTTAAATGTTGAAAGTTTAAATACATAAATAAAAGTAAATATCATTACAACAGAAAATAAAAGAGCGAAATAACAAGAATGAAATAATATGAATAAAATTATATATATGTGTGAAAAACGATGTTATATGATACATATATTTATTAAGGAAATATGCAAACGAAGAAATGACATATGAAAATGATTAAAAAGGTTCAAAATAAATGGAAAAGAAAGGAAAATGATATGCATGCAAACCACAAGAGTTCACCCCTTATGGTATTGGTTGGGGACGTCGTACTCGTATATGTAAAAAGATAAAAGGTCATGAAAATTGAAAAGGAAAAAAAAATGAAAATGGTTGTACTTATACTTTTGAGTACATTTATACGATGCTCCTGTACGAATTAAATGGAAAAATGAAATATTAAAGTTTTATAATGTTTTAAAGGAAAAAGATCGGATATGTATAAATGACAAAATGAATGAAATAAAGTTAAAAAATGATAAGACGTATTTTAAAAATTATATGTATATTGTGAAAAGAATATTTATGTAAATTGCTTTTAATTGTTACCCACTGAGTTTAATTTGTAAACTCATTCCACTAATTAAATGTTTCAGGTAAGTCTCCAAAGATTTAGAAATGACAGAAAGAGCAGAGTTCGTCTATAGAAGACGACGTGCAAATGACAACATATAAAATGACTGATGAGAATGCTTAGTTTGGTTCTAGATTGATTATAAATTTTTTGTGTGATTAGTGACTCTTCAGTTGATAAAAAATTTATGTTAATGTGTTTTATTTGGAATGAAATGAATTTGTAATACTATCCGACTTTTCGTTCCCGACTTGTTAAATCGAGCATTTGGGCCGGATCGTGATAAAATTACTATCAATGCCCAATTTAGATATGAATTATACTAAAAGAGCCATTAGGATGATTGTTAATAAATTAAAGATTTAATATAAAATGAATATCTTATTGATAACATGAACCAAAATGATTCTGGAGGAGAGGAGGAAGTGGAAGAAGTGGAAAGACCAGCTCCTAATGTACTGATACAAATAATGACAACTATGACTTAGTTGATTCAAAACTTTTGTCACGACCCGGCACGGATGCTCGATCTAACGAGGTGGGAACGAAAAGTCGGACAATATTATAAATTCATTCCATTCCAAATAAAATACCTTAATATAAATTTTTCATCAATTGAAGAGCCACTAATCACAAAAAAAATTATAATCAATCTAAAATCAAACTAAACATTCTCATCAATTATTTTACCTGTTGTCATTTGCACGTTGTCTTTTATAGAGGAACTCTTCTATTTATGTCATTTCTAAATATTTGGACTTACCTGAAATATTTAATTAGTGTAATGAGTTTACAAATTGAACTCAGTGGGTAACAGTTAAAAATAATTTACATGAATATTTTTTTTACAATATGCATATAATTTTTAAAATACATTTTATCATTTCTTAATTTTATTTCATTCATTTCTGTTATTTATACATATCCGATCTTTTTTCTTTAAAACATTAAAAAACTTTAATATTTATTTTTTCCATTTAATTCGTACAGGAACATTATCTTAATGTACTCAGAAGTACAACCATTTTCATTTTTTTTATTTTCCATTTCCATGATCTTTTTCTTTTAACGTGCACGAGTACGACGGCCCCAACCAGTATCATAAGGGGGTGAACTCCTGTAGTTTGCATGCATATCATTTTCTTTTCTTTTATTTTTCAATTTATTTTTAACCTTTTTATTCATTTTCATATGTTATTTCTTCATTTGCATATTTCATTAATATATACATGTATCATATAACATTCTTTTTCACAAATATACATAATTTCATTCATGTTATTTCACTCTTTTATTTTGTGTTGTAATAATATTTACTTAATTTTTTTATGCATTTAAACTTTCAACATTTAACACATGACATTCTAAAAAAAATAAAACTTTTAAAGCAATATTAAGATACAAAACATTATATCATATTTGAAAGAATAATATAAAATATTGAATTTCATAATTATAATTACCCACTTTGATTCCCTTCCTCAAATATTCGTCTTGTATTGAAATCTTTTTAACTGTTCATACGAATATAACAATTTAATTAATATTAAGTCTCAATTTGAATGACTCAACAAGCATTGGATACTTCCACATAAAATTATCTAATAAAATTTTCACTTCTTTCGTCGTTGAGTCTTTTGTTGAAACGAACTCTTACAACTTGGTCTCTCCCTTTAAATCCCTAAAATTAAACAATAAAAATTTTCATAAAACAATATGCTTTCTAACAAAATTCATATGAAAGTCTACTTATAATGAGGGGATTTTTTCAAATCCCAAAGCTTTCTTTCTCCCGCACAGATCTCCTCTCCTCGATTCCAAATGTCTTCTTATAGTCAAATTAAATGTTTCCAGTAATTAGAGAAAAGATTAGGAGCAATTTATAAAGTTTGAGAAAACAAATTTTTTTTCTATGTTCTTCAAAATTGTTTCTTTCTTTCACTATCGTTTCTCTCAAATTAGCACTCCGTTAACGATAAGAATGAAAATGAATTGTTAATTCTTATCCTTAAAGAAAATCATTCGCTAAAATTGGAAAAAAAAATAGAACTTACCTCGCTCTCTTGCACGAAGTCGCCCGTCTGCCCTTCACTGTTCGTGAAAAACTCCTCTGTTCCGCGAACAGTTTCGTCTACCCTATTAATAGATCGGGCCGGTTCAGTCGAACTGGCTGGACCGATTATTACAGTTAAATGCTTTTATGCTAACAAACTTTGATTTGAACAGAAATATTTAGTGTCATGAAAGCAGCATGTTGACAGCTGTGGAAATCCATGAGCAGTTCGCACCAAAATCCAAAAACTTCAAATAAAAAAGATAACAAGGACACCAACACATCAAATCCTTGCTCAGTTAAGCTTGTGATCACTAACAAAACTATGACGAAGTTTAGAGTAGATTTTTAAACTTTAATTAGCTTAATCATTACTCGTATACAACTTTTTCTCTATTCTTGAATTTAGAGATATGCTATCTTTAACATGTAAACCTTGCAACTTTAAGATCAATGAAATCCCTAATATTATAAGCAATAACTAAAAATTAGATTTCTGTATTCTGATTTGCATCCACACCAGTACTGGAGAATTTTTGGAGCAGGAGTTTTGATACCTGAAAAGAAAAAAAGAAAAAAGGGAATGTATCGAATCCCTCATTGATAACAGTGAAGATCCCGGGAGAGTCAGATTTTGTTTTTCCAGATAGATTGGCAATGTGTTGTAGGCAACGTATCTCAAGGCTGACTGACATTGGAAACTAAGGCACTGAAAATATATATACAAATAGGTTTCACAAACATGTTAGAGATTCTTCACTGAATCTCCAGCTTTGCAAACTGCTGGAGATACTGCGAGCATGACATTTGCACCAATGGCCAAACTAAATTTTAACGACATTAGACAGTAAACTTTGTTGATGCTTAGAAAGTTCAAACAAGAAAAAAGAAGTAAAATTAGCATGCAGACGTTTTGGCACGTTTTGTTTGCACCAACCCCACTAATTAGAGCCTTAGAGGTCTTTCTCCATGAATGCACCAATCAGTGTTTTTACGTGGCATTCTATATAAATCAATATATATGTACTAGGATCCATGTGCACATTCCACTCGATAGAAGCTGATAACAAATATACCTTGCCACTCATTGCACTTTCCGCTTGATAGAAGCTGATAACAAATATACCTTGCCAATCAATGTTGAATGGTTTAGCTATAATTCCAAGCAAATACAACATCCATGGCATTTTGCTGCTACAAAAAAGAGGTTTGTTGGTTCATTTAAAAACAAAAAAAATGAAGATGTAATGATAATGCAATTTAATCATTATACTTATGTGAACTGGGAATAATAATCCATCATATATTTATTCCTGAATGAGAGCTTATGAAGAAGTTAAAAATTCTACATGAACATAAGTATAATATTAATACACAAACAAACAACTAAATTAATTGACATAATTAAATTTCAGACGTAGATCATATCACCTAGCAAGCGCATTAACAAAATGTCCACATGAAAAAGTACTAATTTGGTCCAACTAACGATTAACAAAGTTCACAAATATGCCAATCAAGAATTCTTCTCCCACACCAAACAATTTAAAAGCACTAATTTGGTTTGTTAATTAAACCAATCTTCATTTTAATTTTTTTAACATTAGTGTACATGATATTGTCCGTGATCTCAACAAGTTCAGAATCCATGAAGTTTACAATAAGGAAAGAAACATAATAACAATGTATTTGAAAACATGTTTGCTTAATAATGATAAACATGTAAAGATCCTACCTTGATCACCATATATCTAGTATTTTGCACATACTAATGCCTCAATATAATAATATCATGCTTTAATTCACTTTGATATTGATAAAGAATTCTTCTATTATTACTAAATGCACTTTCTGAAGCAACGGAAGAAATTGGAATACACGAAGGTTTGAAACTGCACAATCATATATTGAGGCATTTTCTTTTTGTGAGGTGAGGCATGAGCCTAGATATGTGTTTGAGGCATCAGCTTTAGGATTAAATTGTTAAATTAATGAAAAACATGAAATAATGCATAATATACTCACATCAAAATAAGATATTCAAGCAATATCATAAAAGTTAAAATAAGGCCATTAAAAGTCATATAAGGTTACAAACAAAGCTAAATAAATATTCTCTACTTCTCCAAGTTTAACATAGCATTAGTTTAAATTCATAATTTTATAATTTAAAAATTCTTCCACTTTCTTTACTTAGAGGGTCTTCATTATAATCATTATTGTAGTTATTTACTTCATCTCCTGCCTCATATTGAAAACAAGAGAAACGATTAGAAGAGAGGCATTGGAAGACAAACAACGATGGTGATGTAGCCAGATCAGGTGTGGGCATGAGAATTTTGTGGCATGTGGCTGCGAATTAAGGTTTTGTAGTTCTCAAGTTTTGTTTAATTTTGGTATAATAAATATGTTTAATTTCATACATGCAATTTACAAATTAAAAATTTAAAATTGCCTAAACCCTAATTTTTTTGGCTTATGTTTATCAAAATTGTGTTAAAATTGAGCTATGGTGTGCTTTGAGGCGCATCTCACCCTAATGGAGGCGCAAGACTCAACTAGCAAGCGTGAGGTGTACGCCTCATTATCTTTTTTTATTATTTTTTTAACTGCATCAGATGAGCCAAATGGGCATCTAACTATGCAATTTTAAACCATCAAATTCATAAAATACCACAAGCTTTTGTAGAAATCTCAGAAACTTGTATTCATTATCCTGCTGATAATGTAAGTATCCAATTCTACTTCCCATCAAGTTTGGGCTCATCTAAATAAATTGTAATTTCTAACTTTCTAGGCATAATAAATTTGTCCTCAACAAAAGAATCAAAATTTTGTGCAGATATAAAAATAAATTTTGTAAGAAATAAACAAGTTGAAATAAGATTGACTAATTGAGTCAAAAGAAGAAGAAGAAGAAGAAGAACAACAACAAAATCAAGCCTTTGTCCCACTACGTGGGGTTGGCTACATGAATCCTTTTTCGCCATTGTGTCCGGTTAAAAGTCAAAGCCTCATTTAAATCTAATAATGAAAAGATCATTTCTAATATTTTCTAACCAAGTCTTTTTAGGTCAACCTCTACATTTCTTAACATAAGTCAAATCTAATACCTCAACTTTCCTAACCGGGTCATCAGAAGGCCTCCGTTTAATGTGGCCAAACCATCTAAGACGACTCTCTCTAATCTTATCTTCCATTGGAGCTACTCCAACCTTTTCACGTATATGCTCATTTTGTATCCTATCTCTAAGGGTCAAGCCACTCATCCACTGATAGGAAATACTTGATTTCAAGTATTTCCTATTCACTTTCACAATAACTCTCCGCGCAAACTGCTGTCCACAGCAAACAAACAGCCAAAACAGTGGGAAAAACAGGGAAAAAACAGAGAGAAAATAGGAGAAAAGACTTGTATTTTACTTGTAGATGCAAGGAAAATAGCAAAGATACAAGGATCCTCTATTCGAGAGGAGGATCACACCCTCCCAATCTCTAGAATTCAATCTAGAGCTCGGACCAACAAAGAAGAAGAAGAAACTTCAAAAGCAAAAATCACATAATCCTAATCTATCCTTTTCTCCCTACTTAATGCATACAATTCAAAAATAACATAAAATGACTTAATTGCCCTTGCTTCCACTCCTTTTGGCTCCAAGATTCAATTTGAAAAACAAGCGGACCCCACCTATTCCGTCCCTGCTGTTTCCGCAGGCTCCTTGGCTGGTTCTGCCTGTTTTCTTCTCCCGTAAACGAATAGAGTCGGTCCTCTCTGGACCATGCATCTGGACAAGGCATCTGCTGCCTTATTTTCTACCCTTGGCCTGTACTGGATCTCAAAATCATATCCGAGCAGTTTAGATAGCCACCTCTGATGCTCCTCTATCACCATGCGTTGCTCCAGCAAATATTTCAGGCTCCGTTGGTCGGTCTGGACGATGAAATGTCTTCCAAATAAGTAGGGACGCCACTTCTGGATGGCCAAAACAATTGCCATCAACTCCCTCTCATAGACAGATTTTAGCCGGGCTCTGGCAGTTAACACCTGGCTGAAATATGCAATGGGCTTGTGACTCTGCATCAACACTGCTCCCAGCCCGTATCCTGATGCATCTGTGATGTGAAACCAATCAAGAATTGCACGGAGACATAATAAGACAACGGAGTAAGCATGATATAAAGTAAAATTAATGATTTAATGAAATCCGGCAAGATTGCTTAATTGTTAGCTAAGACAACAATTTAAAACCATAACAAACATGGAAATGACTGTTTAACAATAATCCGGTTAATATTTAGAAAAGCATAGCTTCAAGCTCTTCGGTTAACGGAAGAAAGATATTAGCACACTAATGTGATCAAATGAAGAGGGAGCTTACAATACTGTCACGGGAAAGCTTGGAGCTGGAGGGTTGATGATCAGTGCAAGCGTCCCCGTATGGACGGTAGTATTCGTCGATGGCGGTTGAAGAATAGTATCCATCTTTCTTCAACTGCTCAGTGAGTCACGACGGAACGCCGGCTTTGCTACGGAGAGGATCTCCTCTCCATCTGAAATTGTGTTAAATATGTATCCCTTCGGGAAAAGCTGCAGCAGGGACAGCAGTTCGTGGTCTTCCACTGGAAGCAAGATATTCTTGCTGGATCTTCTGTAGTACCGGTGGATGGAAATTTCCGTAAGGGATGAACAGGATTTCCTAGGAGTTTTGGATTTAATGAGGGGGATGCATGGGTGAGAGTTTCCCTCAGCTTTTGAAAAATATTTCCAAAGAATTTTTGGCTGTTAGATAACGCTTCACGGGAGGAGGGAATTGGGCAGAGAGGGGGCGAGTGGCTGGTAAGGAAAGAAATTGAATTCACGGCTAGCAGTAAGGGAAAAGGGGTTAATACATTAATGGCCTGAGATAATTATTTAATGCTCTTGGTTCCTGAATCTTGGACTGATATGAAGGAAAATCTGGGAAATTATGGGGATTTCAAATTATTTCCTAAGTGAGAGATTAGATTAGGAAATAATTTCTAGGCCTTAAGTGGAATTCATTTTAATTCCTTAGATATCACATGAATAAATTAGGAAGGAAATTTGAATTTCCCAGAAATTTCAAATTAATTCCTTGTACTCCAAATTAGGAAATCTCAAGGAGACTGGCCGGCGGCTAGGGAGCCATGGCCGGCGGTGGAGGGAGGAGATGCGAAGCAGCCGGCGACTTGGTTGATGGTCTTTGGGGAGGTGGAGCAAGTTAGAAGAGGGAGAAAGGAGATGAACAAGAATATACGAGAAAGATAGAGATAATTAACTCACAAAGAGATAGAACCGCGAACCTTCTTCCAAAGGTGCTCTTGGCTTCTCCTCTCAGAACCTAAGAGATCAACAAGAACATAAAGAAATTTCACAATAATTCTTCTTCAAGAAAATGCCCCCAGACAAAGAAAAATGCTCTTCAATAGCGACCAAATCTGGGAAAAAACGGAAAAACTGAAAAATATAAACTATTACATAAAAAAAGCTATACTCCTGACTAGCCGCCGAGATGTGGTACATCGAAGCTGAATACCTGTCTCCAAAACAAATCGGTAAAGCCCGGAACTGTGGTCAGCTTTCTTCATGCTCAAATGCTGTTTGCCTCCCCCCAAAGAATCGTCTTTCTTCATTCATGAGTGGCCAAGCTATAGTGTTGTATCTTCACAAATCTTCTGGACCCCGTAAGTGGTTGCTCCTTTAGAGCATGGCCACTGGTGAGGCCAAAGGGCAAGCAGCACTCACCAGGAACTCAACACCTTCTTCAAGTGCCCTCAGCCCTCTGTTCTGCTATACACTAAGAGTTCGAAGAATAAAAACAAATCGCGGTCTTGGGCAAAGTGGCTGGAGCATTGGTGAGGCCAAAGGGCATCACCAGGAACTCTTTCTAAAAGCGGTCTTGGGCATTCTTCTTTCTTCATTCGAATCTGATGGTATCCAGATTTCAGGTCGATCTTGCTGAAAATCACCGTTCCACTCAATTCATCCAACAATTCGTCAATCACTGGTATGAGAAACTTATCAGATATTGTTTCCTTGTTGAGTGCGCGGTAGTCTACACAAAACCGCCAACTGCCATCCTTCTTCTTTACCATTAGAACATGACTAGAGAACGGGCTGGTGCTGGGCCTGATGATCCCTGCTTCCAGCATTTCTCTGATCAACTTTTCTATTTCTTCCTTCTGAAACTGAGGGTAACGGTAAGGTCGCACGCTGACCGGCGACACTCCCTCTCTTAATGTGATGGCGTGCTCTTGCTCCCTGGGTGGTGGCAACCCTAGAGGGGGTTGAAAAACCTCCTCGAACTCCTGGATCAAGGGCTGCACAGAGAGGGGTATGTCTCCCCCATCCTCCACACTCACTCCCTCTAGTCTGTGTAATTCCACCAAGTAGCCTTCCCCCTCCTCATGAATTGATTTGATTAGGGATTTAAGAGAAACCCCTGCCTTGGTCAGTCCTGCATCCCCTTGAATCACCATTTTCCTTCCACCCTTCACCAATTCCATCCGTAGTGTGCCCCAATTGATTTTGGTTTCCCCCAAAGTCTGCAACCACTTCATCCCTAGGATGACATCCGTACTCCCCAATTCCAGGGTAAGGAAGTCTTCCTTCACTTGTATGCCTTGGATTTTCAGCACCACTCATTTGCAGATTCCTCTTCCCATTTCTACCTTCCCAGTGCCCATCATCACCCCATAGCCTCCAGTATCCACTAACTTCATCCCCAGCAACTCCACAATCTGGGTGGAAATGAATTGTGGGTTGCTCCACTATTAATCAACACCACGACTCCACGGTTAGCTATCTCTCCCTTCACCTTCATAGTGTGGCTCGAAGTGAATCCGACTACAGAGTTGAGAGAGACTTCTGCCACATCCAGTTGCATCTTTTCCTTCACCTCTCAATCGCTTCCCCCACCCTCTTCGTCTTCCTCGTCTTCACAAACGAGGAGAACTTGAAGAGTTCGATCCTTGCACTTGTGCCATGGCATGTATTTTTCATCACATCGGAAACACAGCCCTTTCGTTCTCTTCTCTTGCATTTCCTTGTCAGTGAGCCTCTTGAACTGTCCCCCATTTCCTCCTCCTGTTGCTTTTTCCTTTGGAATTTCTTTCATCCCTCCTGGGGAAGCTCCCTTGGTGGCTAGGTGGGTAGTCATCTACCTGTAAGTTCCTCCTGAGCTACTACTACTCCTCGCTCCCTTCTCCAGGTTCTTTGGATTTTCGACCAACTGTGCAAGCTTCATGGCCTCCCCTAGGTCCCTGGGCATCAGGACCTTCACCGCTGCTCGCACCTCAGCCTTTAACCCCTTCATAAAATTTTCCTCCAGCACCGTCTCGGACAAGCGCTCCACCCTGCTGGCCAAATGCTCAAACCTCTCTCGATAGTCTGCCACAGACCCATCCTATACTAGGCAAAGAACTGCTCGTAGAAGTCTCCTCCTCGATCGGTTTGGAAACGCTCTAACAAACTGTCCTTGAATTCTCCCCAACTCCGGATAGGTCTCCTCTGATCTCTCCACTGGTACCAAGAGAGTGCCTTCCCTTCCAGACACAAACCTGCTGCCGATAATTTTTCCTCCTCCGTCAATCCGTTAATAGCAAAGTACATTTCCACTTTGTAGATTCACCCATAGGCATCCTCCCCTTCAAAAATGGACATTTTCAATTTCCTTACCTTCCGATCCCCGCCGTTCCACCTTAAAACTCCATAGTTTCCCCTCTCCCATGTGCCTGGACCCCCCCATGTCTCCCGATCTTCCCTTGCTCTGCCCTGTCCCAACCCCCCTTCAAAATCCCCTCTCCGATCTTCAAACACCGCTTCCCGGCGCCCATGATAACCCTCCCGATGCTCCCAACCAGCACCTCTTGGTTCCCCGCCTCCGTAGCCTTGCCTTTCCCCATATCTTTCTCCTCTCTCCTCCCTCTGGAAAGGCTCCAAATGAGTCCTTCCCCTACTTCCTTCCACGATTTCCACCTCCTCTTCCTCCCGATGGATTTCAGAGTTGGTGTTCTTCGCTGCTGGCCCTTTTGTATCAAATGCCGCCGATTGGGTTTGAAACTCCAACATCTTCTTCATCATTTCTCGTAGATCGGCCACTTGCCCCTCAATGGAAGACATTCGTTCCTCCACGGTCTCCTTGATTTGATTTATTTCCCCTTCAATTCGCTCCTCCAAAGCATCCATCTTCTTAGCCGCCATCTCTTACGGCTTGAAAATTTGGTGACGATCTCTAGATCTGAAAAAAATTCAGCAATTTCCTCTTCGCCGGCACAAATTTCAGCTGCCGAAATTTGTCAAAAACAGCCCACGATTGGTCCCAAGACTTGCTCTGATACCAATTTGATAGGAAATACTTGATATCAAGTATTTCCTATTCACTTTCACAATAACTCTCCGCGCAAACTGCTGTCCACAGCAGACAAACAGCCAAAACAGTGGGAAAAACAGGGAAAAAACTGAGAGAAAATAGGAGAAAAGACTTGTATTTTACTAGTAGATGCAAGGAAAATAGCAAAGATACAAGGATCCTCTATTCGAGAGGAGTATCGCACTCTCCCAATCTCTAGAATTCGATCTAGAGCCCGGACCAACAAAGAAGAAGAAGAAACTTCAAAAGCAAAAATCACATAACCCTAATCTATCATTTTCTCCCTACTTAATGCATACAATTCAAAAATAACATAAAAGGACTTAATTGCCCTTGCTTCCACTCCTTTTGGCTCCAAGATTCAATTTGAAAAACAAGTGGACCCCACCTATTCCTTCCCTGCTGTTTCCGCCGGCTCCCTGGCTGGTTCTGCCTGTTTTCTTCTTCCGTAAACGAATAGAGCCGGTCCTCTCTGGACCGGTCTAACATCCACCTAAGCATCCTCATCTCTTTAACACTTAACTTAGTATTATGCTTCTCTTTTAATGGCCAACATTCGACACCATAAAGCATTGCAGGTCTCGCCACCATCTTATAGAATTTTCCCTTAAGTTTGAGGGGAACTTTTGTATCGCACACCCCATCAATTTCACCATCACTCTGAACAATAGATCCAAGATATCTAAAATGTGTACTCTTATTAATGACTTGATCGCCCAAAGTCACAATCCCCTCACTAGGTCTATTGCTATTAAAATTACACTCAATATATTCAGTTTTACATCTACTCAAGCTAAAACCTTTAGACTCTAAAGTTGACCTCCATAATTCAAGTTTAACTTCAACTCAGGCTATAGTCTTATCAACAAGAAGAATATCATCAGCAAAAAGTATACACCAAGGTATATCCTCTTGCAAATGTCTAGTGAGAACATCCATGACTAGAAAATCCATGACTAAAGCAAAAATATATGGACTTAAGGCAAAAGAAGAATATCACACCTACAAAAATTGAGATTTTATAATTGTTAAACTAACATATTTCGAAAGATTGCTCGGAGATGCTTTTGTTACTTCTTATGTATGTGAGAATGACCTATGCATGTTTGCTTTGAATTAATTTGCAAATAATGAGAACTTCTCCCTCACATTTGCAGTTTCTCTAAGATAATCACCACTATAGAACTTTTTATAATACCCTTTAATAAGATCAAACTTATATCACAGATCTAGAGTAAAAGTGATTGCTAATATATTATGCGAAAATCTAACCAATAATTTTCAAATTTGAAAGTGTGCTTGTTGCCATTTTCTTCATGTAATCATGGACACTTGACCTTTCCTGCCTCAATGTCATATAAGCTATAGAAATGATTGAAAAATGGAGATTTTCAGTAGGATATTTTTTTATTCCTGAAAAAAGCACTTGTGATATTATAAAAAGGTGCCAAGAAGTTGTGTATGTTCACCATTTTCTTCCCCTCATTGTTTGATGGACAACTTTTATAGTTTGAATCACCCAACTCTAAATGTAAAAAAATGTCTATAATAAAGCATTATTAAGCATAATGAAAGTGGAATTTTATCTAGTCAGAACATTTTTCCTTAAACCTCTTTTAGCTTCAAGATAGCTTTGTTTTACACACTTGAGAGCATTTCATATAAAATACTTTCAAAAACTTTTGAGATAGACTCATCTATCTCTCTCATATCTTCTTTAACAATTAAATTTATAATTTGTGCACAACAACGCACACGAAAGAATTTGCTATCACATAAAAGCCTACCCTGTAAATTTAAATATTTCCTTAAACAATCAAAAGATACATTGTTAGTTGATGCATTGTTTAAAGTTATATTAAAAATCTTGGCCTCTAATTTTCATTTTGTTAAGAATGATTTTATAACGTCAAATAATGCTATACCATCATGAGGGGATCACATAAATTCAAAGTTTATACTATTTTTTGGCAAGGGTATTTTATTATCAATAAAATGTGCTGTCAAACAAACAAATTTATGTGTTGATAGAATTCCATAAATTTGATGTCAAGCAAATTATAGTAGGTAGTTTTAACTAATTATGCTTGAATTTACACCTTTACATCATTTTGCTGTTACTCCATATGGTATTTCTTGAAACAAGTTGTAAGTCTTGATACAAATAAAGTAATAGTGTTTTCACACCAACCCATTCTTATGCATTGAAAGGAAAAATCATGCATAATGATGCAAGTTGTAAATAAATTATGGAACTTTTGATGATCAAACTTTGTATCATACATGAACATGGATGAACTAGAATTAGTTTGTAAAATTAGTTGTCTTATGTCTTTAGTATCTCTATTTTTACAATTTTGTAGGCATCACTTCAAATTGCCAGGCCATACTTGCTATGACATGATAAGTTGGGCTAGATTTCCTACACTGACACATTATTTCCCATCATTTTACACATAATTAGGCTTGAATTTACACCTTTACATCATTTTGCTGTTACTCCATATGGTATTTCTTGAAACAAGTTGTAAGTCTTGATACAAATAAAGTAATAGTGTTTTCACACCAACCCATTCTTATGCATTGAATGGAAAAATCATGCATAATGATGCAAGTTGTAAATAAATTATGGAACTTTTGATGATCAAACTTTTTATCATACATGAACATGGATGAACTAGAATTAGTTTGTAAAATTAGTTGTCTAATGTCTTGAGTATCTCTATTTTTACAATTTTGTATGCATCACTTCAAATTGCCAGGTCATACTTGCTATGACATGATAAGTTGGACCAGATTTCCTACACTTACACATTATTTCCCATCATTTCTAAGAGACATCATCTCAAAATGACCTCATATAGTTGAAGTCAATCTTTTCCTCTTCGTAATAACTCTTTCCCCATCCCTTTCTCCAGTCATCATTTTCCTCAATGTCCGCATCCTTTTTTTTTTAATTTTAATTTTCTTTTTTTTTTCGCATCCTTAAATTCATCATTCTCTAGGAGATTAACATTATCACTAACCACTTGCTTATTATTTTATTAAGTAATATTTTTAATAATTGCATTAGAATACTCCAATTAAACAAGAAAATAAAAATAATTAAAATATAAATTGCGTTAATTTTCATTGGAGTTATAACACATCATTTTCAAAGGCTCACGTCTAAAGCCAAGCAATATAAAAGCAGCCAAAAAATCATATAAAATGCTTTGTTTAATCCTCTGCGAACACATCAGTTTCTCCGGATTCTTCAACTAAATTTGTCTAGATTTTTGCTTTCAGCTCCTTTACAACAACAGTTACAGCATCAATAAACTTCTCTACAACAGCCACGCAAGTGAATTTGTGGATAAATTGAAAAGGTTTAGGAGTTTAGTCGGCATTGCGGCTTAAAATTCTTCGACGGTTCGTCGAAGTCAAATCCGAATGGAAGATCTGAGAATACCCATGCATCCTTGGATTGGATCCGGATGGTCGCCGCAAACAAGATCTCGACCAAAGGGAAGGCGACGGTGATTGGTGATGAAACTAATAATTTCAGTTTTGGGGTTTTGGAGGGAAATTTGAGCTTATTCAATTTCATTAATTCCTTAATGTTAATGACCCAAGGGGGCCGGCGGCAATGGGGGAAGAGAGGAGGATTTGAATGTTAAAACTGGCTAGGGAAATTTAATTTCAAATTTCCTTAATGGGACCATATAGGGGGGGCGGCGGGTTGAGTGCAGGACTATTCAAGATGAGGGAATCATTCATTAAATCCAAATTGGAAACTTTCCAAAAATGGGTTGCCATTCACGAGCGGCTGAGAGAGCGTTGGGGATGTGGGGGAGGCCGGCGGCACCATGAGGGCTGGTTGGCCGACGGGTGGGAGGAAAAACCCAAGGGTTCGGCGGCCAATCGAAGAGTTGAGAACTTAAGAGATCCAAGTTTTAGAGACTCATGCACTCACAAAGAGAACACAAATTAGATGATACTGGCCATATAAATAGGCCCCAAAGAAAAAAGTGCAAAAGTTAAAATCCCCTTTCAAAAGCAACTCCCTCAGGGGTAAAATGGGAAACTGTGTTTGAAAACTGATAGTACAAAAAAAAATCAAAAATAAAGGAGCAATCATGCCGTCGATCTCCGTGGTCGTCTCTGAACTGATGTCCGTGGTATTAGTCTAGGCGCAAGTTACAGAGCCACTCAATGGAAGATTCCCATAGGATTATGGAAACTTTCAAATCGAAGGACTGACATTTGTTGGGGAGGTGAGGGCTGAAGGAGGAATCGCAGAGACTCGCTCTTTCATCCGTTAGCCCAAACTGACTCAAATTCTAATGGTTTCTTAAGGCTGCTTAGTGCTATACACAATGGGAGAGGCAAGTGATTTGCAATGATTTAAGAATAGGGAATGTCAGAATATGCAAAGCAAAATATCACAATCAACCATTACATTTCTCACAATAGTTTAGAATGCTTTAGCAATTTGCTATTTTAACTTTTAGGGCCAGCGCCATGTTAGTTTAAAGTCTATTTTGAGTGTTTGGATTAACCCGAGCTCAACTTGAAACTAATCGGATCAACATGAAATTGAATTTTTGGGTCAGATTCGAGTTGGATTGTCGTGTTGGTTATTTATTAACTCCCTAATATTTGTTTAAAAAATTATTACATGATATATATATATACATAAACATGTTACTTGTGATTATATGTTACCGACATAAACAGCTTCTATTTGATACCAACCTTTGTTTGCCTGGTCCATAGCATGGATAGCAATAAATCCATTTTTTCCCATTCACCAATCAGATAACTAAGCTGCTTTTTCCGATTGAAGCTATATATAGCATGACAGGAAAGCAATGACAGCCCCATGAAGATCAATCTAGATATCAAAAATCACAAACTTGAGCCGACCTGATCAAAGGAAATAATCACAAATATTAGAAAATACAACCCATATAAAGATCATTTTTGTAAGTATGTCTGCACCAAAACTACTAAAAAAAAAAAAAACCAACAGGAATCGAATAAACATTGTCAAATTATTAATTGATAATATGATGAATCTTCTGGCTGATTGTTTATCTCACCCTCTCCTTATTTTCCATCCTTCTCAAGCTAAAATCATTTTGTACATGATTTACTTGTCATTTTACTTGTTGGCTGATTGTACTAATTCCTCATCAACATATCCCATTCTTCTATTTTCTATTCATCATAGGCACGCTGAGACCTAACATACCAGCACCACCTGGGTTTTCAGTACCAAACAGAGCACCACCTCCAGGGTTTTCCTCTCAAGAAAGATATGAAAACGGTTTTAGCTCCGTTGCTTCAGGTTTGGTTCATTTAGGCTTTGTTTGGGATGACATTCTTACTGCTTCTTAAAGTAACTTTTTAGTACAAAAATTTTAATTTTTTGTACTAAAAAGCAGCTTTTAGAAGCAATAAGAAAACCGACACAAACGAAACCTTAGTATTGTTTACCCCTATAGCTTTTGATATGCATGTACCAATTCATTTCTGTTTTCTTTTTAGGCAATCTGTTTCATGGAAAGCCTCAGTTTGAACTGCGTTCTGCGAGGAATGCCGATGATGTTGAGTTTATCGATCCTGCAATACTAGCAGTTGGAAAGGGCATACTGCCACTTGAAGTTAATAATACTGAATTAGGTTTCAATTCTATTCTTCCTCCAAAGTTTTGCACTACAGAAGGCAATAGGATACAGTCATTAGCTCATCGTGACCGAAGATTTTTTAATAATAATTTAGTAGATGGATTGTCAACTATGCGTGATGCATATAATACCTCTTCTAGATTTCCAACGCAGATCAACAACACAAACTATTCACCATTCGCACACCAACAACTAAGAACTTCAAACATCTTAAATAGCCAATGGAGTGATTGGCAGAATGTATTGAATCACAGTGGAATGGGCATGGCTGAATTTGTTAAAAATGAGAGATTTGGACATGATAGCTTCATTCCCATGAAAGAAGAGCATAAATTCGGGCTGTCTAGTTCTAATTATCTATATACTAGACCATATGGGATGTAGTTATGGAGAAATTATTAGGCTCAGACATCAGACAGAGAGAATCATCCGAATTTTTTACTGTCTACAGACAGTAAAAGAGCAGTGAAAGCACAGTTATTGTAGCAGCTGCGCTTTGACTGCGCTTTTATTATAGACAACGAGAAATCCAGACAATTCTCTCCGTCCGGTATCCGAACCTAATGATTCCCGTAGTTATGACCATGCCAGGAGCTCTCTTTGTCTGAAACTTATCAGCTGCTGTGAAACAGATTTCTTGGCCGCTCCATTCTGCCGTTGCGCCTAAAACACAAGTTCCCTGATTGTTGTTGGTGTGATTCTTTTCAGTACAGAAGCAAGTGAAGGAGTTTTCCTGGCTAGCTGATATGGATTTTACCTACATGGTAATGTTATAAGTGAAATTGTACTAAGTTGAGTTTGTGGTTCTGTTTTGTCCTGTAGAGATTGGCTATTGACTCTTTCATTTGTATCATTGTAATTAGAATTAAAATCAAAGGTTATAGGAATGTATCGACTGTCGAGTATTGTGTGTAATTTATTTCTGCTTGAAATCCTAGTTGGTATTCAAGTAGGGTTACTGAAATTACTGTTATTTATTGAAAATTGAGTGCGTATTTACGTTCTATTTTTGATGTAATGTGGTTATTCTAAGTTAATGTTTGATTATTTTTTTGCAACAGTAGCAATATCAAGCCTTTATCCCATTACATGGGGTTGATATATGAATATTTTTTTGAGTTTTTCTCCATTGTCTTCTTAAGAGTTAAATTCTCATTTAAATATAATAGAAATTGTCAAAAATCTGAATAGTTTTTTGAAATGAGATAATTTTGAAAGTATTGATCTAATGCTTTATTTGGGATAGTTTTTTATCATTGTTTTTTCGATGTTTTCATTGGAATTATTTTGGTAGGAATGCATGCAATAGAAATAAATAGAAGTTCAAAGCAAGGTTGTAAAAATCGGACCGGACAAATAAATCGGACGAAGGAGAGGTTCACGGTTTGACCGGTCGAATTGGGGTCGAACCGGATGATGTAATAAATAATAATATTATTATAAAAATAAGAAAAGTAACATAATAATGAAATATAATAATCATATATTTTAATATAAATTATTATTAATTTATATTACATATTTAGATATAAATTATAAATATAAATTATATAAAAAACTCACAATAAAAATTAATTGTTTATAATATATAATTAAATGTAAATTTTAAATAGAAAAAATCAAAAATTATTAACTAAAAAAGTGAAATTTCAAAAATAAAAAATAAAAAATAAATATTATTCATATTATAAAAATAATATATAATCAAATACATAAAAAATAAATGGATAAAAAAATAAATATTATCAACTAAATAAATAAATATTATTCATATTATAAAAATTAATTAAAAAAAATCATTACAAAAAAGATGTTCTGCTTTGCATAGTGTATACATGATACGAAAGAGAGATTTTTGCTTGTATGGTTTAGTCCCACATCACTTGTGGTGCTTTATTTTGCATAGTTTATATACCTTTTTGCTTTTGCACATGATAGGGGCTCATGTGAGACCTTGTGAAGTCATGTGAGAATATTGCAAGTTATTATAAAATCATGTTTTGTAATTTTTATTTAAGAGTTTTAATATATAATATTTATATTAAATGATTAATTTTATCATTTATTTAATTGTTTAAAAAAATTTTGGACCGGTTGGTTTTAGAAAATCGGGACCGGTTCACTGGTTCCCGATTGAACCGGCGGTTCAAACCTGTTCTGGTTGGTTTGATGCACACCCGATTTTTAAGGGTGAATCGGACCGGCCTTCAGACTGGTTCACGGTTGAACCTGCCGGTCCGGTCTGGTTTTCAAAACGTGGGTTCAAGGCCTGTTTGAGATTTTTTTTTAATATTTTTAAAATATTGTTATTTAAGGTTTTTGTTACATATTTCTATTTTTTATTTTTAGAAATAAATTAAATTATTTTTTAAAAAAGTCAACATAAATTAGTTAATCACCATTGTTTGACATAAATTAATTTATACAATATTAATAAAAATGAAAATATCCGCATAAGGTATAAAGTTTATTTCATTTTAAATTAAAAATAAATTAAATTAAATTAAAACAAATGAATGTTGTTGCGTTATAAGAAATTGTCTAGATCGGGTATGAATGTTAATGCACATTTGAATTGAGAACTTGTAAAATTAAAGTTAAGATTAATCAAACTTTGTTATGAGCAAATTCATAGCCAAATTGGATGTTCTGATAAGATGAGCCTAAGGAGACTAAAGTGATACAAACCAAGTCTAAAGGTCCCATATCGAGCATTTGAAGCATAATTGAAAACTTCACAACATTACTTGGATGATCAAACAACCTTCAAATCTTGTATGCTTATAGTTGAATTGAGCATCTTGATGAGATGAATCTAATGAGCCCAAGATCAATCTATGATCTAGGGAATCAAGACATTTCATTTGATGGTGCATTTTGAATTTTTGATATATTTATGATTTATGTGACTCTCAAAAATCGGATGTGGAGCTTGGACTTTGGCTTTATATTCAAGAAAGCTCTAGGGCTCTAAGGATCCTAGACCATCACTGTCGAGACACTATTGTTTGACCATCACCATTAGATCAATTCCCGACCGCCATTGTTAGGCCATCATATAACTATCATTGGAACATCGACCAACATCCACCATCGGAATTCAGCTTCAATCATCCAATCATTGTCACCCGACTTTGGTCCATCGACCTTCATCTCTTGTGTGTAGCCCACCAACCTTCATCGCTTAACTACGGCTTGCAGTCCTTCGCTGACCAAATATGGTCCACCTATCACAACCCAACTCAATATAACCCACATACAAAATGGGTCATATCATGTTGGATGGTGACAAACTAAGCTCAATATTTAATTTGAAGAACCTTTTTTTAATTTTTATAAATATCAACAAACAACAGAGCTACTAATTAATTTCAAAAAATAGAAAATACTCATTCACAAATTTTCCTTTTCATTCATCATCAAAAAGTATATACAACAAAATCTTTACAATACAACACATTACCACAGCTAAATATAAAATAGAGTAGAGAATAACAATGACTCTACAAAATCAGAAAACTATAAAATGTCTATACAAACTTAGGAATTAGAACATGTAACATCAATTACTCAACCAACTCCTAACCCCTACCCCACCTAAAATAGAGTACAAAATAGGTGTAAACCAACGTAACTCATTAGGTCACACCCACTGATCAAAATTTTTAAGCATTTTACCAAATCAAACATAGTTATTAACTAACTATTATACTAAATAGAGTAGTGGTAATAGATAATTGAAATTTAATAAACTTTGTATAAAATATAAATAAACAAGAACTTCAAATATCATAGTAGAAAGTATTAAATTTATCTCAGGCCCTTATACATCCCTATAAAAATCAGACCCTATAGTAATATACATCAGAATTTAGGCTCTTATGACTCCATATGCTAGCATATCAAAAAACAGACCCCTATGACTCCCAAATTCTCAGCACAATAGATATACAAAAATTCAGATCCTTTCTTATGCATTCAACACAATAAAGTTTTCTCTAACCTCAAAACTCCTCATAATCATACATTTTAAGTAGATAAGCTATATTAGTAGGGGTTGTATTCAACAATTGAACATAATTTTATAATTTCATAATATCATCATATTATTAGGGGTTGTTCATAGCACTATTTTGAAGTTTTGAATATACTGTAGTATTATTTTCTTTATTCATAATTATTTTTCAATTTACTATAAATAATGCACTTTTTAATTGACCTCGTTAATATTCTTAAGAAAATACCAAAATATTTAAATACTCATATCTATGACATAAAAAAATAACAATATGAAAGTTTAAAAGATGAAAAGTTTTACCCATTTTTACACTATTAGTTTATAATTTTAATAATAAAACTCTCAAAAATTTCATATTATTAAAATCGATATAACTTTTCGAATTGGGCCAATAGCAAAAAAAAATATTAAAGTCACCAAAAACTAACTTTCTCTCTCTAGAATATATATATATATCTCTCTAAAATGAAAACCTTACGGGGGGACGATTTGACATGAATGAATTTTAGTGATCAAAATTGATATTTTTATAATATATTGGCCTCGTGTTGCAGTGCTCGAAGATACAGTGCCATAACACTATCAATAAAGAGCATGCCATCATAACGCACCCTAAATTCCCTTAAAGATAAAGAGTTCAATGCCACAACACCATCAACGCCAACATTGTAGCGCTCCCTAGGAAAAAAATTCATAAATGATTTTTCATGCATACAAACCTTCAGGACATGCTTCAGAACATAATTTAAACATTCAATACATGTAGAACAACCCCAGACTTATGCAGAATAAAAATGTAGAAGTTCTAATACACATGGATTATCGGGCTGGATCATAATGGGTGTAACACACTTATAGTAGATATAACATCGTCGACTTCCGTCGTCCGATATTTTCTAATCCTCTAACCATTGTCATCAAAACACTGTCATTTGACCTTTGTTGCCTGACTACATGTGGTATTCGTTGTTTCAAAATCCGATTGATCGAACTAATTTGGTATGAACCCTTACATATTTTGATTT
Source organism: Dendrobium huoshanense (assembly GCA_016618105.1). NCBI lineage: Eukaryota > Viridiplantae > Streptophyta > Magnoliopsida > Asparagales > Orchidaceae > Dendrobium > Dendrobium huoshanense. Next base: position 74,871,679 of record CM028347.1, on the reverse strand, counting down.
AATTATTGATTTTGAGTCCTAAAATGCATAATTAACATTAAGTAATATAAGAATTAGAGAAAACCAAAAGGAGGCAAAATGTTCTTTATGGTGTCACAATGCCAAGAATGGCGACATTGTGGCATTTTCCTCTCTATTTGGGTAGAAGATTTGAGGGAGCACATGAATGATGGATGGAACCCCACTGCTATGAGCTTTCAAGTAAGGGAATCTAGGAGCATCTAGAATATTAGATGGATCTTTGCAGTGCTATGAAAGTGAGCGTCATGACACCATATCAAAAATGATATTTTTTGTATATAAATATTTAAAACTATTTTCTAAAATTGATGCCCCCTGCCCCGTATTTCCATTAGTGGTCAAATATGAGAGGAGAGAAGGCGATAGCTTGGGATTCATTTGTTGGGCCAGTCAAGGATTTCGCTGAACACAAGGTAGACTTCCAAATAACCATATCTAGTTTCAATTCCAATAAGTTTATAACAACTTACAAATAAAACATATTTCCTTGGGCTCTATGATGCTTTCATAATGTATCTTTTTGTATAATATGGCATATTTTATTTAAGAAACTTTGGCTATAATAAGTTAAAGTTTCATTGGTTTATTTTCTTTTTGATTTTTTTGCGCATATTGAATAAAATGTGATTTTTTTAGTTTTTTTTATAGTTCCCTAAAAGTCTTAAAATGCTATTATGGATGTTCTTCTAAAATTATAATTGAAAAAAATATTAAGTGTGTCAAGCTTTATACATGTAATGTTACCCTACTTTGATAGTTCTATTAGTCCAAACATCATCACACTGATGTTTGAAATTATAATTATATATTGTTGCAACAAGTTGTATAATTCATGAAATGGCATTGGAGGAGCTCTGATTTTTAAAATATTATAATTGCACTATCTGAGATGATACAAGAGCCTTATATGTACTATTTCTGAGTTCTGACCATATCTGGCTAGTATGGATGCGAGAGGTGGTTGCTCTATTTCTAACCCCATTTTTCTTGTGTAGATGTGAGAGGCTTCTTTTATGTTCTATTTTGACTCCACTTGTTATATGCGGGCGTGGAAGGCTTAAAAGGAGACATAAGTGAAAGTGAAGTTATAAGCAGGTAGTCGGACATGCATATAATTCATTATGTATTACATGCTTTATATATTTTAGATAAAAATAAGTGTAAGAAAAGCTTTAGTATAAATTACATTGTGATATGCTTAATACATCTATGAAGTTGTTAAGTTTTTTTGCATAAACATAACTAAGATACTATATTTTAGTGAATTTATATATCATAAATAATAACTAAAAATAATTACAAGTGTTGAACCAGCGCCACAGCGTCTATAATGCCTCGTTGTCAGGCCAAGGAATTGCAGCGCCAAAGTCTTAAAAAAAAAGATAAATAATTCAACACATTAGCACTTCATTACTTCGTGATGTTAGAAATTTATGCTACAACCATCTGAGTCTCAGGAATTTAAACGCTGGAGTGACTATCATTATAATATCGCAACACCATATTGCACATCAATCACCACAACACACAACTTTTACAACATCACGATAGAGCAGTTGATGAAAGATAGAGAGGCATCGATTTAGCATAATGATGCATCAGTTCAACCAACAGATGTGTCGAGTTAGCGCAGTGCTGAAGCGGGGCAAGCCCAATAATATTGAGGCTCTATTTCCTTTAATAACACTACAAAACCACCATTTCCAGCACCTCAACACCTGAGGCCATTTTTATACTTACTATAAAGCTTGCCACCTCAGTACTGCCTCCACCCAGATTCACCCAACCCACATCCATGACAACCACATCAAGATCCAACCTTCGACCTCGCCTCCATCAGATCTCGTACTCTTGAGCCAAATTTGGCATCTCCTCCATCTTTGCCTCTAACATTGTGGTCATCTATCTTTTTCTTCTCGTTTCATGATATATTTTCCTCATATACAGTGAGGTTCATTAGCTCTATCAACTAAATGCTAAATTAAATAGAAATGTTAATGTTTTAAATATTATATACACATATTCCTCTAATTTTGTTTATTTCAATCGATAAGCTGAATCTAACCTTTTTTGGGAATATTTTTAAACTAAATATCATTAGTAATTAAATATTGAGATTAAGCATGTTAAAAATAATTAAAAGTAGGCATGGTCAACGTTGGATCGAGCGACTTGCATCAAAAAAAAAGAAATTTTAACTAAACCAGCTAACCGTTAATTTCATTTCAAAATAGAGACAAGAAAATTTTAATGCAAATCGCCAGTTGCAAGGGTGACTTGTATTAATATTTTTTAAATAAATTTTACCATTTATACTAATATGCAGCCTAATTTAGATGGTAGTGATATTATCTTTTTTGTTTGTGTATATGTAATAAAAATTAGATTTTATAATTATTTTAAAAAAGCATCAATAGTGCGTTGCCAAATCAGATTAACATGACTAGGCTTTAGATTCAAAATGGTTATGTACAATGTTATTGATTGGATGCCATAATGAGAGAGAGAGTAGCATTGGATATTGATGTCATTGTCAGAAATCTTTGCTATGGTATTTATTTGATGTTTTTGAAAAGAAATGTGAAATGATTTACATAGTTTAACTTCAGCTATTTAAGTGGGTGTTGTACCATTGTGGGTGAGCTTTGAGTGTATTTTTCTTTAGCTGCTTGTTTATTTTTTAAGAATATCTCTTTCTTACCTTGCATTCTGTTTTACATAATGCATTGGATGGATAATGAGAAGTCTCACGGTATTCTAACGAAAGAGTTGGTGGACATATTCAGCAGAAGAACGCATGAGTGTATGTGACGATGTTCTAATAGTTCGCTTCGTAACATGCTAGAGCTAATGAGATATTTAGATGTTGCATGCATGTGTGGATGGCAGACAGAGATCATTTACTTTGATATTTTCATGTAGAGACAATGAAAGTAGAAGGAAATAGAACTGAAAATGTTCTAAATACTAGAGAATGAAAATATGTCGAATATAAGTTTTTTGAAAAGATCAGCACCTTGTTGGTGCTCACTTTCTTCAAATGCATTTTCATAAGGTACGCTGTGAAAGGGAAGGTGGGAGCTCGAACGTTGTTGGAAGGCCACCTTGTGATCTTGAAAATCTTATTATTTATCAAACTTGGGATCCAGTTGAGGAAGCATTTATTTTAGACTTGTATAAATAAAGAATGAGGAAGTTTTTGCCTTGTGGAAAGCGAAGGAAGTTTTTGAACTTGGCTAATTGATGTGATTTTCAATAAAACTTTTAGTTTAACTTTGTTTTTTTTATCACACAGACTCAACCCTAGGCTCGTATATGCTAGCTATTGAAGGAGCAGTGGTAGTGTAATTGCCTTTATGTTATTTGTTAGGTTTGTTGTTATTATTAAGTTGTAGGTTTTGTAGGAGAATATTATTTTTTGGAACTTATGAGAAGATAATTTTTTGTTGTACAATAAGTGTTTAAATATGTTATGTAGTTCCTATTAAGATTCATCCAGCTGAGTATTTTTAAGAAATAATAATTTATCTTAATGGTAAAAAACACAACAACGCATAATATAACAAAACATACTCAATACTAATTAACACGCCATAGTACAATGTAACAGAAACAAACAATATTAAGAAGCATAACATAGTAAAATCTAAAAAACATAATATACTACATTCTAATATTTCATTCTTGGTTTATGAGGTAGAGCATCTGTACTACGTGTGTAATTTTGTGTGGGTTGAAATGATCTATCCTGTAACTCATGCGGCTTTACCGCACCTATGACTGGCTCTATAATCGTTAGATTAAAGGTGAATGGGACATAATTTGGTTTAGATCAAGCTGGTATGCACTGCTATATTGGCTAACTAAGGTAAACTTGAGATGGTTCTGGGTTTTCATAAGAGGATGGTCCACGAACCTTGGAATGGGGATCTATGATAGGTGGAGTAGGACTGACTAATGTATACTCCGTATATGCAAGTTCTACATAGTACTCCTCGGCAATATGTACATGTCTACGCATCTCCAAAGCCATCTCAGCTATTTCAAAGTTTTGTTACTAAAAAAAATTCTTGAGAAAGGGAGCATTTTTTATTTTAGGTAAGATGTGAGCAAAAATAAGAATAAATATTTAGGTTTAGGATCATGAATTTATTTACATTTTAATATATTTAAATTATGTTTACTAATAAAAAAATATAATATAATATTTGATCTTTACACCTAATAAATTTTATTAAAAAATTGATGAGATGTCTCAAAAACTTAATAATAAATTTGTTCAAATTTGAGCAAATTTGATCATTGATTTTATTCATAATTTTATATGCTTAAAAATAAAACAACATATAATAATATATATTTTAATATTTATGTTTATAATAAAAAATTGTCAACAAAAGTAGTAGAAACTTGTTCAACTAAACATACTTATTGATAATTCCCTAGTACTAGAAACTCACCCACTACCACTACCTTTCCCAACACTATAAACTCTCTCACTACTACAAACTCTCCTATTATCTTAACCAATCGAACAGCTACAAACTCTCTCATTACTACAAACTCTCTGATGCAAACTCACCTACTAGATTACTTGCACACAACCACAAACACTCATTGTATGTGACTACTACAACAAAAAAATTAAGATTGTTAAGCACGCCGAGAAGGATAGGTCGTTATATTATGAATTACTGCATGGCAGACACATCAAACTCTTCCACTATGATGTGTAGGCTCATCCATTGTGTTTCTATATTTGATATGCTAGATCTCCTTCTAAAATTTGGAGGATTCAAGGGCTAGAGACCAATTGAAGGATCATGAGTAGCCTAATTGTGCCTATATTGTATTGTGAGAAATTCATCATAGTATGTAAGTCTGAAGTAATTCAATGAGTAGAACTCTGACACATAGTCCATGTGATTTAGCCTGATTGAGGTTGTATAACTAATAACATGTGAACAAGGCATATGATATATAATACTCATGCCACAAGTTCACAAACTATTCTTACCATCTTCTATGTCGACTAATAGGATCTAGATGACATATCAAACATGTGAAATTCTTGCATATCAATCCTTGTAGATTCTAGAATACTTCTAGCATCAATCTCTAGTTTTCTCTATTTATCATGTACACGTGGGGGAAAAATACTATTACTTTGTTGTTCTTTGGAGTTTATTAGTTGAACTCGTAGAATAAACATTATGACAATGTCATGATAAATGGCTATAATTAGCGCTTGCATGGGTACCCCACGTGCTCTCTTTAAAATCCCATTAAATGCCTCATATGCATTTGTTGTCATAACCCCATATCGAAACCAACCATTAAATGTCAAAGCCCACTTTGAGACATCCCTCTATATTAGCAAATTAATTTATTTAAATTACTTAATTTAACATAATAATAATTATAAAAACTATTTAATTATTTTTAGTTTAACAATATTTAATTAAATTAATTTAATTTGACAAGAAGTTATTAAATTACTTAATTTAATTTAACAAAATGAAATTTTAAATATTTATAATAATTATTTTTTAAAAAAATTTAAATTCCATAAAAAATTTGCTGGAAATAAATCTGTCAGAAAATCCGATAAAAAATAAGATGGTAATCTGTTGAAAATATTCCACAGAATTTCTAACAGATTTATTTTTCAGTCATAAATCCCCATCAGAAATTAGGGCTTTTCTTGTAGTGCTACCAATAATTGATGAAGTTTAGGCTTTATTTTGATGATATCAAACATACATTGATTGAATACTTTTAGGATCATCTGTAGTACCTGCTATGTACATCTTTTGGCATAGGAAATCTACATCAGTAGCTCCCATCTGTCGTATGACTTTCTTAAAATTCTCATGTAGGTGCCTTAAGCAATGATGGTGGGTTGAACCTGAAAAAATCTCTCTTCACCCACGGACTTGGCCAGCATGTCAATCATATACAATACACAGATTTTCTCTCCTACTAATAGAGGGGAGCAATCCAAGAAGCATTCTTAGAAATTAGATTCAGGATTCATTACACTCTGACTCCACTATAGCAAATGCTAATGAAAAAAGGCCATTATTTACATCTAGTCCAACAGCAACGAGTAAAGTTCCTATATATTTACCTAACAATAAAGTACCATCAAGGCTTGAGCATAGGTCTATAAAATCTGTTAACCACTAATAGGCAGACTGAATGCCCAAAATAATCTTTGGAACCTATGTGAAGTAGAGGACTGAAAGCTTCTAAACTGTATCTGGCGTGGCTGTGACAATGACTTCCATAAACAAATTCAATGATCGATAATAATCCCCCCAACTGCCAAATACAGCCTTAATAGCCTTTCGAGGAGCATCTCATAATTTCCCTGTATGATTATATTATGTTAAATTTTGCTTCAACTCTTCATATTATCTCTTTGGGTTTTATGTTAATGTGCTTCTTTGTGGTAGGAAAAATGAAGAAACTAATGAACTGTGAGTTACATTGTCTATGATCGACTTCAAAAATAGGGTTTGTGCATGTATGTTACCCTTTGATGGTGGATATTTTCCAAACACCATCCAATTGCTTGCTTTGACTAACATGCAAATGCCAAAGACACTTAGTAGTTAAATTATGATGTTGTGTACATGCAACTATGTATTTTTGTTTGTTTGCAGGTACCACCACAAATTGAATGTTATTCCTGATAGACCATCCATATAAGGCAAACTGCAATTATGATTTATGACAAAAGCACATATTTTCTATTAATTCATTTGGAATTACAAATTCCTCATTTGCTAAGCTAAATAGAGCAGCACTATCAAATATAACCTCCATATTCCATTGACGGGTAGTCCTAGAAATCTTAGCATATTCATTATTAGCTGCCATGCCTTCCTCCATATTACTTATCCGTGTGTAGTAATTATGAATAATCTCATTGATATTATTTTGATCAAAAACATTTACAACATTCACATCATTCATGGTATCATCAAAATCTTCATCCTCGTCATCGCTTGAACCACTAACTCATTGTTTCATACCATTCATCGATTATAGGAGCAGAAGATCTAACATTATTTACTTCCAAAATAAAAGTACGTTGAGAATGCACTGAAGGACCATGCGAATTCATCTCATGTAGGTTTCATGTGGATCTGCATCATACTAACATAAGATTTATTTAAGGGAAATAATGATGTAATATGAGTGACCAAACTGTTGAGATAATTGCTACTTAATTCTTGTTTGTTTGATATTCTTGCAACTTGTATGTTTTTGATGATTTCAAATATTATTGCATTGATTATTATTTCTCCTAACATATTTTGGAAGAATTATTTTGCTCTTTTGTGTACTAACATTTTAGGGAAATCACATTTCGAATTGTTGAAGACTTCAAATTAAGATCAGTTTAGAGTTTATTGTAATTGAAGTCTGTATTTTTTATTTTATTGAGTATGAGTGAGTGTGACTGTAATTGAATAACTGAGCACACACACACTAGAGGAGAGAGGAGAGTTTAAAATTCACATGTTTTTTAAAACTGATCTTACTATACGATATCCATTCGTACGGGACGATCTTATCAGTTATTTTCCCCGAAAAGTTATTGAACGATCATAAATGATTTTTTTTTAAATATGGATCATATTGTACGAACCCAGTTCGTACATACCTTCCAGAGTACGAAATGGACGAGTCCCTATTTGCTCAAAAATATTTTTGTAAGTATGGATCGTACTGTATGAACCTTGTTTGTATATACAGAGTACGAAATGGACGAGTCCCTATTCGCTCAAAAAATATTTTTTTCTAAGCATGTATCGTACTGTACGATCACCATTCATACATGCCTTCTGGAGTACGAAATTGTGAGGTCCCATTTCGTCCTGACATTTCATTCAGACAAATTTGAAAAATTTTTTATAATTGATCGTACCAGACGATGATTTCATCGTACGTACATACACCATTTATAGTATGGAATTGTGGGGTTCCTTTTCGTACCGGCAAACTCAAAAAAATTTCTAACTGTTCGTATCAGATGAATATTATTCATACCGGATGATAATCATGTACAAAATGATTTTGTACCTATTCATAGCAGGTTTGTATGCAATAATTTTTGAACTATTCGTACGTATGAACTCTGATCGTGGATGCTCAAAATTAAAAATTTTAGTTTTATGGATGGTTTTTCATGTCTTTTTGTATAAAATGTTCACTAAAACTGACGTGAAAAAGTCTTATATTCATGATTTTTCAAGAGCAATTAAAGAGAGAGTGTGAGAGAGTATTTTAGATAGATTTCTTGCAAGTAAAGTGTGAAGGGTTCACAAGGTTACTCAAAGATAAGGATCTTATTGAAATTTTGGTTATCACTCTTTCTCTTATCTTTTTAGATTGCTCGTGTGAAGATCTTTGAAGAAGATTCAGTACTCTGTCGACACTTGGCGGGTGTGAAAGAATGAAGGTTCTCTGCCTACACTTGGAGGGTGTGAAAGGACGAAGGCTCTCTGCCTACACTTGGAGGGTGTAAAAGGATGAAGGTACTCTGCCTATATTTGGAGGGTGTGAAAGGATGATGGTTCTTTACAGACACTTGGAGTGTATAAAAGGACGATAATTCTCTGTCGCACCAGGGAAATTGGTGGAAGAGAGGTTTTTATAAAGTCTTCTCTGCCTTGCTTATGGGGGCAAAAGGAGAATCACTTTTGTAATAGTATAATACTTGAAGAGGGAGTATTCAGGGAGTGGATGTAGGTCGTGTTTGATCAAACCACTATAAATCTTTTGTGTCTTTTAAATTTTTGCATTTTATTTATTGCAAGTTATATTCTATGGTTAAAAAACTTGTTTTTAAAATCCTTATTAGCTTGCTGCTAATCAAAGGTTTTCAAATTTTAAATCTAAGATAATTTTTAAAATTATCAATTCACCCTCCCTCTTGATTAGTCTTAGGACAATAGCTTAGGCTTAACAACCTAATCAAGTCTCAACAAAGTGGCATCAGAGCCTTATTTCAAAATAATAAGTTAAGTCTTCTTTTTGATAAACAAGAATGACTACTTTTGGAAACTGAAACACACCTGAATGATATTCGATCACTAGACCTCCGTTATTTGACAATATTCCTTTCAATTTTTGGAAAACATGCATGTCTACTTTTCTACAATCACTAGATTATCGCATGTGAATTTTAGTTCAAGAAGGATATATAAAACCAACTAGATTGGTTAATGGCATTAGAGGTTAAATTCCATTTACTGACTGAACTGTAGAACAACATGATTTAACACAGTTAAATGCTAAATGCTTAAATAGTTTTTTTTTTTTGTGCACTTAAGTCAGAAGATTACATATGAGTTTCCACTTACAAAAGTGGAAAATGACATATGAGATAGACTTTGTATCACTTATAAAGTGACTAATAAAGTAAAAAAAAAAAGACTAAATATCTTGTTACATATGATTATGAATTATTTTGCATGAAATCAAATGAATCCATTTCTGAAAATATATACAAGATTTACTCAAATAGTCATATCTTTGCATGCATTAGGTAGGGATTTAATGAATGTTAAATTAGTGAATAAAATATTTCGTTGTTTGCCTACTACTTATGATGTTAAGATAAATGCTATAACATAATCTTAAAAATTTAAATATTTACTATATTGATGATCTTATTAGATCACTAATTGCTTACAAACAATGAGTGAGTTAAAGAATGATTGATGTAGGAGAACAACAAAAGGAGAAGAACATCACACTGAAAGTAGATGAATCAGAGAGTTATCAATCACAACCTTGAGGGTGAGGACAACATTGCCTTAATGACTAGACAATTCATGAGCTTTCTTAAAAGGAAGCAGAGGAGACGCTAATAGTGGAACATAGAGGTAAGTTTAATAAAAACATTAAAATTTCTAATGATGTGATTTGCTATGAATGTCGAAAATCTGGACATATAAAATTAAATTGTCCCAATCTCAAAGCCACTCCTAGCAATGAGAAGATAGAGAAGAGAGCAAATGTGAAGAAGGGAAAGAAGAGAGTTTAGAGAGCTTTTTGGGCAGACTCAGCTTTGGATTTGTCAGAAATAAAAAAGGAGGAAGAAGTTATCAATTTTTGCTTAATGGCCGATAATTTTGATCAGTCAGATCAAGAAGAGGTATGCGACTTAACTTATAATGAATTGTTAGAAGTTTCTGAAAGATTTCATGATGCATATATAAAGCTTAAGAAAATGCATGTTAGTTTAAATCTAGAAATGCTAGAACTGCAAAGAGAATATGAAATCTTTATGAAAAATTATGCTTTGATAGATAATAACTACATGATCTTACTTGATGACTTGAACAAAAACAATGATATTTTAAAATCATCACATGCTCAATTGGAAAAAAAGATATTAAAAGTTTTAAGGATGAGTCAAAGAATAGAGAGCATTATTTAAAATATGATATTAATATCTTAGAAGATACCTCAAATACTTGAAGATTTTATAAATCATATTTTGAGATCTAAAATTTTAAAACCCAAGAAGAGACAGAGTAAATATAGAAGATTGAGAAATCAATTTCCTAGTGTTAAATGTTTTTTTTTGTGTGATGATTGGACATATTGCACACACTTGTACTTTAGATAGAAAAATTTATTTAATGTGAAAACCTAGGATGCATAAACCTAGATATATCATACAAGCATATTGTTTTATTTTACCAAAAGGAGAACCCAAACTTATTTGAGTTCCTAAGTCTAATATTTGATTATTTTGCAGGCACACTCTTATATAAGGCCTCATGAGAGCATTTGGTACCTAGATAGTATTTGCTCAAAGCATATGACTGGAGACACTTACAATTTATATCACTGGAAGTCAAAAATAGATGCAAGGTTACACTTGGAGATAACACCACTAGGAAAGTGATTGGATCATGTATGATTGAAAACTTGTAAAACTTTTTTTATCAAAAATGTACTGCTTGTAGAAAGGTCAAAGCACAATTTATTAAGTATAAGTTAGCTCTGTGATAAATGGTACAATATAAATTTTTTTCCTACTAGCTGCATATTAAGCCTGAATGATAATGATATTTTGCAATGGAAAAATGGTAAACAATGTTTATATGCTAGATTTAATTTATATTTTAGTTTCTAATACTTTTTATTTGAAAACTATTTCTGATGATTCAGGATTATGGCATAGGAGACTCTGTCACTCTAGCATGAAAAACCTTTAAAATTTTATCCAAAAGGATTTGGTTAGAGGTATACCAAAACTAGACTTTATTAATGATCACTTTTGCTATACATGTCAATTAGTAAAACATGTGAAATCCTCTTTTCTGTCTAATAAGGATCTTAGAAACTAGTAAATATTTGGAGATTATTCATATGAATCTTTTTAGACTGGTTAACATTGTTAGTTTAGGAGGGAAGGTATACAGATTTGTGATTGTAGATGATTTCTCAAGATTTATGTGAAGTTAAATTTTTATTTTATAAAAGCGAGTCATTTGAAGAATTTAGAGATTTTTTGACTTGGATTCAGAGAAAATTAGGATGTGAGATTTTAACCATTTAAAGTGATCACGATGATGAATTTAAAAATAAAAAATTTGTGAATTTTTGTAAAGAAAAAGGGATTGATCATAATTTTTGTGCACCTAGAATCTCTCAGTATAATGAGGTAGTCGAAAGAAAGAACAAAATATTAATTGAAGCCGCTAGAGCCATGTTGGCTTGAATATTTACTTCCTAAATATTTTTGGGCTGAAGCGGTTAGCATTGCATGTTATGTTATGAATAAAATGAATATTAAATAAAAATTAAATAAAATATCCTATGAGCTTCTTAAAGGGAGAACACCTAACTTGTCATATTTACATGTTTTTGGATATAAGATGTTTGGAACATAATAATTGAAAATCTTCTTTAAGAAAATTTGATCCAAAATCAGATGAAGGAATTTTTTTTGGATACTATAATATTGAAAAATCTTATAGAGTATTTAACAAAAAAGCTTTGGTCGTTGAGGAGACAACACATATTGTATTTGATGAATCTAGAATTTTAGGAGAGCCAATTTTGGAAGAAGATGATTTGGAAAATAACTCTCAAAGGATTGAGAAGATTAATTTGGAAGAAAATTTGGAGATTGAAAATCTGTTGCCTAGAGATTTGAGATGTTCTAAAACCCATTCTAAAGAATTAATTTTATGTGAACTTAGTGAGGGTGCTAGGACTAAGAATGAACTAAGCAATGAAGTCCATCATTCTGCCTTTATTTCAATGATAGAACCAACAAATATAAATCAAGCACTTTTGAAGGAATTTTGGATTTCGAACAATGCACGAAGAATTAAATCAATTTGTGAGAAATGATATTTAAAAATTAATTACAAGGCTAATGGATCAAAAGTATAGTTGGAATTAAGTGGGTATTTAAAAATAAAATGAATGACTCAGGATTTATCGTTAGAAATAAGGCTAGATTAATAGCTAAGTGGGTATAATTAGATTTAAGGGATTAATTTTGAGGAGTCTTTTATCCTTGTAGCGAGACTTGAAGCAATTAAGGTTTTATTAGCATTTACCCATTTTAGGGGATTCAAATTATTTCAAATGAATGTTAAAAGTGCATTTTTAAATATGGGGTGATACAAGATGATATTTATGTTGAACAATCTCTAAAAAATTAAAATACTTAAATCATATTTTTAAATTGAAAAAGATATTATATTGATTGAAATAGACACATAGGGTTTAGTATGAGAGGTTGAGCACTTTCCTACTTGAAAGATTTTTTGAAAAAGAAAGTGTGGACACTACTCTCTTTTTAAAGAAATTAAGAGACGATATACTCGTTGTATAAATTTATGTTCATGATATCATTTTTGGATCTATAAATAAAAATCTTTGTGATGAATTTTCTAAAATAATGAGTAAGGAATTTGAGATAAGCCTAATGGGAGGTTTAAGTTACTTTCTAAGTTTTAGTATTAAGCAAATTGAGGAGAGAACATTTTTTAGTCTGTTGAAGTATGTTAAGAACATCTTGAAGAAGTATGAAATAGACAATACTAAACTAGTTAGTACACCTATGAGTTCCTTAATTCAATTGAATAAGGACCCAAAAGATCTTTGCTTTACTTGATTGCTAGCAGACTTGATATTATATTTAGTGTTTGTTTGTGTGCTAAATTTCAATCAGATACAAAAGAATTATATTTGACAGCATAGTAAAAAGAATTTTGACATATCTCTTAGGAACGCAAAACTTAGGGATTTGATATCCTAAGTTTAGCTATTCATTTAAAATAATTTGATATTTAAATTCGAACTTTGCAGGTTGTAGGGTTGATAGAAAGAGTACATCTGAAACTTATTAATTTATAAGAAATTCTTTAGTCTCTTGATCCAGTAGAAAATAAAATTTTGTATCTCTATCTACTACTGAAGCTAAATATATTGCCTTAAAAAGTTATGTGGCACAAGTTTTTTAGTTAAAACAACAATTGATTGATTTAGAATTTTTAATATGAACAATTCCAAATTATTGTGATAACATTAGTGCCATTTGTATTTCAAAAAATTATATTCAACATTTTAGAACCAAACAATATAGACATGAGGCATCATTTCATTAGGAATCATGTATCCAAAAGAGAAATTAAATTGAATCATATTTGTTCTGAAAATTAACTTGCAGATATTTTTACAAAATCACTAGTCTTTGATACTTTTAGCTCATTAAAAAGAAGGTTTGGTGTGATCGATCTTAATGCTTAATTAAAATTTTTCTGCAAACTTGATATATGTTTTTATATGTTTTTTGTTTTGTATATAATGTGCTTATTTGTGTAAGTATTTTTTTCTGTTTTTGTTTTATATTTTGTGTGTTTTGGACATGTTTTTCACACTTTGAAATTCATATTTCTGAACAATCGTATGAATTTTTCTAAAAGTTCTATTCAAACTGTACGAAATTATTTTCATCTTGTGCGAATTCTGTAGCATGTAAATTGTTGTTTTGGACTGAATGCATAAAATTTTGATTTGTTAATACATATCATAATATATGATATTTATACCATCCATGACGATCTGTATTAATTCATATGTATGCACATAGATGGTTATACGGGCAGAATCAGTTATTATAACTGATCGTACGTATGAAATTTTATTTTAAACATACTTACCACGTGTTATTCGATGTGGAGGATGAACTAACCGTCATTAAAATGATCTTAAATAATTGATCATCCAAGACAAACACATGTTCATATGTACGATTGTCTTGTCAAAAAGTCTGTACGAAAGGATGCTTCGTAACTTGATGATTACGAAAAGTCATTTCATTTTGAACGTATTCATTCATACATATGAAATTATTCTTGTCATGTACTAAATAATTATCGTTACTGTATGAACCCATTTTATATGTACGAAAGATCATTTTTTTTTAAATATGAGGGCTTAAGATTTAATTTTCATTCACTTCAACAAGCCTCTTTCAATCTTTTTCTCTTAGTAATGGCCAGTTCAAGCAAGCATGATAGTGTCACTAAGGGGTTGTCTTTCAGGAGTGGAGACGACAACTTTCTATCTAGAGCAAATGAGGATGATTTTCTTAGGTTTCTCTCTGCTAAAATTACTCCTAAACTCTTACTTTAAGTAAGATATTCACTTTCGAGTAATGCTTCTTTTTTCCTCAACCTAATTTGCCTTCATTCTGACTTTAATCCATGCTTATAATAAAAAAACTTTTAACTACTTCTTGGCAAACAGGACTTTTAGTGAGGATGATAGTAGGATAAGATCATTTGTTTTAAAGAAAAGGGTAGAAATCATGAAGGAAGATCTAAGAACCTTTTTGCACTTAAGAACTCAAGGAATTAGAGCACACACATTGACTTCTACATCTAATTTTGATTGGTCCAAAATAAATAAAGTTCTTAGAGGGGTTGAACAAATTGGTCATTTACCTAAGGTTTATACCTTAAACCAAAATGTAAGGGTTATTCAGCTTGTCCTTAGAACTTCAATTATTCCTGTTGCGTGTTAGAAAATACGCGGCGGTAGAGTTTGTAAATTCGCGTCCGAGCGTTGCACGTAAGTTTAACACACAAACAAAAAAGAGGAGTGAACACCAAGAGTTTTTACGTGGAAAACCCAAAAATGGGAAAAACCACGGGGCCTCGCCCAGTTGCAAATTTCTACTAGTGTTTTCGTAGATTACAAATGGCGGATTTCGTCCCACAAGTCGGGATAATCCAAAAACAACTTGTTTCTTCCACGAAATTCAAAAAATCCTGCGAATTCCCTGCGTTTCTTGAAAATCCGGCAGAGCTCCGGCGTCTTCAGGCGACAGGAAAAACTCCGGCGGCGGTGGTCGAGGAGGTGAGGAATCTCCTATTCCCCTTTCTCCTTCTCCTTCTCTTCTTCTTCTCCCTCTTCACTTTCCTCCCTTTGGTGTAGAATGAGGGCTCTATTTATAGTTTTTCTGGAGTGGCATAGCCCGTAAATAGGCGTGAGATCAAGGACGAACAGGGAGTGGTTTGAATGGACGGTCGATATCGAATCTTTTGATCATGCACCGTTCGTTGGACATTTGATGGCCTTAATGATGTCGGAATTCGATGATCTTAGGCTCGTTGGATTCGTCTCGTTGAGCCGCTAGATTCGCGTGTAAGCTCGTCAAAATCGGAGACCGTTTAGTAACTCAAATTGCGGTTTGAACCTTCCAACAGCACTTCAAACCTTTGATTCGGACTCATTTGGGCTCGGATTGGGTTGATCTTGGTGTCGTTGGGTTTTTATTTCTGAGAAGCTCAGTTTGACTGTAAGCTCGCTGAAATCGGAGTTCATATGCTCCCGAAATTAATTTTTGAAGTTTCCAACTAGGTTTTGCCTCGAGATTCGTGCACGATCAAGATGATTTTGCGATGCCGTATCAGTTGCCCCCTATTTTCGGACATCGTAGCTTCAGAGGTCCGAAAATATGTGTCACAAATTTCAAAAAAAATTTCTGAGTGACCCAGGATTGATCTGTATTGTAGAAGCCCCGAACAGCTCCGAAAATGCCAAAATTGAGTCCAGAACGTCGAAAAACGGTCCCGGGGACCCCAAAAACGTCGAATTTGGACTTTTCGGGGCGAAAAAACGGGTTGGACATGCTTTGGCCGCCGGACCGGCCTGCCGGCCGGCCGGCCGTTGCCCGCTGCCGCTCGCCGGCGGCAGCGAACCGCGCCCGTGCTGGGGGGGCGCACCCGCGCCCGCGCTGAGGGCGCACCCGCGCCCGCGCCCGGGCTAGCTGCACCCGCGCCTGCCGCACGTGGCTGCCGCGCGTGGAATGCGGCCGGCAGTTGCCGGCCGCTGGTAGCGTGCGGCCAGCCGCAATCCGCGCGCTGTGGCCGCGGATTGCCGCGCTGGTCGCGCCTTTTCACGTGGTCGGTTCAATGCACCGACTTAGGTGGGTCCCACCAGCCGAAAATAAGAGTTTTTTTTTGCTATTTTTGGGTCAAAAAATTCCCAAAAAATCCGAAAAAATTCAGAAAAATTTCTAAAAATAGAAAAAATTTTAAAATGATTGTAACTTCCCCTCATTCTCTCAAAAACCTATAAATAGGCCTCCTAGGCCCTTTGAAAACTTGCAACTCCTCTTTCTTTCTCCCTCCGGTTTACTGGCGGCAGAAACCTACGGGATTCCTTCTTCTCCCTCCGGCTTACTGGCGGTTGAGGCTTCCGCTATTTTGCGAGCGGGAAACTTCCCCTGCTCGAATTAGCGCCCCTCCTCGCGCGTAGAAGCCTACGGGATTTCTTCTTCTCCCTCCGGCTTACTGGCGGTTGAGGCTTCCGCTATTTTGCGAGCGGGAAACTTCCCTTGCTCGAATTAGTGCCCGTCCTCGCGCACAGAAGCCTACGGGATCTCTTTTCCATCTGAGCGGAGGTTTGCTGGCGATGGACGATCGAGTTGAAGCCCGTTAGTAGTCAACGATCGAGTGTGGAGACAAAGGGGAGAGTTCGAGAATGCGTTGCAAATAGTATTCAAGCGAGAAGCTGATGGCGAGTAGCAGTCTGCCGACGAGGAGAAGTCCGACGACAAGAAGAAGTCCGACGTCGGGTAGAAGTACGGCCTTGGGCAGAAGACCGACGAAAGTTCGTCGACGAGCAGAAGTCCGATGTCGGGTAGAAGTCCGCCGACGAGCAGAAATCTGACGACAGGAAGAAGTTCAACGTCGAGTAAAAGACCGATGAAAGTTCGTCAACAACCAGAAGTCCGACGACGAGCAGAAGTCGACTGACGAGCAGAAGTCCGATGTCGGGTAGAAGTCCGCTCTGCTAACGAGCAGAAGTCTAACGTCGGGTAGAAGTTCAACGTCGGATAGAAGACCGACGAGAATTCATCGACGAGCAGGAGTCTGTCGACGAGTAGGAGTCCGCTGACGAGCAGAAGTTCGATGTCGGGTAGAAGACCGACAAAGATTCGTCGACGAGCTGAAGTCTGACGACGAGTAGAAGTCTGCTGACAAGCAGAAGTCCGACGACGAGTAGGAGTCCGCTGACGAGCAGAAGTTCGACGTTGGGTAGAAGTTCAACGTCGGGTAGAAGACCGACGAAGATTCGTCGACGAGCAGAAGTCTGACGACAAGTAGGAGTCCGCTGACGAGCAGAAGTTCGATGTCGGGTAGAAGACCGACGAAGATTCGTCGACGAGCAGAAGTCTGACGACGAGTAGAAGTCCGCTGACGAGCAGAAGTCCGACGACGAGTAGGAGACCGCTGACGAGCAGAAGTTCGACGTCGGGAAGAAGTTCAACGTCGGGTAGAAGACCGACGAGAATTCATCGACGAGCAGGAGTCTGACGACGAGTAGAAGTCTGCTGACGAGCAGAAGTCTGACGACAAGTAGGAGTCCGCTGACGAGCAGAAGTTCGACGTCGGGTAGAAGTTCAACGTCGGGTAGAAGACCGACGAAGATTCGTCGACGAGCAGAAGTCTGACGACGAGTAGGAGTCCGCTGACGAGCAGAAGTTCGATGTCGGGTAGAAGACCGACGAAGATTCGTCGACGAGCAGAAGTCTGACGACGAGTAGAAGTCCGCTGACGAGCAGAAGTCTGACGACGAGTAGGAGTCTGCTGACGAGCAGAAGTTCGATGTCGGGTAGGAGTCCGCTGACGAGCAGAAATCCGACGAAAAGGAGAAGTCCTTCGTCGCGTAGAAGACCGACGGCGAGTAGTAGTCTGCTGACGATCAGAAGTCCGACGTCGGGTAGAAGTTCAACGTCGGGTAGAAGACTGACGAGAATTCGTCGACGAGCAGAAGTCTGACGACGAGTAGAAGTCTGCTGACGAGCAGAAGTCCGACGATGAGTAGGAGTCCGCTGACGAGCAAAAGTTCGACGTCGGGTAGAAGTTCAACGTCGGGTAAAAGACCGACGAAGATTCGTCGACGAGCAGAAGTCTGACGACGAGTAGGAGTCCGCTGACGAGCAGAAGTTCGATGTCGGGTAGAAGACCGACGAAGATTCGTCGACGAGCAGAAGTCTGACGACGAGTAGAAGTCCGCTGACGAGCAGAAGTCCGACGACGAGTAGGAGTCCGCTGACGAGCAGAAGTTCGACGTCGGGTAGAAGTTCAACGTCGGGTAGAAGACCGACGAGAATTCATCGACGAGCAGGAGTCTGACGACGAGTAGAAGTCTGCTGACGAGCAGAAGTCAGACGACGAGTAGGAGTCCGCTGACGAGAAGAAGTTTGACGTCGGGTAGAAGTTCAACGTCGGGTAGAAGACCGACGAAGATTCGTCGATGAGCAGAAGTCTGACGATGAGTAGGAGTCCGCTGACGAGCAGAAGTTTGATGTCGGGTAGAAGACCGATGAAGATTCGTCGACGAGCAGAAGTCTGACGACGAGTAGAAGTTCGCTGACGAGCAGAAGTCCGACGACGAGTAGGAGTCCGCTGACGAGCAGAAGTTCGATGTCGGGTAGGAGTCTGCTGACGAGCAGAAATCCGACGAAAAGGAGAAGTCCTTCGTCGCGTAGAAGACCGACGGCGAGTAGTAGTCTGCTGACGATCAGAAGTCCGACGTCGGGTAGAAGTTCAACGTCGGGTAGAAGACCGACGAGAATTCGTCGACGAGCAGGAGTCTGGCGACGAGTAGGAGTCTGCTGTCGAGCAGAAGTCCGATGTCGAGTAGAGGTCCTATCCGAGGTTGTATGTCAGAACATTTGTTCGATGACATTAACCTGTATGGAAGAGATCGAAAGAATCCACCAAGGATGTAAGACCTATCCGAGGTTGTATGTCGGAGCCCTGCTCGGCGACGTTAACCTGTGTGGATGAGGCCAGGAGAATCCACCAAGGATGTAAGACCTATCCGAGGTTGTATGTCGGAGCCCTGCTCGGCGACGTTAACCTGTGTGGACGAGGTCAGGATCAAATCCCCCTGGGATTGATCGTCCGGTGATTGAGATACAATATGGATTGTGTATTTCTCGAATCACGGAGAAAGAGTTTGAGAAGTTTTTTCTTATCCTTCATAAGAGGAAAAATCATATCACAACAACATGAACATTCTATTACTGCATTACGTAAGATAGTACAATAGTTCCCTAGTACGACTTACAAATTACAAAGTACTCAACACACAAGATCTACGCACGGTGACAATACAACAACATTTAACTTGGGAGAAGATATTAGAGATACCAAAATGACACTCAACTCAACATAAAAACGATAACAAGACAAGCAATATTTGCTAATACAAATACACAAAGTGTGTGATCATTCAATCTCTCCAACCATTTGAATATTATTAAATGGTTGTCTTTGTTGTTGACTTTGCCCCCTAGCGGGACAAGCTTCCTCTCGGGTTGGCACATTCTTGATGAATTGTTGGAGATATCCTTGCCAGATTAGTCTCTCAACTTCTTCCTTGAGTTGCCAACATGCTTCAGTAGTGTGCCCACGGCTACGGTGGAAGTGGCAATATTGCTCCTGATTTCCGACGTTGGGCTTCAAAGGGTGTGGCCATTTCACATTCTCCTGATCCCGGATGGCCATTAATACATTTGATTGGGATGTATTAAGTGGTGTGTACTCCTTTTCTTGGCGAGGTCCTCGTCGTGGTGATGGAGACCTATGAGGCAGATTATTCTTCTCATGCTTTTTCTGCTGTGAGAAAGAATTATCTATTCCAGGTGCACCTTTGCACTTCCCGCTGATTTGCTCAAACTGTTTCCTGTGAGCATTTATAGCTTCATCCGCAGAGATTTGTGCCTCCACGCGATGGATCAAGTCAGCGTACGAATGGACGGTGTCATAAGGGCCGAATAGAAGGGGCCAGGACGAAGACCTCCAAGAAAGACCTCTCTGAGTAATTCAGGGTCTACTCCTGGAATTTGTCGTGCTTCAGTGGAAAATCGTTGAAAATACTCCTTCAATGATTCTCCCTCATTTTGGCGAATCCCTGAGAGGTGGGAAGAATCCTTTGCAATTCTTCGATTGGCCACAAATTGTTCGACGAATACTTTGGCCAATTTGACAAAAGAGGGGATCGTTCCAGGTGGAAGCGAGTAGAACCATGTTCGGGCCTGTCCTTTAAGGGTGGCGGGAAAGACCTGGCAGAGGAGCGCGTCTGATGCTCGTTGAATATGCATGATGGTTATGTAGTAGTCGATATGCTCATATGGGTCGGTCGTCCCATCATAGGACTCAACATTTGGCACTTTGAACCCTACCGGAATGGGGTGCTGAAGAATGGCTTCTGTTAGAGGTGATGATTCCTGAAAATTCCTCTGTCGGAGAGCATGCCTCACATCTCCTCGTGGGAACTCTTCCCGTACCAATTTTTGCAGTTCGCGGCGTAGGACATTGTGAGGGAGTCCTGCAATGCGTGGTTGGAGAGAGCCTTCTGGGAGTTCTGAAAAAATGCGAGGATGTGTTGAACTCGCTGTATCGGCAAGTTCATCTTCCTGTTGTGATTGAGGATGTCCCCTAGGTGGAGGAAGGTGAATTTCTTCTTGACGCTGCTCGAATTGAATATCTTCAACCCTTGGTGGATCCCGAGGGCGAAGGATCTCTTCCAACGTCGGCTGTCGATCGTCTCGTAGGAGTTGAAGAATCTCGTTCTGAGATTCTTCCATCTTCCGAATCCTTTCTTCCAAAGAAGGCCCTGAGGTCCTTTCACCGGCAGCATTTTGCCCCCCAGGGTGCAAAGATACTGAGATTGGTCGTCTATGGTTAATAGATGAGTTTCTGGACTGACGAGAGTTGGATCGAGAAGCTCCAACCAAACGACTGCTGCGCCTATTCACCATCGTAGCAGTACTCGAAGTAGTGGGAATGTTGTTCCCACAGACGGCGCCAAAATGTTGCGTGTTAGAAAATACGCGGCGGTAGAGTTTGTAAATTCGCGTCCGAGCGTTGCACGTAAGTTTAACACACAAACAGAAAAGAGGAGTGAACACCAAGAGTTTTTACGTGGAAAACCCAAAAATGGGAAAAACCACGGGGCCTCGCCCAGTTGCAAATTTCCACTAGTGTTTTCGTAGATTACAAATGGCGGATTTCATCCCACAAGTCGGGATAATCCAAAAACAACTTGTTTCTTCCACAAAATTCACAAAATCCTGCGAATTCCCTGCGTTTCTTGAAAATCCGGCAGAGCTCCGGCGTCTTCAGGCGGCAGGAAAAACTCCGGCGGCGGTGGTCGAGGAGGTGAGGAATCTCCTATTCCCCTTTCTCCTTCTCCTTCTCTTCTTCTTCTCCCTCTTCACTTTCCTCCCTTTGGTGTAGAATGAGGGCTCTATTTATAGTTTTTCTGGAGTGGCATAGCCCGTAAATAGGCGTGAGATCAAGGGCGAACAGGGAGTGGTTTGAATGGACGGTCGATATCGAATCTTTTGATCATGCACCGTTCATTGGACATTTTATGGCCTTAATGATGTCGGAATTTGATGATTTTGGGCTCGTTGGATTTGTCTCGTCGATCCGCTCGATTCGAGTATAAGCTCGTCAAAATCGGAGACCGTTTGGTAACTCAAATTGCGGTTTGAACCTTCCAACAGCGCTTCGAACCTTTGATTCGGACTCATTTGGGCTCGGATTGGGTTGATCTTGGTGTCGTTGGGTTTGTATTTCCGAGACGCTCAGTTTGACTATAAGCTCGCTGAAATCGGAGTTCATATGCTCCCGAAATTAATTTTTGAAGTTTCCAACTAGGTTTTGCCTCGAGATTCGTGCCCGATCAAGATGATTTTGCGATGCCGTATCAATTCCTAAAGCTAGTGACCGCATTAACCTCTTCTATCCACTGTTACCCATCTTATCATGACTAGACAACTAATAGATAAAGCCCAACTTATTCTTGATTATATTCATGACCTTTCTAAAATTGGGCATGCATCTCATAAGAGGAAGAAGAATATTGCTCTAGGACATCTAGTGACCTATATCTTAGAGAAGAAGTACAATCTTGTTCATCCTGAGCCTCTATTTGAAATGCCAATCTACTTCACTAATGCTTCATTTCGAGCACTCTTTGGGAAGAATGATAATTCTCGTGAGGATACTGAGGGAGAAAGGGGAGCAACAGTACCTGCACTTGCACCTGCTCATGGACTTGACTTTCAGGTGATGGTTCAACGCTTTGACCGATTTGAGAGTTATTTTAATCAACATTTTGATCAAATTCAGAATCACCTAAATCAGCAGGATCCATAATACCAGCAGGATATGGGTTGGATCTGAGGTCAGTTTGACTCGGTGAACACTAACGTGGCTATGATGAATAGCTATTTTTTGTGTTCAACCAACCTCCTCCTCTAGACTAGGGCCTCTCAGATTTCTATCTGTGTTTCTTGTGTGTTGTCTTTGCTAGTCTTTTGAGTTGTGATGATCTTAGTGATGATTTTAGTAGTTTTTGTACTTGTGTTTGTTCAGTAATTTGTGTACGTATCCTTTGTTCTAAATTTGTTTGATGTTATGTTGCTTTTGCTTTTATGTCTTGATATCAAAAGTGCTATAATATATCTCATCTTTTAATTGATATTAATAAAATGTCTTATTTTGATTAATTGTTTTTATTCGTTGTGTGAAATATAAGTTTATTTATATGTTAATCTTGTCTTAATTGATCTAAATAGTGTTATAAAATAAATTGCAATACAAAAATTAATTTTATTATGAAATCTAATTTAAAAAAAAATTAAGTTAATTTATAACTCGATCAAGTTAAGGCTGTCAATCTCATATTCTTTTTAGGCATACATAATTTAAATATAATTATTACAATTTTGATGTCTTATGATTTTTTTTATTTTATTTTTCTTTTTAATATAATTATCTTTATCCTTAGAGAAATTTGAGTTTATAGATTATTAATTTTGAAAAGATTAATTAAAAAAAAGAGTATCAAAAAGAAATGTACAAGTGTATAAAAATTGAAAGAATGCATAATGATTCACAAATTAAAAAAATGTATAAAATTAGCCCAAATACCAAAAGATGTATAAAGTGTGTCACAAATATTTGAAAAGATATGCAATATTGTCAATTGATAATGTTCTTTCCTCTATCTTTTAATCTTCAAATTCAAATCAATCTAATGTTCAATTATATTTTATATTGTAAATTGAATTTAACTAATCTTCATTTCGTCACTTTTACAATAATTATCCTTATATAATTATCTAGAATGTTTCATGACCTTGATCTATTTTTCTTGTCTATATTATATTTTAATTTAAATATTTTGAATCTTTATTTTTATCTAATGTACATTAATCTACACAACTCTCCTTGGCCTATTGGTTGAGAGCTTAGGCTTCCAACTAAGAGGTCTAGGGTTCGAGTCTATGTGTATGCGTTGTGTGTGTGAGTTTGCCTTTAATGGCCTAAATGTCCCCCCAAAAAAAAAATGTACATTAATCTTGTTATTGCAATTATAATTCAATCTCTTTCAAGATCAATTATTAAAGGTTTCTCATATGACTTCTTTCATTTCAATTTTTCCTTCTTCTTTCTTTTTGTTATTATAAAAAAGGAGGAGAAATATTGTTTGCATTTAATTTTTTCATTGCGTTTGATTGTTTGGTTTGTTAGTGTTATTTTATTTTCTGTTTGTGTGTTTTGTGTGCATTTATGAAAAATTAAAAAATTGACTTGTTCTTAAAAAAATTCCCTTATATTCACATGTTTATTCATTTAGGGGAGTTAAGGAGAAATGTAGGGTATTCAATTTTATTCAAACAATAATTATTTTACCATCATAAAAAAGAGAGAGATTGTTGAGATAGTTGGTACTTAGTTTTTGTCTG
The DNA here is from genome assembly GCA_016618105.1 of Dendrobium huoshanense. NCBI lineage: Eukaryota > Viridiplantae > Streptophyta > Magnoliopsida > Asparagales > Orchidaceae > Dendrobium > Dendrobium huoshanense. The sequence continues at coordinate 74,847,324 of CM028347.1, read as the reverse complement.
TTTGATATTCTTGCAACTTGTATGTTTTTGATGATTTCAAATATTATTGCTTTGATTATTATTTCTCCTAATATATTTTGAAAAATTTATTTTACTCTTATGTGTACTAACATTTCAGGAAAATCATACTCCGGATTGTTGAAGACTTCAAATCAAGATCAGTTTAGAGTTTATTATAATTGAAGTATGTATTTTCTATTTTATTGTGACTGAGTGAGTGTGATTGTAATTGAGTAACTGAGCACACACACATCGGGGGAGAGTTTAAAATTCACATTTTTTAAAACTTATTGTACTGTACGATATCCATTCATACGGGACGATCTGGTCAGTTATTTCTCTCGACGAGCAGTCGAATGAACATGAATGAAAATTTTCTAAGTATGGATTGTACTGTAAGAACCTAGTTCGTACATGCCTTCTAGAGTATGAAATGGACGAGTCCCTATTTGCTCAAAAATATTTTTTCTAAGTATGGATCGTACCGTACGAATCCTGTTCGTACATGCCTTCCAAAGTATGAAATGGACAGGTCCCTATTTGCATAAAAAAATATTTTTTTAAGTATGCATCGTATTTTACGATCACCATTCATACATTTCTTCCAGAGTACGAAATGTGAGGTCCCATTTTGTTCCGATGTTTCGTTCAGAAGAATTTGAAAATTTTTATAACTCATCGTACATGATGATGATATCATCATACGTACGCCATCCAGAGTACAAAATTGTGGGGTTCTTTTTCGTACCGACGAACTCAAAAATTTTTTTAGCTGTTCATACTAGACGAATATGGTTTGTACCGGACGATGATCATGTATGAAATAATTTCATACCTATTCACAACAGGTTCGTACACAACAGTTTTTGAATTGTTCATATGTACAAACTCTGATCATACTGTATGATCGTGGATGCTCAAAATTGAACAATTCAATTTTTTGGATAGCTTTTTATGTCTTTTGTATAAAAGATCCACTAAAATTGACGTAAAAATTTTTGTCTTCATGATTTTTCAAGGGCAATTGAAAGAGAGAGTGTTTGAGAGAGATTTTTTGTAAGTGAAGAATGAAGAGTACACAAAGTTACTCAAAGATAACGATCTCTTTGTAATTTTGGTTATCACTGTTCTTCTTGCCTTTCTAGATTGCTTGTGTGAAGATCTTTGAAGAAGATCCAGTACTCTACCGACACTTGGAGGGTGTGAAAGGATGAAGATTATCTGCCTACACTTGGAGGGTGTGAAAGGACGAAAGTTCTTTGCCTAAATTTGGAGGGTGTGAAAGGACGAAGATACTTTGTCTACACTTCGAGGGTGTAAAAGGACGATGGTTCTCTGCCGACACTTGGAGAGTGTGAAAGGACGATGATTCTCTGCCGCATCAGGGATTGGTGGAAGAGAGGTTTTTGTAAAGACTTCTCCGCCTTGTTGTGGGGGCAAAAGGAGAGTCACTTTGGTAATAGTGCAATACTTGAAGAGGGAGTCTTCAGGGAGTGGATGTAGGTCGAGTTTGATCGAACCACTATAAATCTTTATGTCTTTTAAATTTCTGCATTTTATTTACTGCAAGTTATATTCTGTGGTTGAAAAACTTATTTTTAAAATCCTTATCAACTTGCTAACTTAATCAAAGATTTTCAAATTTTAAATCCAAGAGAATTTTTAAAATTATCAATTCACCCCCCTCTTGGTTAGCCTTGGGACAATAGCTTAGGCTTAACAACCTAATCAAGTTTCAACACAAACTAATGCGTCGTTTGATTCCAAACTTACCCTATGTTGAAATTTGGCATTGGCAAATGATTATCAGAAGCATAACACATCTTAAATCTATGCTCTGGTACAACATAATCTAGTATTTGAGTAGGAAGATTTTCATCATAATTACCCCCTTGAATTTCCTCAACTTCCATATATAAAATGACAAGTTCAGCAACAACAAGCGATGTCATAATTTTATATACTTCATTGTCCTCAACTGTTAAAGCAATAAATTTGTTCCCTACTGGGAAGTGGCCCACAAAGTTTATTGTAAACTTTGATGTGCCATACTTCAGCGCTCTAAGAACCTTGGCCTTAAGCTACTATAAGTTTGATTTAATTGGAACTTGCAACGTTTGACATTTACCACTAGTATATATAGGTGAAAAATGATCATCTAATGATAAATCTCCATCATATATGAGCATAAAAGATGGTGGACGCAAACTAATTTCTAATACCTACACTTATAAAATATTTCAAATGACATCAAACCGCTTACTTGAACTATAAAATCTAACAGATTTAAATGCCAAACAAATTGCACCGAAAAAATAATCTTAATAATCAACTTCTTAAACTGCTACTTTTTGAACATATATTTAGACTTACTCATCAACGTTTTAACTTCGATGTTCATTAATTAATAACACAAACAAATATTTAAAAAAAATCAAGTTAACTTGATTAGAAAATTTAATATAACAACATTATATAAATTACTTCAAAATAAATTTATTATACTGACTTCCACTTACAAACTTGCAATCCATACAAACTAAGTTACTCGAACACTAACAACACTTATGACTTAACATACCATGCAATAAAAAAATATATAAGTCCGTATTAAAAAAAAATTTACTTGCAACACATTTGTATCCCTATACATCAAATTTTCATTGTAATAATCAATACAAAATTTATTAGGCATGTCATGCAAACAATTTTCTAACTAAATTAGAAAACAAACAAAATCTAAAAATATACTCATACTTTGCTATTTTAGGACAAATGTCCACAACAAACTTCTTGAAAAAATGAACTCCCACAAACATTGCACTATCTTTCTCTTCAATTGCAAAGGATTTAAATATTAAGCTTATAATACTAATCTCCACCAAATGTTAACCTACCATTTCCTTCAACTTTTAACTAGAAAATACTTTAGAAAAAAGAAGAAGAAAAAAAAAAATACTTATAGCTTTTGACCTCCGACCTCCCCATTCTTTACTGGGATGAAGTGACGAACTGTGCAACCACAACAACAACAAGCCTTTGTCCCACTATGTGGGGTCGGCTACATGAATCCTTTTTCGCCATTGTGTCTGGTTAAAAGTCAAATTCTCATTTAAATCTAATAAAGAAAGTTTATTTCTAATATTTTCTACCCAAGTTTTTTTAGGTCTACCTCTACCTTTCTTAACATAAGTCAAATCTAATACCTCAACTTTCTTAACCAAGTCATTGGAAGGCCTCCTTTAATGTGACCAAACCATCTAAGGCGACTCTCTCTAATCTTATCTTCCACTGGAGCTACTCCAACCTTTTCACGTATATGCTCATTTCCTATCCTATCTCTAAGGTCAAGCCACTCATCCACCTAAGCATCCTCATCTCTGCAACACTTAATTTAGTTTTACGCTTCTCTTTTAATGGCCAACATTCGGTACCATAAAGCACTGTAGTTCTCACCACCATCTTATAGAATTTTCCCTTAAGTTTGAGGGAGACTTTTCTATCGCACAATAAGCCCGATGCATTCATCCACTTCAACCATCCAACTTGAATTCTGCTTATAATATCCCATCAATTTCACCATCACTCTGAATAATAGATCCAAGATATCTAAAATGTGTACTCTTATTAATGACTTGATTGCCCAAAGTCCAATCCCCTCACTAAGTCTATTGCTACTAAAATTATACTCCATATATTTAGTTTTAGATCTACTCAAGCGAAAACCTTTAGACTCTAAAGTTGACCTCCATAATTCAAGTTTACCTTCAACTCCCTCTATAGTCTTATCAATAAGAAGAATATCATCAGCAAAAAGCATACACCAAGGTACATCCTCTTGTCTAGTGAGAACATCCAATGCTAGAGCAAAAAGGTATGGACTTAAGGCTGATCCTTGATGTAATCCAACCGAAATAGGAAAGTACTTGGTCAAACCACCTTGTGTTTGAACACAAGTAATGGAACATACATACATATCTTCAATGATTTGAATATAAGCATTATTAACTCCTTTCTTTTCAAGAAGTCTCCATAGCACTTCTCTTGGAACTTTATCATATGCTTTATCTAAATCAATAAATATCATATGAAGATCATCCTTATTCTCTCTATATTTCTCCATCAAACCTCTCAATAAATGTATGGCTTCTATAGTAGACTTACCCGACATGAATCCAAATTGATTTTGAGAAACATTAGTATCATGTCGCAACCTACGCTCTACAACTCGCTCCCATAGTTTTAATTAGTATGAAACATTAACTTAATTCCTCTATAATTCGCACACCCCTGTGCATCACCTTTATTCTTAAAAATAGAAATTAACACACTCATTCTCTACTGATTTGACATCTTTTGTCTCCAAAATAGTATTAAAAAGTTTAGTAAGCCAAGAAATTCCTTCATCTCCTAAGCATTTCCACATCTCTATTGGAATATCATCAGGTCCAACAGCTTTTTCACACTTCATTTTCTTTACAGTCTCTCTAACTTCGGTTTTACTAATAGGTCGATAAAAACAAAATATCTTTATTTTCATTTAGGGTGATAAAGTCACTAAAGTCAATCGTATTTTCACATTCGTTATTAAAAAGTTTAGCAAAATATCTCATCCACATTTGTTTAATATCATATTGTAAGAAAAGTATTTTTTATCTTCATCCTTAATACACTTCACTTGAACTAAATCCTTACTATTTTTATCTCTTTGTTTGACTAACTTATACATATATCTTTCTCCCTCCTTAGTATCTTATATATTATATAAATTATTAAAAACTAAGCTCTTTGCATCGCAAATAGCTTTCTTAGATTCCTTATGAGCCTCTTTATAACTTTCGCAATTATCAGAATTTTTACATCTAAACCAATTTTTATAACAAATCTTCTTATTTTTTTATTTTTTTCTTGTGCATTTGAATTCCACCACAAACTATTTTTGTTATTAAAAACTTTTTCCTACGAAATTCCAAGCACATCTTTTGCAATATTCTTAATATCACAAGTCATTTTTTCTCATATAATATTGACATCCTCATGCACAAATAGAATCTTAAGATCTAAAATCTTACTCAAAAATATTTTTGTTAATATTCTTTAAATGCCCCCATCTAATCCTAGAAAATTGTTTTATTTTATTTTTTATTATTTGGCTCTTTATTTTAAAGTCCAAAACTAATAATCGATGTTGAGTACATACATTTTCACTCGGAATAACTTTACAATCTATGCAGTCTAAATGATTAATTTTTTTTATAAAAAAATAATCAATCTGTGTTTTACTATATTCATTTTTATAAGTGATAAGATGCTCATCTCTTTTTTAAATAAGATATTAGCTATTAGGAAATCATAAGCTAAATAAAAATCTAATATAGTTTTACCACATTCATTTATCGTTTTAAACCCATGGCCATAATGGATGCTTCTAAAATCATCTATTTCTCTACTAACATGTCCATTTAAATCTCCTCCAATAAAAACTCTTTCTTCAAGAGGTATGTTTTGTATTAATTCTTTTAAGTCTTTTCAAAATTTTAATTTTGAACTCATATTCAAACCTACTGATGAGCATAAGCACCTATAATATTAATAATCTTATTATCAACAATAATCTTTAAAGCTATAATTATATCTCCAATTTTATTAATTTTTATAACATTATCCTTCAAACTCTTATCTATAATCACACATACATCATTTCTAATACGGCTCTTACCCGAATGTCATATTTTATATCCTAAACTATTAATCTCTTTAGCTTTCTCTCAACCCATTTAGTTTCCTGAATGCACAAAATATTTATTTTCCAATGAATCATAATATCTATTAATTCATTAATTTTCTTGTAAGTGAGCCTATATTCCAAGTTCCTATCCTAAATTTAGTTTAATAGACTAGCTTTTTTTCATACATCCGTCCTTGTTGTGGGAACCCTTGCTTATTTAATACTGCACCCGGGTGTCAGTGCAGCGGCCCTTACATACTTGTCACTATTTTCATGTCATATAGCACATTGCTTCCACGGGACGCCCTAACATTAACACAATTTTTTAAAGGATTCTTGTCATGATTATTCGACAAGTTTTACACTGGCTGTCGATTAACTAATGCAACCCTCCACTTTTCTCATTCAGGACTTGGAACCTGGCAACGACAGTATTAAAGTGACGAACTGTGCGAAAGAAAATAAAATTTTTGGTCGGGCAACTTAAAAAAAATTAAAACCAAAGTAAGTCGCCAGTTCAACAAGCGGCTTGACCATTCATGTTACATGCACAATTTTCATTTTTTACTCGGTCAAATTTAGTTGAAATTATTATGTGCGGACACTAGATGGTCCGGAGGCCAATCAGAATGCGCCACATCACACAGTACCCAACCGTTCCCAGCACCGATACCGAGCAGAAAAAATCACGCGGGGCTTTCTGGTTAATCTCAGGAACTAATTGCTCCTTGAACCGGCGACTATACATAATTTTTTTTATCAGTGCATATTAACATAATTAAGTTTCTAATCATGCTTACGTTAAAAATATCCCCTTTTGTTTTTCTGAGACTCTTGCTCTTTCTCGCACTTCGCCACTTCCCTTCCCTTGTGCTTCCGTCGTCCCGTCGCTCTTTCTCTAACGATGTGAAATCAATTTCTTCTCCCTTGTGCTTATCCCCATGGAAACGTGGTGGCCACGCTCGCTGGAAAGGCATCTCAAGGCCATTCTTTCCTCGTCCCGTTCTTCTCGCTTCTCCTTTCCTTCCCTCACCAAAGCCCGCTCCTTACGGACCTTATCGCCTCTTTTGACCACCTTCGACAGCCTGCAACATCCCTTATATCAGGCGTCTCTACTCCGGCCTCCATCTCTCCACCGCCCTATCATTCTCCGCCTCCTCGACTTCCGCCCTTACGCCATCGATCCAGCAAATAACTTCTCGTCTCTTTCCCCTGGCCAGGAATTGGACTGGAAGGAACACCATCTCCAGCACCAACATCAAAGCCAACCGGTCTCAGAGGACGAAACGTATGACGATCACCTTGTTGAGGTTCAGCAGGCGAAGCAGGGCCGGTTCATCCCCGTCAAGGCCTACTTCCTCTGTACTAGGTTCTTTGATTTTCACTGTTGCCTTTATCTGCTTTTAATTGAACAACTTAAATATTGATTGTGTGTGTGGCATTGCGGATAGCAGCATCGATTTGAGGAGCTTGCAGGCGCAGAATGCTTTTAATGTGATTCCTCCGAGCTCTCGCGCCACCAATTATGTGGTGCTTCGGTACTATGATTTCAAGGGAGATCAGGTAAGGCCTCCCATACATTTGTTGTTGAATACTATCTGCTTAAAATCGCCGCTTTCCAGGGTGCCGCAATACGATTTCGGATGCCCTCATCGTTGAGGAGTGGAGATTTTTTATGGAATGCTTAGGTTGCTGGTCTTTGGGCTTTAACTTATGCTAGTGTGTGTTGCTTTTTGCTTATTGTTTGGTTCAATGTTGTTTAGATAACCGTTTTATTCAAATAACAATACCATATTTCAAATGCACTGTGTTTGGTTCTGTTCTCATCCAAAGCTTGTTTGGAGCGATCAATAGACTTGATTTGTTGTGTTAGAACATGCTATCGATTTTTTGTGGGGTGGTGAGCGGGGAGCGAGAGTTGGGGGTGTTGTGCGCCAGGGAGACAGAGAACAGTTAGGAAAACAGATAGAGAGCTATTTGAATTTTATATTAAAATCGAAGTTACCTACTGTTAAGTTCAATATGTAGCTGCAGTTTTTGATAACTCAAGATAAAACAGCAAACGGAAATACATATACAGGGTCTAAAGGAAAATAAAAGAACCAATAAACACAGTAAAACTGTCAGTAGAGCGTCAAGGCTTCATTGTATTTTTCACCATGAAAGTAAGTTACAGCACTCCCATATATAAACTTAAAGGATTGATAATAAAATCGAGTTAGTTATGCATGAAAGGTGAAGATTGCTGCAGGCTTTTAATAAATGGTGATGATGCAAAAGTTCTGAAATAAGACGTGTAATGCAGCATGGTATTAGTGGATCTGAGTGCCGTTGTATCAGTATTGAAGATAGCTTATCATTCAGGCACTTATCTCTTATCACCTCCCCGCAAGTTGACAATGTTTCCTTGAATTGTTAGCTTGTGCCTTAGTTGAGAAAACCGAGTCAATGATAATGATTTGGTAAAAATATCAGCTGGTTGGTCTTGAGATGCAATATGATGGACTTCATGTGCTGAAGTCTGATGCAATCTCTAATAAAATGAAAGTCTATTTCAATATGTTTAGTGCAAGTATGAAAGACTGGATTTTTGGCCTAGACTATTGTTGAAATATTATCAAAAGAGTTTTGTTAGATGAGACAAGGGAATTTGTTAAATATTGTAAGGAGCCTACAAGTTTTCTGTCAAATTTTGGTTGAGAATAAAGTTCTGAATTATCAGTGAGTGTAGGTAGTTTGGACGATAGTGGAGTTAAGATTGGTTTACAATCTGTCATACCTGCTTTAGTAAGCAATTCTGAAGCATATCATCCTTGATTTAAATGAAATCCAGCTGTTGTTGGTGTAACTTGCAGTCCCAAAAGAGAGAGAGAGAGAGAGAGAGAGAGAGAGAGAGAGAGAGAGTCACATTTCCGGTTGATTCAATTTTGATGAGATGATTTCATTCATAGTTCATACAAGCATCCCCTAATTTGCAAGGAGAATTTTTACATCTAAGGAAAACAACTAAAACAGCTATCAAAAGGAATTTTGATGGATTTTTCATAATAGCAAAGTCTTTACTCTAAATAAAACAATACTAGATTATATGTTTATCATAGAAATAATCCTAATAAGGTAGATTCAAACCTGTTTAATTTTGTCTGGTCTGGATAATGTAGGTGATGATAAGATGGTGTGTCACTAATATGTTTTCATCTCTCAATTCTTAATTGTCTGTTTTGTGGTATATGTCTAGAAGTAGTAGGCCAACTGCATCCAATTGGTAGCACATGGATTCTTATGTTGGATGTGCACTCGATAGTTGTATTGGTTGTGGAGTAGTTGTTAGTTTTATTGGTTACATAATATTCGATGTTGAACTCATTTTTTGTCTCATGCATATATTTCAAATTTCAAACTCATCTCCCTTACTTTGATGAGTCTAAAGCATGGGCCATTCATCTTGACCGATGATAGTGGTCAAACTTATTAAAAACTTAAAAATGTTCAAAAAAGTCAAAGTCAGTCAAATCTCATGCATGCATGTCACATGGCTTCTAGGGAACCCCCCCCCCCCCCCCCCCCCCCTCGCCCCCATGGTCTATGCTAGTCATCTTTACCAAGTTTGACCGATTAAAGTGGTCAAATTAATTAAAAAGTCCAAAAAAACCTAAAAGGGCAAAATTGGAAAAATGCTTGGATTAATCTTTTAACCTTAGACTAGTTTATTTGAACACCTCCAAACCACTCTAGAATATTCATAGGAGGATTTTGAACCCAACCCAGGCCTTGGTTCAACCCAAATCAAACCCAAATTGTCCCCCCTTTATGAAATGACAAAATGGGCTTTGCGCCTTGGCTTGTCCTTACTTGCCTAAAGGCTGCCCACCTAACCTCATGAGACACTTGGAAAACTTCCAAGAGAGAGCTCCAAGCCATCCCAACCCTCCATGCAAACCCTAGACTTAGAATAGGACAAAACCTTTCAAAACCCTCATAACACACATAACACTCAAAACTCTCCAACCAAGCCACCTCGAGAGATCTCATTCCTTCCTTTTGGTTATTGGAGCTTCCTTCCTCGCTTCCCCACTCTTTCCCAACATCAAAAGTGTGTTAGAGGAGAGATCCAAGGCGATACATAAGCCGTTTTTCTTCCAGTTGTCAAAACTTTCGATACAGGCATTTTCAGGAGGAGAGTCCTTCAAAGAAATTGTTCATTCTTATGAAGATAACAAGCCCAAGAATGGGGTATTTCACCTACTGAATAGAGGTATATCACTACTTTTAGTTAAAATTTTGATTGTGAATAACTCTCAAAATACATCATATAAAGCCCTCAAAATCAAGGTGTAGGTAGTTCATAAGATCATAAACATTCTATGAAAATTTCATTAAGTTTGGTACAGTGGATAACCCGCAACAAGTAAAAGAAATTTCCTTAAGAAAGCTTTTTCTGAATGAAGAAGACGAAATATGTACCGTCCATCTTTGATTAAAAGTTTAGATTTCGTTGAGTAGCCGATATTTCTGACCCATTGCATGGGATCCCGCCCACAGATCCTGTGCAATGCTAACGTGGATAAGTGAATAGCCCACACGTCAACACGTGGCAGTTGCCGTCCCGCAGCTGGCCGCCGTCCCTCCGCCGGGACGCCCGCCTCGGCTAGTCGCTTTCCCGCTACTGCCACGTGTCGCCCCTTGCCCCCAAGTGCACCACGTGTCCACCACCGCCACGTGTCACTACCAAATTTAAATAAAATTATTTTAAATTTATAAATGTACATAACTTCAAAAATTCATTTCTGGGCCAATTTAATGATCTTGGGCTCTATGAAACTGGAATATCGAGCCCCACATTTTAAAAATAAAATCAAAAGTGTTTTGACAAATACCTAGAGAGTAATTTGCATTTGAACTCGTGGGGTAATTTACAAATTAGTCCCCAACCGAGCATTATCTTGGGCTCAAATATGGACAATGCAAATTAGGGGATGTTCCACTAATCCGCTAATTTTCTCTGGGCTTGGTTAGGCCCCTAGATTCTGTATTTGATTTTTCAAAGTTATGGGTTACTATTTGGCCTAAAATTTTGGAAAATTATGTCTCTTTGTTCATGTAGGCCTAGGTCAGTCTTGTTATATGCAATGTTTCACATATTCATGAATCATTTATTTATCATTTGCTTATATGTGCATTCTCTTTATATTATTTGTTAGGCATTGGCGAGTCATAGTTCCCAAAGCCTGAGGAGATGCTCTTTCTTTATGTCGGGTCAGGTATAATTTATGCAACTTTGTTAAGACTTGGTGACATAACTAACAAAGTGAATGACTTAGTGACACTCGCACACATATTTTGGACTGTTTTTATTTTCACCCAAATATATATGGTATGAGGTGTTAGACATTGGCCATATGTTAGATCACTAACAAAGTCTTGACCTTATTGGACAAGGCTTACCCCTTTTATGAATCTTAGTGACCTTCATATGGTAAACTAGGCTTGTAATGTAGGTCACATATTTGCATCATATGCATCGATGTTTTTTCACACGAAGCCGATCTCACTAGGGTATTTTTTTGTTTTGTTAATAAATCACTTAAAGCAACTATAAAATTACCTCCTTAATGATTTTGAGCTTTTAAATATTGTTTCCATGAACATTTCAAGAATGTGATAAGTAAAATAAATTCCAAGTTCTAACATATTAGATTAATTTATATGTTAGCTTTATGTAGTGTGTCTCTCTAATAGGTGATAGATTAGACTCTATTGCTTGAACCTAGTCTAGGATCCCATATTTGAACTTCATTTACTACTTCAAAATTTTCATGATTAAAAAACTATTTGAAATATTTTATATTACCTATTCCGTGAATAAAGTTTATAGGCTGGAAACCTTGAGCTGTGGGACTACGTGTCCTAATGATGCTTTGGTCCTTGTGCCCATTGTGACAATTTCATGAATGAATTGATGGAATATAAGTGTTAAATTATAAATCTTACAAAAAGAATGCTTTATTTTAAAATTATCTTTCAAATATAACATTTGATGTTGGAGAAACAAATGTACTTCAAATCAAGCCTTAGTGTCTTAACCCATGTTTGATTTGTGTTTATTTTGTATCATCTTCTTTGATGTGAGGTATATTTGTTGTAATCCTGGGGTTGCGAGGCTATGCGTACTAAGGAGGCTTTGATCCTCATGCCCTTTGTTACGAGTTACGATGCAATGTATTTCACAAGTAAGAGAAGAAAGGTCCAAAGATTTGCATAAATCACTCCCATAGGAGCCCAATCCAACTCTTTAACCACATAAGTGTCAAATCTTAGATCTGGTAGAACTCTTCTGTATCCTTATGCTCCATCCCTTTGAAATTGATTAACACTAAATGTAGGAAGCCTAGGATTTTTGTGGGATTTTAGAAAACTGAGGGATTGGCCACCTTTGTAGCCTCATAATCATTCTATCCTTAGGTTTAAGATAGAGGATCGGTCACTTGTCAATTCTTTATAACTCTAACACAGGTTATGGCTCATGTATGTTGGGCTTTTTATAACTTTATAATCAAAATCATAACTTTAAAATAAAATTATAATTAATTCATCTTAAATGACTAATCACTTAAAGAAAAATTTATGGGTTAATAAATTAAACAATATGAACTCGACCATGCAACTTAAACCTTTCATCTAAATTAGGATAGTTAGCTAACACTAACTTTGCATACACTTAGGAGCTGGATATGACACATTTTGTAGGCATGCTAAGATAGGGTGTAGCTAGGATAATATTTTTCAATTTCTTTATTTTTTTACTTTAAATTTGTGATGCTATGATTTGGTGTTATGTTTTGAATTGTTTTTTATTGTTTTGTTTCTTGTTTTGTGGATTGACGAGTGGGTGTTTTCCCTTATGTGATTAGAATTTTTCTAGAAATATCTTCTGCAGGTGGCTACGTTCCAAGGAGCTGATCAAAATTCTATAATTATCATTACAAATGCGCTATTTAACATATACTGCAAGGATTGCTAAGCCCCCTTGGGAATGTGGTCCTAAGGATTAGGTCTGAAAGTAAATATAATTGTTTTATTATAACTATGTTAATCTCTATTTTATATAGAGCTTATGTAATTTTTTTTCATATGTAATTTAGTTAGGAAAGCTATATAAGTATGTGGGTATTTTAAATGACAGATGACCAAATATGTGAATATCGATCAACACCCCACATACCATTTCAATAATGTATAATTTTAGGCTAAGTTGCCATTATGGTAAAGCCGAACTACCTATTTTTCTTTTTTTTTGGGTGTATTGCAAAACCCATCTGCACTTCTGGCCACTCATTTATTATTTATTATTGGATGGATAGTGTGTTTACTTTATTTGCATGCTAGAATTGCCTGTTTTTATTAGGTTTCTTTGATTGTTTTGCTTGGGGGTGGCTCAGACAAAGTTTTCATGTTAGGCTCATAGGATTTTAATTTTTTTATAAAAGATAAATTTGCCTAATTAAGATAAAAGAAACATAAGACTTAAAATCAACCAACATGCTTTCAAAATTTAATGCATAACCCCTCTTATCACTTTTTCAAAGTACAACTTGTATTAAAAAATCAAGCCCACTTTATGGTGGCTACCGGCTAGTTCTGATTAACTCTACCTTCATGCATAGCCTGAGTCAAGCATGCAGATTTTATTTTATCATATAGAATGATAGTTCACCATTGCATTAATATAGTATTCCCCTTCTATACCTCCCCATTACTCTTATATTTGCATAATATTGTACTACATAAGTTTAAAATGCTAGGTGGAGTTTTAGCTGGGTCCCCTTTTCGAGCAAGGTGGTAAATCCAGGTCGGGGCTGCTTAGATTTCCTGTGGGATTTGAGTTATAAGTCCCCTCATTGTCTTGCAGTAGCTAGGTCAAGGGCATTAGTATTGAGAGTACAGTACGTCTCTTGTAGATTTAGGATCAAAGGTCGGCGTTATGAGTGTCGTTGCATGCCTTATTATTGGATGAGCTTTACATTCTTGGGAGGCTATAAATCTCACTTATATATATCCCAGTGATAACATATCTTTCATCTTTCTCTCTTACATGCCTTATGTGAGATTTCTCCTATGTTAATTTCTTCCCTTCAGACCGAATGGATGATTGCATGAACTTTGTATGTGTTGAATAGCCTATTAAGTCTATCTCATTTGGATTAGAAAACCTAGAAATCCCACTATGCACCAAATCAAGAACCGTGCAAAACCGAAACCCGCATCAAATAAACCTCATTCGAGCTTATGTATCGAATGAAGGAAATCTCATGACTTTTGATTCAAATATATCATTATCAATCGAGATATGTAGATATGTAGGCGAAAGCCGTTATTTTCATTGATAATCATATGTATAATTTAATATGCTCTTTCATTAGCCTGCTTGCGTAGAGTGTAAAGGTTTGCGACTGTTTTGTCCTATAGAATAGTGCGATCGTATCCTTTGCATTCTAACCCCTTCGAGCAGTTCCCTTTCGGAGACCCACACTTGACAACATGAGTCCTAGAGTTAGTGGAGTTGCTTGAGCCCGACTTTGAATGCAAGATTTCTTTTTGGGCCTTCTCCTTATATTAGCATGTGTTTGGCTTTGATCTTCACTCGGTATGGAGCCATTTTTTGTTGCTTCGAGGTTCAATGTTTTCTTATTCAACAATGCTATGTATGTAGAAAGGTTAGCGATGACTTCAATCTCTATTTGTGTAGTCCTTTATTTTAGCTTTAGGGGCCTTTTGGCGTAGTTTATCAGATATTGACTATGATATGTGATGAGGACATCGCTCAGAGATTCAGACACGTGTACCGGCGACGGAATCGTAGATCGACGACTACGATTTAGCGTCTTTACTTTTGACGCATTATGTTTTATCTAGTCTTGTTGTATGTATGATGTTTTATTTAGTTTTGTTGTTTTCCGATTTTACCCCTATGGGGAGTGTCTTGTCATTGTAGCCCGGAGGGCAAGTTTGTACTTTTCCTTTTTCATGTTGGAGGCCTATATATAGTGGCCCTATGTGTTATAGTTGGATGGTGAATGATTAATGAAATTTGATTTTGTTTTCTTTTTCTTCTTGTGAGCGCACTAGAGAGAAGGGAGAGCCCAATATGTGGGCAATTGCAATACCCACCAGTCACTGGAAGAGTACGTGGCTCGTGGTCTCTTACTTATTCTTTTTTTTCTTCTTCTTTCTAGTCTACCTCCGATTATCGCCCACCATCTTATCGTCATCTTTCCACCGTCATCCCGCCACCAAAATAATCACTTGAGCTCCACCTAAGTCTCCTTCCACATCCCCACCCGCCGGCCAAGCTTTTGGCCACCCCAACCTGACACCAAGCCCAACGTCTTCCCCCCTCTTGACCGTCGGCCCCCCACCCACTTCAAAATTCATTATGACGATTTTAAATCGCCATAATGGCTCCCTAAATTAGTTCTTGCAATAAAGGAAGGAATTAGAGAATTTTGAAATTCAAATTTGAAATTAAAAAACTTTCCTTATTTGCAAAATCTAAATAAGGAAAGTTTTCAAATTTGAATCCAATTTAAATTTAATTTAGAGAGGACTCATTATTTTCCCTCTTAATTGGCCAAACTTGTTTGGAAAGAGCATAACTCCCCACAATTCCCCCTCCCCTCTCTCTTCATACCGCCGGCCCCAACATGGGCTTTGCCCTATTAATTCCCATTAAAGCCCCCCTCTCTAATTAATTTGAATTCAAATCTTAAATTAGTTCCCTCCAATTTTACTCAGAATCTGAAATTATTTTCAGATTTGGGATTAAAACTTTCTCCTCCCTTCTTTCCTAACCTAACCTAATCCTCCTTCCTCCAAACCACCCCCTCTTCTCCAACCTTAGCCTCCCCTTCTCTTGTTCCTCCCCTCTTGTGAAACCCTAGTTTGCTCATGACTATTGGAGCCAATAGAAGAAGACAATTTCCTCCTTCGTCATCGTCATTGGCACATGGCTGACCTGTGGTCAATCACAGCTTCGCACAACCTAGGGGAAATCGACATTCTCCGCTCCCCCTTCTACGAGCCTGACTGGGAGTACGACGAATCTGTGGAAGACTACGTCCGCCGCATCCTCTACTACTTAGCGGAGACGATCGATCTTCAAAAACCTAAGACGCCTTGGCTTCTCATTGGGAGATCTACCCCTTCTCCGTCTGCGGCTACCTCTCCATCAACGAAGACCTTTGGTACCATCTTCCTAGTGGTAGTCTCTTTCCTCGTATGCTTCGTCTTCATCCGCTAAAGCCTAAGAGTAATTGAGTGAGTAGGAACTCTAAGTGACTATATCTTGATGTTACGCTGTGGATTCTTGTTTACTTGCTATTAGGATTATTACTTTGTTTCGTAGTTATTGAGATTGTCCTGTTATCCTACTTGTAACTTTTGTCATCACTTAATCTCTTATTGAAAATTCTATGATTTTGAATTGAGCGAAGCTTAAGTTCTTAATTAGCTAAGTTCATGTTCAATATTTATTGTTAAAACCTAAGCAACTCTTGCCGCATGTTTGTTTCGCATCAATATGCGATTAAAAAAATTGTTATTCCACTTGCTGCTTTTGAACAAGATTGTGAATTTGAACTTATAAATCCTTTAAGGTTGATATTGCTGTTAAAGTTTCATTAACTTTCTAAATATTGAATTTTGAACTTTTGAATTACTGTGTTTCAGGCTGTGGAGTTTAGTTCTTTAAATGAGAGTAAATGCCACTACATGATAGTATTCCAATATGGCTCTGTTGTTCTGTTCAATGTTTCTGAGCACGAGGCTGATGGATACTTGAAGGTTGTTGAGAAACATGCATCCGGTTTACTACCCGATATGAGAAAAGATGGTACGTTTCTTTATATGTGTCTTCTTTTCACCAGCTATACCTTTTTAAATAATCACTGCAATTTCTTCTGTTAGCTCTCTATCAGTGGTTTTATCTCCCAAGTGTAAGAAATAACTGAAAGGCGTAATTTTCCAAATACCAAAAGGTGTACTTTTCAACTATTAGCTCACTTCCTCGCATGGCATTGACCTTCACAGTTCTAGAATATAGAAGTCGGGGTGAGGAGGGAGCGCTGGGAAGAGTGCTAGACGATCAGCCTGAAAAAAAAAAAAATTACATCAATTATGCAAAATCAATTTGGTGTCATGCTAGGAAGATTTGATGTGGGAATTTTTTATGTTGAGATGATTAATTTAAAATTATTAAGAATATAAAATGTTTTTTTATTGATAGTGGGAAGCCATATGTTGTAGTATCATGAATGATTTGGTATGCATAAAGGAAAATAAATGTTTTTAAAGCTATGTTTAAACTATTAAGGATATAGGTGATGAATTAGACTAGAATTATCCATTATAGTAGAATTATATTAAGGATTAACATAAAATTCATTTATAGTTTTTATCAGTACTGAAGATGCTTATAAATGATATTCGAAAGGAGATAAGTTTTATGCTGTTTGCTAATGATAATTATATTTTGTTAGACATTTTAAAAGAAAAGAAAAGTTGGAATAATGTGTAAAGGTTTAGAGAAAAAAGAGACGATTAGTAGAATATCTGAGTAATAATAGTGGTTTTATATAGAAATTATCAATCTATATTAATTTATGATAAAATGGTGCCTAGTTATGATAAATTTAGTTATCTTGAGAATTTTGTGAATATAGGTGAGGATATAAGTTTTAAAGTTTAGACTAGGTGGTTAAAATGAAAGTGATTCAATTATATTTTCTCATATAGAACATTATAGTGACGTGAAAATCACTTTATGAAATTGCAATTAAATCTGTTATGGTGTATTGATTTGAGTTTTATGTGGTTATGAAATCACCAATAGCCAAGTTGTTTGTAGTAAAAATAAGAAATATTATGATAAATGCATGGAAAATTATAAATAATAGATTTATAAATGATTATATTTGATGGATTGCGGGAATAGCATCTATTGAAGATTAAGTGGTGGAAAATAGATTTAGGAGATTTGGACATGTACAATGAAAGATTGAAATATCTTAAGTAGATAAAATAATGTTGAAGAATTAAAAAGGAAAATGGGTTAACCACAGATAACATTGATAGAATTTGTGTAAAAAGTTTTGGCACATAATTGGTTCAAATTCTCTAAGCAATATTCAGCATGATCGAATAAAGAATGGTGATTTATAAAATTGACCCTAAATAATTGGAATATGGTTGATGCTTTCTTGTGAAATAAATGAGACTTATTAAGGAAATTTAAGAAAGTTGTGTGTGTGGGGTTGTTGAAACAAAGAATAGAAAATTAAATGTAATTTTAGTGGATTTTAAACTGGCAAATTAGTCAATATTGTGAGAATTTAAGTGGTACCTAGGTGTGATAATATTTGTTTCCTGGGATCTATCATTTAAAAGAATACCTTCACAAATAAGCTCTTAACTTATAGAATTATAATTGGGTTCTTAAAATAAAACTATCTCAAAGGTACCTTGCTGGGAGATTTCTTGGTAATTTTTATGAAATCGCAATAATACTACTGTGCTCTATAGATTCTAGTTGTAGGTAAAAAATTATATTTTCCGCTGAGTTATGAGTACTAGAAATTGGAATAGTAATATCAATGTATGATAAAATTAGAAATAGTTGAGCGAGAAATGACTATTTGACTATGGAAGTTTGCCTATTGATAATAGGGTATTGGAAAATTAGCTTAGCCATTTATAAGGGGTGAAGTGCATTATTAAGATTGTTAGATGAAGTTAATGTTAAAGAAATAAGAATAAAAAGCGTTAACAAAAGATAAATACATGGAGCACAACGATTGAAGTTTAGCACTCAACTGAATTAAGTGAAGAAGGTGGGCTCATATGGAGGGTTCGAAACAGTTAGAATTTGGACCACGCTAATGATAGTTTATATGTGAAGGATCAGGAAGAAGCTAGTGCAGCTCAATCATGTTTCCATTCAGATGCTTGCTCTCTTTTCATATGGCAATTTCTTTTTACTTGTAGGATTGAGTTCATTTCAGCAAATGATCAATAATGAAATCACCAAGAAAATTTAGGAAAAATAAGGAAAATATTGGCTGTTGTATTGGCGTCCGTCTGCCCATTCAGGAAATCTGATGATGGTACTAGGGCGTTGTTGCACTTTTTATTCATTTATTTATTTTTGTTTTGTTAACTGTTCATTTATTCCTTGATTCATTTTCCTTTCTTGACATGCGGACTCACCAGGAATAGTTGTCCATATGATTGACATGCGGGTGCTATAATCCCAGTGGCTAAATTATTGTGATTGTTGTAAAATAAACAACAACAGCAACATCAAGCATTTATCCCACTACATGGGGTCAGCTAAATGAGTTTTTTTTTTTCTCTGTGTCTTATTAGAAGTCAAATTTTCATTTAAATCTAATTAAAAATGTCATTTCGAATACTTTCTAACCAAGACTTTTTAGGTTTATCTCTATCTTTCTTAACATAGTTCAGATCTAATACATTTACCCTCATAACCGGATCATCAGAAGGCCAACGTTTTATGTAACTAAACCATCTAAGACGACTCTCTCTAATCTTATCTGCCATTGGAGTTTCTCCATTTTTTTCACGTATATACTCATTTCACATTCTGTCTCTAAGAGTAAAGCCACTCATCCACCTAAGCATCCTCATCTTTGTGACATTTAACTTAATTTTATGCTTCTCTTTTAATAGCGAACACTCTGTGCCATAAAGCATTTCAAGCCTCATCACCATCTTAGAGAATTTTCCCTTAAGTTTGAGGGGCACTTTTCTATCACACCACATACCCGGTGCATTCCTCCACTTCAACCATCCAACTTCAATTCTACTAATAATATCCCCATGTATTCTACCATCATTTTGAGCAATAGACCCAAGTTATCTAAAAAAATGATGGAAGTGTGATTTATTTCTACAATTATTCAATAGATGGTTTATCTGCCATACCTTATGATGTTATACACGTATCATATTAATGTAAAACAATAAAAATGGTTTGATGCATTCTCCTATAATTTTAGGGGCTTTATTGTATTAGGTTATGTTGCAGATGAAATTTGCTTATGCATCCATCACTTGAATATGATAAGCTCTATGCTATAGAGTCATGATTGGGTTGGTTAACTACTGAACTCCTTTAGATTATAAATGTGCAGTTTAGGTTAGTAGTTGGTAAGGTGAATAAGTTTGTTAGATAAGCAGGCTGTAGATTGCTGGGTTTATTGACTGGTGGTGGAGGACACAACAGTCCCTGGTTTTATGTGTGGGTTGCTGTTGGGCAAACTATGGGAAGCACCCTGTAATGGGAGAAATTATTTTGTACGGAAAGCGGATGCAGAATGCCGTTCGGAAGTAAACCAGAATGCATCATATCAGCAATACCGAGTTGCGACACTGAGTTGTACCGAGCAGCGGTACCGAGCAAGGGGTGACGTGACACATTTTGGTTGGTCTCTAAAAGGCATTCGGTGTCCGCGCAGAATTCCTGTAATAGGCTAAGTATGCCTAATTATACAAAGATAGTCATAACTGCCGAAGCAAATCTGATTTACTTTATATTTGAAGCCTGTATTTGATACATTTGAAAGGTTTATAGCATATTGTTTTGAGTTTCTATGTGAATTGTTTCATCATGCATGTGGCTATTAAAATGTACTTCTAATGTTAGTAGCTATCTATGCTATTTGGTTATTTTTCCCTTTGATATCCACTGCTGATTGAAAAGAAGCTTAGCTTTTGCTTGATAAGACCTTTCTATTTAATTCTAGATTATGCCGTAGTAGAGAAACCTACTCTTGATGTATGGATGCAAGGTGGGCTTGATTACATCATGCTTAAGAATTTGAGCATAGATGGAATCCGAACAATTGGAAGTGTTCTTGGTCAGAGCATTGCTTTAGACTACTATATCCGGCAAGTATGTCTCGAATAGATTATTAAATATTGATATATTTTCAACTGTTTAAAGGATAATATACGATTTGAATTCTCCATCTTCTGTAGGTTGATGGAATGGTTGCAGAATTCACTGATATTAACCGAGGGATGGAAAAAACTGGTACCTTTACCATGCAAAGGAAAAAACTTTTTCAGTTAGTTGGAAAAGCAAACTCAAATATGGCAGATGTCATTCTAAAACTTGGACTTTTTGAGAGGTATTCTCGATATTCTCAACTTCTTTCTTCATCCGATTCTTAAAAAAATTCAGGCATATGTTTGTGTAATAGACTCTCTTGATGGAGAAATTATTCTATGCGGAGATCGGACCCGGAACGTTGTCTGGAGACCAATCAGAATGCGCCACATCAGCGGTACTGAGCCGCGGTACCGAGCGAGGGGATGACGTGGTGTATTTTGGTTGGTCTCCATACGGTGTTCAGCGTCCGCACAGAATAATTAATCCTCTTGATGGTCTCTTGGCACCCTTTATATTGTTGTTTTTGGCGCTGGTAAATAACGCATTAGGTTTCTGAATCAACCTTCCGAATACATTCCAGTGTAATAGCATTCAAACCTTTCCACAGTAAACTTAGGCTTCGGTTGGTACATCTTTTTTGCTGCTTTTTAAAACAGTTTTCTAGTACAAATTTTTTTTGAATTAGATATTTTTGTACTAGAAAATCATTTTAAAAAGCAATATTAAAACTGTCCCAAATAAAACCTTAATATCTCGGGAGGCTCTTAGTTCAGAAAATCTATAGGAAAGAGAGTATTTCATACTCTCATTAAAAGGATATTCATTTGAATTTCTATTCTGTTGGGGCTTTCCATGTCTTCCAGGGAAACCTTGTTTCTACATCTCCTTCAGCAAAATAGTTTCACCATCTTTGTATTCTTACAGGACAGATATTGCTTGGAGAAATGCCAATTATGCTCAGATTTGGGAATATCTTCGGGACGAATATGAGCTTAGTCAAAGGTTTGGAAACCTTGATTTTAAGTTAAAGTTCGTTGAGGTAAGTTGAATGGATGGCCATTTCCTCTTCTGGAATCCCTTTAACATCTTTCTCATCAAAATTATCAATCTATTTATTTACTGTCCAAAGCTTGAATATGAACATTTTCTTTCATTTTCTCTCTCTGCAGCATAACATTCGCTTCCTTCAGGAAATTCTTGAAAACAGGAAGTCAGTCTTTTTGGAGTGGCTTATCATTGTTCTGATAGGCGTCGAAATTCTGATTTCTGTCTTCAGTATTGTTCAGGGATTATAAGATGAATTTAGTCCTAAGGTTAGCCATTATATGATTTCCATCTTTTTTTTAGCTTTTGATCTACAAATCAAGCTTCTTTGTTATGGATTGAACTGAACCAATTGTAATTCAATTAAATACAGGAATGTGGTGAAGCTTCCACTGAATCTAACCACCCAACTTTGAAGCTGTGTACATGTATTGTTTATGTACATATTATGCATTTGAGCACTTTCTATTGTACTTCATTTTAATGAGTCAATTGGCAAGCAATTGAATAGTAAAAATGTAGTAAAAGCACACTGATGAACAATAACTGCGTTTTTACTTCTCATAGTCACAAATTGAATGATTTTCTACATCCGGTCTTTCTAGTTCTATATCCAATTATTTGTTGGTATATATATATATATATATATATATATATATATATATATATATATATATATATATATATATATATATATATATATATATATATATAATGCTTTTATGAAAAAAACAACCACTTTTTTAATAGTTAGGTTTATCTTGTTGAATTGCATTGGGTCAAACTTTATGTTTTCTAGGATGATTGTCTTTTTTTAGGATGTATTACTTTTAAGGGTCTATTTGAGATACTTTTTTTTAATATTTTATTTTTTAGATTGCAATCCTAATTCTTGATTAACTATTATTTTTTTGCTATTTTCAAAAAAATTGTGTTAGTAATTTTTTTTTTACAATAGTTTTAAAAAAAGTTAATTTAATTACAATAGTTTTACAATCATTTTTATAAAAAGTTTCAAGTGTAGAAAATAGATATTTAAGTTTTATATATAATTATTAATAATGTTTTGTTAGAATATTAATAGAGAACTAATTTAATAATGATTATTATGAAAAAGTAAGTGCTACTAATGATAGTTATAGTTCAGTTGGAAAACATCAACAATGCTTATTTGAATTTTCTTTAAGGTTTCAGTTTTCAAATACTTTTTTTTTTTTAATTTTTTAAAAATTTTTATATTAAAATAGTTTCTTTAAAAATAGTAAAAAAAAAAGGGTCCAAAATGCAACTTTAGTTTGTTAAGTTTTAAAATGTACCATCACAAAAGTATGCATTGTGAATGAATAATGCTTATTTATGAATACATTTTTAATATTCTCTAAATTATTTTATCATTTTATACAGTTCTTTATTTTTGCAATAAATCTACTTAATTTCCATTTAATTATTATAACAAATTTGAGGTAATATTTATGACTATGTTTAGTACAATCAAAATTTCTAAATTGTTAAATTTTGAATATAATTTTAGAAAAGAGAAAAAAGTTTTTATTTTTCTTCAAAATTTGCTTTATATAATTTTATCTAATTTATTTGTAAATATAAATTATTTAAAATTATGTATATATATGTGTGTGTAAATATTTGACCTTTTAATTCTCATAATGCATTTATTCAAATTAATAGCTCTATAAAACTATTATTTGGGCAAATATTCCTCAAAATTATAGTTAGGTATCATTAAACATTTTATTTAACATTATGTCCTGATCTAAAGACTAGTGTAGTGGGATAAAAATTTGATGTTGTTGTTGATGTCCTAATTTAAAGATATGGACTCGCACCATTTCTAATTTGGTCGCATAAATTCAATCATTTATTTCTTATCAACTTATGAGAATTTTTTTTTTGACATCACATCAAAAAGACCACTATAATGGTTAGAAAGTTTTATTGAAATATTTGAATTGAACATAGGTTTCATTTGGGACAGCTTTTTATTGCTTTGTAAAATAACTTTTTAGAGCAAAATTTTTAATTTAAAAAAATATTGTACTAAAAAACTACTTTAAGAAGCAGTAAGAAAGCTGCCCCAAAAGAAATCTTAGACATCTATAAATAAATATTTCTGATGTTTAAATGTTATTGATGTATACTTAAAAACGATTTGCTTAATGATTTCTATTGATTATGACTAAAAAAAAGAAATTATTTGAAAATGTGTTATTAGTCATTTTGAGAGAGAGATGTAAATAGAATCATGTTGATAGTAAAATTATGTTCAAAAAAAGTTTGAATAATAATCGATAAGGTTCAAACAAGTCTATATTGGTCTAACTTTATTGGAATCACAATTAAAAGTATCTCAAATCTTATTTTTGCCAAATTCGAATCTTATTTAAATAATTTAAAATCTACTTAAAGCAAATTTGGCCTTTGGTCTACCCGAATGTAGTTTTAACTTTTAAACTTCTTCGAAGAAATTGAAGAAATTCTTTTGTAATAAAAGAATTAGATAGCATCTGATTCTTGTGAGCCTCCGGCGTACTCGTGCTTTTTTGCTCGTTCAGACGACCATGGCAGGTGCTAGCTCATCCTACACCCTCCCCTCTGAAGTTCGCCCTCCACCTCCTACGAACTTCAAAGAGGTCATCGCTTCTGCTGCCTCCTCCCTCGTCAAGCTTGGGATCAATGAGTCCTTCTTCCGCTACGAGACTTATATGACTGCTGGCTTCACTGATGGCATCTACGCAGGTATGTTACGTCCCTTCGCAGATATCGATGACCTTGGTCGCTGTGAGCAGCTGTTACAGGTTGGGATTAGTCAGCGTTTCTTCGGGACTTTCAGAGGGGCACGCATGGCCCAGTTCACCAGATTTCTGCAGTTTCTGAAGTCACCAACCGGGCAGGAAACCCTCTCCAGGATGGCGCAACGGGACAGACTGGCCAGGCGCGGCGGTGATGTCCTGTCTGCTCAGGAGGCAGGGGTCGTCGCCGGCCTTGAGTTTCAAATCACTGATACTGCCAATGAAGTTACAGATTACCGAAAGTCCGAGGAGGCTGAGATAGCTAATTTGGAGCTCCAGATCCGTGAGATCCGTGCCCGTATCGACGAGAACGTCAATAAGATCAAGGAGAGCAAATTCCCTGGGGGCGTCTATGTCCCTCTAACTGTTCCTGAAATGAACAAGGCTTGTTGGGAGTCCTACTTACATGAAGCAGCTCTGACCGGCCAGTCTCCGGCCCCAATCAATGAGAAGAATCTGATTGACGCAGTCCACACTTACTCTGTGTTCGTTCGTAAGAGACACATGTTCGAGTACGCCAGCCAGGATGGATACACCGACGCCATTCAGGCCTACATTCGTGAAAAGATCGGTAACTTTGAGGCGGTCCGTAACGTACGGGCCGCCCGTAGATTTCGAGGCCTCCTGGAAGTCATGGGTGCAGACGTAACTACTACGGTTTCCACTGGAGCAACGGTTAGAACTGATGGAGCAGATCCCAGTGGGAAAGATCAGCGCCAAACTGCCGCAGAGTTCTACGAATCCGTTGTCCCACTTCTAATTGGCGAACCTGTTATTGGGGAAGAGGCAGATGGGGAGGAAGCTGAAACCGAGCATCGGGCGCGCCACCGAACTTCGACTGTTCAACCTGTACATGATCAGGAACCACCCAAGGATCGTTCTGCTCGCAGAGAAAAAAGAAATCGACGTAAGAGGGATACCACATGCGAGGAGTAAGTGGGAGGCGGGGCTGAGGAAGATTATCGGCGGTGGCGAGATGGTCGACATTCAAATTTCAGGGTGGTGGTTGTTATGCTGACGCAATGCGTTTGCTCGCGGATGCCAGCATAGAGTCACCAGGCCGACTGTTGAATCGCCACTATACATTGAGAACCGCCCGTAATGTCCCTTCAGTTCCCCTCTGACCTGGCCGTCCCCGACGAGAACATTTTAATAATGATGCTTACTAGTCCTCCGACCGGACGTAAGCAGGAACGTCGAAGGTCGAAAAGAGGTCAGAAATTAATTTTAATAGAAGCCAATTCGTCCAAAAGCGCAGTTGTACCGAGCAAATGCGCGAACCTGAGCAATATCAGAAGAATGCGCCGAACGCTTAAGCGCATTCTTAGAATAACTGTTCATTATTTGAATGCGCCATCCAATACTTCGAGTTATGCTTCGAGCGTTGATTGGTTTGTTTGGAATTCAGCGCTGGCGAGAACGGTTGCGGAAATGACCGAGGTTAATACAAGAAGTTGTTACAGTACGAAATCATCCCTTCGTTTTTCTCTAGTTCTCCCGTGAGCTGAAGGTGAACAAATTTTTCTGGTAAACTCGGTTATTTCTCGGTACCATTTTGTTTTGAACGGTAATATCGTAGTAAGTTAGGTCTATGTTAATTTGTAGATTTTGCGGTATCATCCTCGTTAATATCAATTTTCATGTGTAGATAATAATTTGTATCAAGCAAACTTACTGAGTTTTTTGGTTTGTAATTGTCGGCAGTTTAATTTTCGACGTACATACATTTGCACTCAGTATATTTTTCCAAAAAATAATATAGGCGTTGTAAATGTCTGATCCCTAAATGAAGTCGGATTTAATGTCCTTACAGGTTTTACGTAGATTTCATAAAATATTTAGATCTCGTACCCCGACGGGATTTGAAGAGATCCAGTAGAGAGTTATAGTTAAATTTGCAGGATTTATTTTTGTAATTAATGTTAGATGACTCATATTAATATTTATATGCGCCTGCCTATCTAGCGCATTGAAACATTTTTTTAAAAAACTGCTTGAATCATTAAATCTCGCATATAAGCTGCTAGTGTTCCGAAAATTTTGCCTCTTTTATTTGCTTGTGGTTGTAAGCGTAAAACTGGACTATGTAATTTATTATCTAACTTTATGTGGTCGCTTTATGATGATTTTGCTATATATATATATATATATATATATATATATATATATATATATATATATATATATATATATATATATATATATATATATATATATATATATATATATATATATATATATATATATGAACTTGATTTGACCATTATTCGGATCTTTTTTCTTGCATTGTTAGAACTTGATTTGAACTTAGTTCAAACCATTTTTCGATGTGTTTGAATACTGCTCCAAAAATATTAAATTAAAAGTTTGATTTTTTGATTTGAAATCAGTTGGAATCATAGTAGGCCTAATTTTAAAAATCAGCAGGTTCAAAACAGCATTATGTAAAAGAAGCATTATTAATAAAAAATTTGAAAAAGAGCAGAAACGCGAAATAATTTGACGCATTTAGAATGCGCAAAATATTTGGACGCATTTTAAATGCGTCAAATGAATTGGCGTATTAGCCAAGAGAGAGAAAAAAGCAGTGTTGTGAAAACCGGACCGGACAACGAACCGGAAGAGGGAGAGGTTCACGGTTTGACCGGTTCGATCGGTCGAACCAGGGTCGAACCGGATGACGTAATAAATAATAATACTATTAAAAATTAATAACATAAAAATCATATAATATAAGTATATGAGCATTTAATAATATTTATAAAATTTTAAAATATATAATAAAATTTTATACATATAAATATTATTTAAGAATAATACTTAATATAATATATAAATTTATAATATAAAAAATTTATGATTTTTAATATAATATAAATAATTAAATATATGACAATTTAATAATATTTATAATTTTAAAATATATATAATACAAAATTATAAATATAAATATCATTTAAAAATTATATATTTATATTTTATAAGAATAATATTTAATATAATATATAAATTTATAATATTAATATTTTATAATATAATTATTATAATATATATTATAGTAAATTTATAATACATATCATTTAAATTTATAGCCCAACTAAAAAAAAATTGAAGCCCAACTAAAAAATTTTTGAAGCCCAACTAGCCCAAATAAGCCTCAAGTCACATTTTAAACTATTCATGCAACTTCTTTAGTCCCACATCATAGGGGGAGTTTAAAGATGTTTCCTTGAACCCTTTATAGAGTGAGAAGTACACTCTCTTTGCAAAATAAGTTATGTGAGATATCTAAGATAACTTGCATGTATTATGATGAAATTAATCATCATATTTAATAAAAAGTTTAAAAATTTTTAATAAACCAAAATATATTTTTTAAAATTTTATTTAAAACAAAAATAAAATATTTTTAATGAACCGGCCGGTTCTTTCCAACCTGGACCGGTTCAACGGTTTACCGGTTGAACCGCCGGTTCAATCCGGTTTGATCCAGTTCTATGCAGAGCTGGTTCTGAAGCTGGATCGGACCGGCCACCGGACCGGTTCACGGTCGAACCGGTTGAACCGGCCGGTCCGGTCCGGTTTTCAAAACCTTGGAAAAAAGAGAGTGAGGGGAGAGGATGGGGGGAGAGAAAAGAGAAAGAGTAGCAGGAAGAGAGAGAAAGCGGACAAAATAAATAAAGAAAAAAAAATTGACCGGAGAGAGAGCGAAAGCTGACGGAAAAGAAAGTATATTAATTAAAATAACATTAAATTAATATATAAATATTTTAAATAGTAAGTGCAATTAACTAATATTATATATATATATATATATATATATTTAAATAATTAAACTAATATTTAAATAATAGTTAACTGATTTATATTTAATATTTAAATAATTATTTTAATGATAAAATGATATTAATTTTTTTATTTAAAGATATATTAATTTTAATTTATAATTTTCTATTTTGATTATTTATACTCGACATATTTTTTATCATTTTTCAAGAGATACTTTTTTTTTTTATACAAACTCCATTCAAATTTGATAGAAAATGGGTTTTTTAAATAAAAAAAATGAGAGAGATACTTTAGTTTTATTGAAAATAATTTTTTTACTATTGCGTTATCTATATTATCAAATTTATATAAATTTCAAATTTTGAAAGAATTTGTTTATTCTTAAATATTTGCTATTATTTTAAATACTTTTAATCAAATTCAAGGCAATTAAATATTTAAAAAGCTTATAATGTATTATATATAAATATTACTTAAGTAATATATATATATATATATATATATATATATATATATATATATATATATATATATATATATATATATATATATATATATATATATATATATATATATATATATATATATATATATATATATATATATATATATATATATTATTTAGTATTATAAATATTTCTTAAATAATAATTAAATATTTAAATATATATTGGTATTATAAATATTACTTATATTAGTTAAATATTAATTTAAATGTTATTTTAATTAATATATAACTCTCTCCCCTATTAACTTTAACCCTCTAAATATTTACTATCTCCACCCAGTTGCTCTCCCTCTCTAATTTAGTGTCTCTCTCTCATCCCTCAGCTTTTTCTATCTCTTCCTACCCTCTCTCTCTTTCTCTCTCCCCGTCCTCTCCTCTCCCAATATTTTTCTCTCTTGGCAATTAAGTCAAATTGGTTGGCGTATTAAGAAAACATTTAAATATTTGAGATTTTAAATGCGCCAAATTGTTCAGCGTATTTGCTTCTTTTTAAATTTTTTTTAATCCTGCTTCTTTTACATAATGTTGTTTAAAAAGTGATCCTTTTTAAAATTTGGCCAACGAGATTTTTATACTAAAAAATAACTTTACAAAACAGTAAGAAAATCATCCCAAATAAAATCTGAATTTTATAAATGTGAATTCTTCTATTCTTCATTTGTACAAAGAAGAGGAAAATAAAAATAATGTAAATTATTTTATCTTCTTATTAACTATGATTGCAAGTTAAGCATATACTCCTTTTTTTTCATATACATTTAAGATCATAATTTTTTTTATGCATAAAATCAACATCTAAATTATTTTTTAAATTATCAAACCCCATGTTGTGCATGCAACGATTAAATTATTAAATTTTTGGCAAAAGTAATAAAAAAAAAAAGTCGACTGAAATTTTATTGTGAATTTTGATGCTTGAAGAGGATTTTAAAAAATAAAGATATGAGGAAATTAATTTTATAGGCAAATAAATTTAAATATTATGTATGTATTGCTTATATTGTTTTTTCTAGTTATTTTGTAGAGAAACAGAAGAGGAGATTCGCAGGATACCGGAGATACACGGAACAGGTAATGAGTAAAGTAGAGAAGAAAAAGATACATTAATGATTCACTATTACAGAGTATAAATAGAGTAACTTGATAATGAAATGAACAGAACAACTTTAAAAACAAGTACATAGAGCCGTTGTACACAATAGCTGACCAATCTCACGATGCCACGTATAACATGGCTAACAGCCCCCCTCAAACTTGTGGTTGTGTAGCAGCCATAAGTTTGGTTGAGAGTAATTTAAACCGGTTGTTGGGCATGGCTTTAGTGAATAGATCAGCGAGCTGATCTTCTGTACATATGTGATGGACCGAGATATTATTTTTCTTGATGCAGTCCCGAATGAAATGGCAGTCCACCTCGATGTGTTTCGTCATGGCGTGGAAGACTGGGTTGTTGGCGAGAGCTATTGCGGAGGTGTTATCACAGTATACGGTCGTGGGTTCGAGCTGCGACGTATGGAAGTCCTGGAGAAGTTGACGGAGCCATAGAACTTCGGCAGCTTCGATTGCGAGAGCGCGGTATTCGGCTTCTGTAGAGGACCTAGCGATTGTAGTTTGTTTCTTCACTTGCCAGGATATGAGCGAGGTACCGAGGAAGTTGCAGTATCCAGAGATTGATTTACGAACTTGATTATTGCTGGCCCAATCTGCATCTGTGTAGCCTTTTAGAATGAGGTTAGATCGGTTTAGTGGTATACCTGTATCAAGAGAGCCGTGGACGTATCGAAGAAGACGTTTCAATGAGTCGAAATGAATGTTGAGAGGTGCTTGCATATGCTGGCATAGTTGATGGACAACAAATTGAATATCCGATCGGGTGAGTGTTAGATATTGAAGTGCGCCTATGATTTGCCTGTAGAAATGCGGGTTGGCGAAAGGTTCGCTGGACGTGGCCGAAACGGTTGTTCGGCACGATATGGGCGTAGAGACCGATTTCGAATGTTCCATTCCAGCGCGTTGTATGATTGTTTTGGCATATTTTCGTTGATGTAGAATCACGCTAGTATTGGTTTTGTCGGTTTGAATGCCGAGAAAGTGAGAGAGTGAACCGAGATTTTTCATTTGAAATTTGGCGTTTAGATTAGCAAGTAATTTATTGATTTCGGATGGGGAGTTACCTGTGAGAAGAATGTCGTCGACGTAGATGAGCATATAGAGGCGAATGTTCCCGGACGTGTATGTGAGAAGCGAATGATCCGCGGAGCTAATAATGAACCCGAAATTGATTAGGTGGTTAGAAAGAGTGGCATACCATTCCCTTGGTGATTGTTTGAGGCTGTAGAGAGCTTTCTTGAGCTTACATACGTGGTGCGGGTATTGCGTATCTTGAAAGCCCGGTGGTTGTGACATGTAGACGGTGTCGGTGAGTGTTCCGTGGAGGAAGGCGTTGGAAACATCAAGTTGATGAATGACCCAATTGTGGTGAAGAGCTATGAGAATGAAGACCCGTATTGTCGACATTTTGGCAACGGGGCTGAAAGTTTCGTTGTAGTCAATGCCGTGTTCTTGATTGAACCCTTTTGCTACTAACCGTGCTTTGTGCCGAGCTATAGACCCGTCAGAATGGTATTTGGTTCTGAACGTCCACCTAGAGCCGAGGATGTTCATGGAGCTGGTCGGTGGAACAAGTTCCCAAGTTCCTTGGGCTTGTAAAGCTTGAAATTCTTGTGACATTGCGGTGCACCATTGTTCCGATTTTGCGGCCTGGTTGTACGTGGTAGGTTCGGTAGGTTGTAGAAGGTGAGCCAAGTTGAAGATAGGCTTCAGTTTGGAGAGACCACTCTTAAGACGAGTGACCATGGGATGATGAGGAGGATTGATGTTGGTGGAAGTGGGCATGATGTCCTGATTGATCGAATTGATTGGGTTGTTCGTAGTAGTGTTTGGGATGGGTGTTAAGCTGTTGTGGCTGGGATACGGAGCGTGTCCGGAAGGCTGAGGGTGATTGGTTTGGTGATGTGTGTGAAATGTGTCTTGAGTTTGTTTCGTAATAGTTTGTGGTAGGCTAGTGTTGGGAACTAGAAGTAAGGGAGGGATGTGAGGCGTTGAGGTGGAAAGAGGTACCGTGTGAGCCGGATTGGTGGAATATGGGAAAACAGTCTCATTGAAGAGGACGTGCCGTGATATATAAACTTTGTTAGATTTTGGTTCCAAGCATTTGTAACCCTTTTGTGAATGAGAGTATCCTATGAAAACGCAAGGATGGGATGTGGGGGAAAGCTTGTTGGAAGTGAATGGCTTGAGCCATGGGTAACAGAGGCAGCCAAGAACTTTGAGGTAATTATAGTCGGGTAACTTACTGTATAGAATTTCGTATGGAGATTTATTACGTGTGTTGGGAGAGGGCATGCAGTTGATGAGGTAGTTGGCGGTGAGCAGGGTGTCGGCCCAAAGGTGTAGAGGTAAGGAGGCTTGTATGAGCAATGTCCGCGTGGTTCCGATAAGATGCCGATGTTTGCGTTCGGTGACGCCGTTTTGAGATGGTGTGTGCGGGCAAGAGAATTGATGACTTATAACGAGAGTTTTGCAATACATTTTGAATTTATTGTTAATGAACTCGCCACCGTTATCAGTGCGAAGGATCTTAATTTTGCGATTAAAATGTCGTTCGACCGATTTTTGAAATTCAAAAAATTTGTAAAAAACTTCAGATTTGTTTATCATGGGGTAAATCCATGTAAATTTGGAAAAGTCATCTATAAAAGAAACGTAGTATCGAAAGCCTTGAGAGGATGTCGTAGAGAACGATCCCCAGACATTCGAATGAACAAGATCTAGCAAGTTTTTAGTTACAGTTTGAGACAAAGTAGTGGGGAGATGGTGGCTTTTGGCCATTCTACAAGAATTACAAGAAGAGGTAGTGGCTGTAGTGTAAGAGGAGCCCGAGAGTTTTGCGATTCTTGCAAGAATTTGAGCTGAGGGATGTCCGAGATGGCGATGCCACAGATCCGGTACCTGTTGAATAGACAGAAAAGCTAGCTGATATGTATTAGCGGTTGATGGGTATGGACTGCGGAGCGGGTAAAGACCGTTAATAGAAGGACCTGTGAGAAGACGGCGGTGGGTCTTCCGATCCTTTATTTCGTAGCCATAAGGAGAAAACGTAATGTAGCAGTCGTTGTCGGATGTTAGTTGATTAAAATATAAGAGGTTAAAGGATAAATCAGGAATGAAATTGAGATGCGATAGGTTGAAACTACCTGTAGGGGTTGGAAGAATCCCTTTACCCGTGTTGTGTATTGGAATGTGATGTCCATTGCCGAGAGTTACCTGGCTGTTGTCGTTGTATGGTTGAGGTTGTTGAACTTGAGACAAGTCGGAGGTGAGGTGTGATGTGGCTCCACTGTCGAGGAACCAGTCGGAGGAATTGGTAGTAGGAGGAGATGTGAAGAGAGCAACCGTAGGTTTGGTATTGTATTGCTCGTCGTGACGATGCCAACATTTGATTGCGGAGTGTCCAGACTTTCCACAGATCTGGCAGGAAATAGACGAGCGAGTGTTCTTGGTTCTGCGATTGTTTGGTGCGGTGGAGGAGGCTCGACTGTTGTTGTGACCACGGTTTGTGGAAGATCTGCCACGCCCGCGGCCACGACTTGCGGTAAGGGCCGTTTGTTGTCCGTCGAGGCTGAGCTAGTGAAGTTCTTTGGCGGTCTCGTGTAGAAGATTAAGTTCTTCACTGCAAAGGAGGGTGTAGAGTTCGTCTAAACTTACGGAACGAAGATTGGTGCGGATAGCAGTCTTGAAGGCCTGATAGGTGTTGGGAAGGCCATTGAGCGTATAGTGAATGACATCTTCTACATCGACTGGAGAGCCGGCGGCGGCAAGTGCATCGACTTTAGATTTGACGTCGAGGAGGTACAGTGTCATTGTTTTATCCTTCATAGATAGGTAATGAAGTTTGTTTTTTAATTGGGAAATTCTTGATCTTGTAGAAGATTGTAGTCGGCTATCAAGAATTCGCCAGATTTCGCTGCAGTGGTCGGCGGAGAGAACGTAAGGTAAGATAGCAGGAGAGATGACGGAGTATAATGCGGCAGCGAGGTTTTGATCGATAAGTTGCCAGGTTGTGTGGGCGGTGTTGGTGCTGAGTTGCCCGGCGGCGTTGGAGATTGTGGGAGGCGGGCAGGTGACTGAGCCGATCAAGAAGCCTTCAAAACTGTTTGCCCGAAAAAGCTTTAGGACTTGAGATCTCCATAGCGAATGATTATCCGCTGTAAGCTGCTGGGCTATGACGTTCTTGACGTTGCTCATCAAGAATTTGAGGGAGGATGAAATTTGAGGAGAGGAGAAGGGTTCTTCGGCGGAGAAGGAATCTGCCTGAGTGGGGGACGAAGTAGTTGTAGTAGATGTCATTGGAGATTGAAAGGGGGAAGAGGATGAACTAGACTTCTGATACCATGTAGAGAAATAGAAGAGGAGATTCGCAGGATACCGGAGATACATGGAACATGTAATGAGTAAAGTAGAGAAGAAAAAGATATATTAATGATTCACTATTACAGAGTATAAATAGAGTAACTTGATAAAGAAATGAACAGAACAACTTTAAAGAAAGTACATAGAGCCGTTGTACACAATAGGTGACCAATCTCACGATGCCACGTGTAAGATGGCTAACATATTTAACAACTAGCTATATAATATTTTCCATTGATTTTAACTCTTTTAAATTTAGGCAATAAAGAGATGGCATCTTTAACATCAATTTTTATTTTTATTTTTGAAAATTAGGAAAAAAATTTATTTGATTAATATTTTCTAAGCCTTCTTGTTTTTAAAATAGTTATTTTTGTTTTCAAAAACTCAAAAACAAAATTTATATGTTTTAATTGTTTTTGTAACATGAATTATCAGCCATCGAATATTGGGCACCATATTGGTTAACATTGTTACATCTAATCCCTCTGAAGGCATGGACATTAAAATCTCCTAACTCATAAAATAAATAGATTTATGTGATATTCAATCAAATATATTTGATTTCATATTAAAATATAAATAAAATATTAATAAATAACCTTGAGCTCTCCCATTTTGCAGGAATATTTAAGAAAATTCGACTTATGTCCTTCTTAATAGTCAAAATTGAAGAAATATATATGTCATTTATTTTCAGATCAAAATAGATTTTATTGTATATAAATTGCTTATTGAAGTTCTACAAATGAATTTAGTTCAAACTAATTTGAAATCAAAAATTTATTTAAAGCTTTGAACCAGGTTTGAACTTCATTCCATGCTGAAGTCAAACCAAACGAAGTATATCATTTTTTGTTATGGAATTGAAGGGAGCAATAAACATTGCTAACATCATTGTTTGTGGTGGGGAGAACTGGATGGAGGTTGAGGGGAAGGTGTTGATGTGAGTGGTGGCATGTGATGGGGACTAGCGGCGTATTTAAGAGAGGAGATGCTCGTAATGGGAGCTTGCTTTAGTTACATTTGCATTAATTAAAAAGTTAAAAAGGATTACAAGCAGTACAATACTATATGGAGTTCGCTATGAGAGATAGGGGTGTCAATTTTGGGTCATGGGTCGGGTTTGGGGCGAACTCGAAACTGACCCGGCACTAGGGGTGTCAATATTTGACACGACACGAAAATCCGACCCGGACCCGAACCGGGTCGGGTTCGAGTTAGAGTTTTCAACCCGTTTTAGAAATCGGGTCGGGTTCGGGTTGACCCGAAAACCCGGAAATGACCCGGATTGACCCGCTGACCAAGCTGCATGCGTTTGCCCGTGGCAAATCTCGCTCCTGCCCCGCTTGCCCGCTGCCCTACCCCGCTTGCCCGCTGCTGCCCCGTCAGCCCGTGGCAAATCTCGCCCTGCCCCATTGCCCGCCCCACTTGCCCGCTGCTCTACCCCGCTTGCCTGCCGCTGCACCATCAGCCGTGGAAAATCCCGCCCTGCCCCGCTTGCATTCAGCTGCCCCATCATGTGAAAATAGACAGGGCGGCACCGTGGCAGGCTGCTTGTCCCGAGGAGGACCCGAGCTCGTGCCCAGGCTCGCCGGCTGCCGCATCCAGGCCATCAGCCGCGTGAGGGTTGCGGCGTTCAGGCTAGCGCCCGCGTCCTGGCCGCATGAGGGCTCGCCGGTTGTCGCGTCCAGTTGACCCGAACCTGAAGTGGGTCAGGTTCGGGTTCGAAAAACAGACCCGTTTGTAAAAACTGGTCGGGTTCGGGTTGACTTGAACAGTATCAGGTCAGTTTCGGGTTCGACCCGAACCCAACCCGTGACCCGAAATTGACACCCCTGCCCAGCACTACTCGGGTTAACCCGAAATCGACCCTTTTTTAAAAATGGATTGGTTTTCCATACCCGAACCCGACCCACTTTGGGTCCGTGTCAACCCGACACGACCCAAATGACTAGGTGCTAACAAAAAATGCTAGTTTTTCGGTCAAAAAATAGGTCAATCTCCATTTTTCGGGTTAAAAATAGGTAAAAAAAGACTCAATCTCGGGTTACCAGGTCAAAATTGGGTTTTCGTGTCAAAACGAGACAGTTTCGAGTCAATTTCGTGTCAAAGGGTGAACAAGAACTCGACCTGATTTTTGAAACAGGTTGAATTGTTGAATCAAAATCCGAACCGTTTTGGGTTCAGGTTGACCCCTAACACAAAATTTTCGGGTCGAGTTTTCGAGTTGTGCAAAATATTGACACCCCTAATGAGAGATCTCCCTCCACAAAATAAAACAAAAAGATTGAAGAGCATTACATTAGGTTTGAACAGGGGCTTGAACCAGTATGAATTCAAACCCGACCACAAACCTATTTCATATACCCTAAACCCTAAAAAAAAATTAAAACTTCAAATTCAAATAATCATGAGTATAACATATAATCTGTTATTTGGCATAATTTAGTACGAAATAAATTTTTGAGTATAGTTTCACAATAAAATAAAACGCATGTACATTTCTAATATTATGAGGGATTTAAAGCTTAATTTTTTTTTAATATAAACATAATTAGATACGAATATTATGATAATAAATTTTAAAATCTTTATTTAAATTTACTACAATTCTCCCGCTTTGAGGGTTTATTTAATACTATTTTGGCTGGTTTGAAATATGATAAAGACACGCTCATTTTATATCCGAACACTTTGGGCTGTATGTTTCTTTGCTCCAAGTCGCCCTCTCCAAATCCATGCGCCACAATTTTGAAATCCTTTTCCTCATCTTTAAGCACTTCGAACCCTAATCTCACTCATCGAAGAACATTGCTCGTCTCGCAGATCCGCCACTTTAATAGACGTCTTGTCGACAATTTAAAGCATGGAGGACGTTCCTCTTATTGAAATTTCGTCGGTGGATGATCTCCTTATACCAGTTTCTTTGCAGGAATTAGGTCGGCCTCACTTCGCGACTTCTACCCCACTGATATCTATGATCTCTTTATGTTTGTTTCGTTCGATTACTCTCTTATTACGTTTCTTTTAGTCACGCGGTACAATCTTTATTTTCTTTATCTGTGATTTATCACGGTGAACTGCTGTTGTGCTTTTGGTTTCTTATTGACTAGATTTTCATAACTAGGTTTTCCATGCTAAGTTCTTAAAAGAAATAAGCTATTTAAACCGTGCGATGCTTATCAATTTCTTGCAGCATTTCAGATCGTATCTCTTCCCCGAACCAAAAATTGGTTTACTTTTAATTATTTCAGAAGAAAATGGCTAAGAAGACATAGTTTTGCTATTTCGGCTAGAAAGCTGAAAGAAAGCAAATCAGTTTCTTCCTGTTACACTGATCATGTTCCACTTTCATTAGAAGCATTTATAGCTGTTAATGTCGGGTCCCTTAGACCTCACTCATCAGGAACAAATGAAAAATCAGGATTTATAAAATCAACTAATTAGTTGGGATAATATTAAGGATGATGATAAGTGGTGGGAGACCTCTCCTCCTGTCATTCAATTTTAGGGGAACAATGTATAAAACCTTAGCAATGTCATAGTTTCTTAATGCCGGGTAGTTCTACTATGGAAGCTATACATTTTTTAAGAGGTTTGATGAACAAATATAAAGAGAATAAGGAGGATCTACATATGATATTTATTGCTTAGAGAAAGCATATGATAAAATTCCAGAAGAAGTGCTCTAGAGAATTCTAGAAAAGAAAGGAGTTAATAATACTTATATTCAACTCATTAAGGATATGCATGTAGGAGCTGTTACTTATGTTCAAACATAAGGTGGTTTGACCAAATGTTTTCTTTTTTCAATTGGATTACATCAAGGACCAACATTAAGCCCATTTCTTTTTTGCTTTAGTCATGAATGCTCTTACTAGGCATTTGGAAGAGGATGATACAACACCCAATGTTCCAGGATTTTGGTAATTGTTGTTGGTCGAAATGAAATTTTGTTTAATCTTGATTTATTTAGTGATTATAAGTCTTATAGTGTCTAATGAACTCTAAATAAGTTAAGAACTTAAAATGGAGAAGAGAAATTTTAAGTCACCAAATATGCCTATGGAGCACCACGGCATTGGGAGTTCAAGCATTGCAACATTAAGCTTTATGTTTGAGAGGTAAAATAAGAGAGGAGTTGTGACATTAAAGTTGCTGCCGCAGTGCCAAGTTCTCTATTTAAGATAGTCTTGGAGGATTTGGAATATTCGATTGAGCGCAACAGCTTTAGGGAGGTGACCACCGTATCGCCAAATCCAAAATAATATTTTAAAAAATAAAATATCTAAATATATTTTACCATCATCCATTTGCTCCCTTGCCGGTGAAGGAAGAAGAGAGGTAAGGGAGAGAAGGAGAGAGAAAAAGGAGGAGACGGATTTAGAGGCCAAAGCACGAGTTTCATCCACTGGGTCAGTTGATAATTTCATAGAGCACGATTGAACACCCATCTCTGATCTCAATTCTAGTGATTTCATAAAGATATGAAGAATATATATATATATATATTGAATAAATGAGGCATTTCTAATTTTTTGACATTTTTCACCGTGCACCTTTTTATATGTATTGAATAAATGAGGCATTTCTAATTTTCATGATAGTTCATTACAACAACATCAAGTCTTTGTCCCACTATGTGGGGTTGGCTACATGAATCCTTTTTCTCCATTGTGTCCTATTAAAAGTCAAATTCTTGTTCAAATCTAATAAAGAATGATCATTTCTAATATTTTCTAACCAAGTCTTTTTAGATCTACTCTACC
Source organism: Dendrobium huoshanense (assembly GCA_016618105.1). NCBI lineage: Eukaryota > Viridiplantae > Streptophyta > Magnoliopsida > Asparagales > Orchidaceae > Dendrobium > Dendrobium huoshanense. The sequence continues at coordinate 74,808,236 of CM028347.1, read as the reverse complement.
TTTCTTAACATAAGTCAAATCTAATACCTCTACTTTCCTAATTGGGTCATCAAAAGACTGCCATTTTATGTGACTAAATCATCTAAGGCGACTCTCTCTAATTTTATCTTTCACTGGCGCTACTCCAACCTTTTCATGTATATGCTCATTTCGTATCTTATCTCGAAGGGTAAAGCCACTCATCCTCCTGAGCATCCTCATCTCTATAACACTTAACTTAGTATTATGCTTCTCTTTTAGTGGCCAACATTTGGCACAATAAAGCATTGTAGGTCTCACCATCACCTTATAGAATTTTCCCTTAAGTTTGAGGGGGATTTAAAATGTTATTCTGGCTATTTCTTTGAAATTATTATTGAAATGAAAAATATTTAATGAGTAGATTTTTATGCATAAAATTTGATTTAATATTGGCAATTCTAATAATTCGTGCATCGTCATAATCACGTGTTAAAGCCATAACGTGCCATTGTTGTATTCCAATTGCATAATTCATGGAATGGTATTGGAGAAGTTTTGAATTCTGAAATGTTACAAGTGCACTATTTGAAATAATACAAGGGCTATGTATGTTCCGTTATGGCCCCATTTGCCTTATGTAGATGTGGGAGGGATTCTGGTCCTACTTGCTGAAAGCGGGTTTAAGAGGTTTTTCTATTATGTTCTGGCCCCATATGTGGGTGTGGGAGGTTAAATAGAGCTATAAGTAGAATAGAGTTATAAGTAGGCATTGAGACATATGCATTATATTCATGCATAGCATATTTTGAAAACTATCTGAATCAAATGCAATAATATTTTGAACATACTCTAATAACTCTAAAATTTATGTTTACATTCTGATGAAATAAGAAAGTTACGTGCAAGAAAGATTCTAATAGCAAGTGTACTCTAACATCTCTAATAGTTTTGTAAAGGCCATATGTGAAAGTATAAGTAATAAGCCTAAAGTTAAATACAATTTTGATGATCCTAAGAAAGTAATTTTGCTAACACTTAGTTTATCGTTTACCGATTAACTGGATACTCATTATTATTTATATTTTAAATGGATATTGACATCTGTTATGGAATTGTGAAAGATGTCTGCTAAGTTAGTGGTGCTCACTTTGTTATTTTACTGTGAAATTTTATGAAAAGGGAAGGGCCTAGTGGAGTAGAGAGAGATAAGGAGAGGATATTCTGATTCAGGACAGTTGATGTATTCTTTTGCAATCAAATATTTAATTCTGCTGATGTATAGATCACCTGTTCAATGGATTACTATATATTTCTTTTTGTGAAATGAAATTAAGTGATGTTTAGATTGATATTATCATTTTGATTTGAGAAAATTTAAGTTTAAGGATTTGAGAAAATTCCATTAGATCCCAGGGCGTCACATATATACCTTGGTGTATGCTTTTTACTGTTGATATTCTTCTTGTTGATAAGACTATAGAGAGAGTTGAAGGAAAACTTGAATTATGGAGGTCAATCTTAGAGTCTAAAGGTTTTAGTTTGAGTAGATCTAAAATCGAATACTAGATAATAGTAATAATAGATCTAGTGTGGGAATTGTGACTTTGGATGATCAAGTAATTAAAAATAGTACATGTTTTAGATATCTAGGGTCTATTATTAAAAGTGATGGTGAAATACATGAGGAATTTATTGTAGAATTCAAGTTGGATGGTTCAAGTGGAGGAGTGCATCAGGCTTGTTTGGTGATAGAAAAGTACCTATCAAATTTAAGGTTTTATAAGATGGTGGTGAGACCTGTAATATTTTATGAGGCAGAATGTTGGCCATGGAAAAAAAAACATAAAATTAAGTTAAATGTTGCAGAGATGAGGATGCTTGGGTGGATGAGTTGCTTTCTATGATGCACAAACACAGCAACACGAACATGAGAGATGATTTTTTTTTGAAAATATAGGATAAGGGTACGGTGCGGACACGACATTACATTTTTTAATATATTGTATAGATATTAATATAACATCATATTAGAAATGACAAACAATAATAAATGAATGACATGATAACTTGTCTAGCTTATAATATAAACTATTTAGTACAAAATGTTTAGTACAACCACAAAAATATAAGCAAAAAACTATTTACTACAACATCAAGCATTCAAGCTTCAACTACTAAGATTAACTTCAGAGGTTTGTTTTTGACCTTCAATATCATCATCATTGAATATCACTGCTTCCAACTTTTGTTCATCAAGAGAAAGATTTGTAATAGTTCATTGGATATTCATATAATAAAAGTTGGTTCTTCTTTGTATCTATTTACTTCTCTAGTTTGCTAGTGCTCTCCATAATATTTGTTTAACCTCTAATCTTAATCACAAAGAATGTATCTATTTACTTTTATACTTCTCTAATTCTCTCCCATAATAGTTTATTGAATATCATATATTAATCTTAAATATTTTATATTCTAAATATATTCTATATTATTCTAAATTTTCATCTATTTCAACAAATTTCATCAACTAGAATTACAATACGGGCATGCATATAAAAATATTCCAAACATAATCAAAATTCTTCTTATTCCATGTCACTAAAAATTGCAAACACGGGTAGGCATTAAAGTTTTCAATAATCATTACTTCCTCTAAAATAAATGATTCATTTTCTAATAATCATACCTTTCAATAATCATATTGATGCATATATGAGCGAATGTGATATTTTATTTGATTTAGCAAATATAAAAATATAAAAAATTTATAATTTAAAATAATTTTATCATAAAAAATTAGGACACAAGTGTCCCAGCTGTGTCCTATTAAATTTAAATATTAGTTTAATCGGACAAGTGTCTGCCGTGTCTAACACGTGTCCTAGTCGTGTTGGGCACGTATCCGTGGGGCCGTGTCTGACACTTGTCCGACACTGCATTCTCTCTTTAAGAGGTGTGTCTGTGCATCATTGGTTGCTTTACTTTTAGAGACAAAATGCGAAGTGAGTCTATATGTGAAAAGGTTGATGTAGTTCTAGTGACATATAAGATTATAAAGAGTCACCTTAGATGGTTTGATCACATAAATTATCGGTCTTCCAATGACCCATTTAAGAGAATAGATGTATTATATTTGATTTATGTTAAGAAAGGTAGATGTAGACATAAAAATATTTGGCTATAAAATATTAGAAATGACCTTTTTTAACTAGATTTAAATGAGAAATTGACTCTTAATAGTTAATAGGACACAGTGGAGAAAAATGATTCATATAGCTGACCCCACGTAGTGGGATAAAGGCTTAATGTTGTTGTTGTAATGTGGTGAAATGGGAAGAATACATGGGATAAGATTGATTCGTTCATTCCTGAAAGTTGGTTCTTCTTTGTATCTAGATGGGATTTTCCACAATTTGCACAAACTGTTATTTTAGGTAATCTCATAGGCTATCGTGGTTGGTTATGATAGAATTTCTACTTTTAGGATGATCCACCTCTATGATCATGTTCTCTTTCTACCTTCAGTCTCCCATTTCTATTTAACCACTTCTATATCATTCTCTAGCAATCTAGCACTTTCCACTAATTCAACAAAATCTTTTATGCGAAGAGAAATTAATGGTTGTTTTAGTGAATCCCTCAATCCTTTTAAAAATCTGTAACACTTTTTCTGATTGATAAGTTGAGGAGCATATCTTGACAGAGCTGTAAATTCTGCTTCATACTGAATAATAGTTTTTGCTCATTGCTTTTGATTTACAAAGCTTTCCTGCATTCCTTGTCTTGCTGATGGAGCAGCATACCACTCTTTGAAAACTTGCTCAAATTCCTCCCACATAATTTGTTCCTTGGATTTACCTCTGAATCTCTCTAGTTGTTGTCCCCTCCAGCACCTTTTAGCTTCACCTTCTAGTATAAAGATTGCCAGAGATACACGTCTATTTTTAGGACATCTCATTCCATTTAAAATCATCTATATCCTGAAAATCCAGTCTTCAGCACTTCTGGCATCAACTCTTTTAAATAATGGAGATTTTAAACTTTGAAATAGCTTTAGATGCTTATCCACTTTGGCTCCCACCAGATCACTTGCCTCAACATTTGCACTACTACCAGGAGTAGTAAGCGTGATTGGTGTAACTACAAGTGGAACACCAGGTGTTGTAGCTCCCACCAAAGAATGCATATTTTCCATCAACTGCATCATCATACTCATCATTTGCATTTGCATTAAGTTGCCTTATATTATATTAACAACATTAGTTCCTATTGGTGTTTGATCTACACTGGGTGCCCTGCCTACCATACCTGTTAACGGCGAATGGCGCACCATGGCGCAAAGGTCCATTTGGAGCCATGGCGCATAGCGCACGGCGCGGCGCGCGCTATTTTTGAACATGGCGCAAGCAATATAAAAAATATAAAATAATAAACATGAATATGAAATATTATTAAAAATGAAAAATAAGCTATCATAATAATAAAAGACAACCATAACATATATAAGTTCGACTAAGTAACATCCAAATATCTCATAATTCAAATATTACAATCTTTTTTTAAAAGATCAAATATGAATTTAATCTACTCTTCTTGGGAATCATCATCATCAGCAAATGTTAAAAAAGCTTCATTTTCTTCTTCAACATTGTCTCCTACTTCATAATCCTTTTCATCACCCTCCTCATCATCATTCTCAATAGCAACATCATGCCTAATTGAAGATTCTTTCTCTTTCCCTTTAGATCTTTCCCGAATATTATAGCTTTTATCATAAACACCAGTAGCTTTAGCAATACTTGTCCAAGTTAAATTTTTCTCTCTAGCAATAAAGTCATTTTCTTCATCAGACTCATCATCTAATTTTCCTGTTAGCCATTCATTTGCATCATCTATCTCAGTCAAAGAAATATGATCAATGACATCACGATGATTGAATCTCCGAATTAGTGCTCTATTATATTTCACATAAACTAAATCCTTTAAGCGACCATGATTCAATTTGCTTCTTCGTTTTCTATGAAGCTGCAATTAAAATATTATTACATTAATATATTATGAACATATATAAAAAATCAACACATACATTATAAAATACTTACATGTTCAAAAATACTCCAATTGCGTTCGCATCCAGATGAACTACATGTTAAACTTAGGACTTTGATAGCAAAGCTTTGTAAATTGGGAGCTCCTTGTCCATATGCCAACCACCAATCAGCTGGAAGAAATAAATTTTTTTTCAATATTATATAACAAATCAGTCTTAATTTTTTTGTAAATAATGATACCTGGAGATCGGGTAGCTCTTTGTCTTACAGCTGGAGGAATACCAAAAAGTCCTTCACCCATAATGTATAAACTTAATTCATTACTGATTTTATCTTCTTTAGCTACATCTTGAGATAATCTTCCAATACATTGATAAAGACCATCAGCTATTTCCTTATCCTTGGCAATATCAGGGTTATTTAAGAAATATTCAGGATTTAAAAAATGTCCCGTTGCATGTAGAGGCCGATGTAATTGCACTTCCCATCTTCTATCAATCATTTTAAAAATTTGATCATACTTATCACAGTTATTGAAGCTTGCAGCAATTGCCTCTTTTGCTCTATCCATTGCTTCATATATGTAAGCCATTGGGGGCTTCTTCTCTCCATCAATCAATATAAGAACCTTTAATAAAGGACCAGCTATTTTTAAGGCATACACTAGTGTTCCAAAATGATTGATGTAAGATTGTATTTTGAGATTGTTTTGCTTTAGCCTCTTTCGCATAAGGACCCAAGATAAATTCCTCACAAGTAAATATTTTCTTCAAGTTCAGTTGTTGTTGATGAAAACGTTGTAAAGTTAAGAAAGCTGTTGCAAAGCGAGTCTTTGCGAGTTTGACAAGTGCTCTTTGATTTGTGCACCTTCTCATTAACTCAAGTAAGCGAGGCCTAGAATATATAAAACTGTGTACTGCCACTGCTTTCTCAAAGCATCGCCTTAGTTTTTGAATTTTGAAAATGTCCTCCATTAATAAATCCAAACAGTGAGCAGCACAAGGAGTCCAATAAATGTGAGGATATTTATCCATCAATAATTTTCCTGTTATGTCATTATAATTTAAGTTAAGATGTACACAATTTTTTTATGAAATAACATAACTTTAGAATAAAAGTTATGACAAACCTGCAAGAACATTTTCGGATGCATTATTAGTGACTACTTAGATCACATTATGTGGTCCAATAACCTCGATATACTTGCAAAAAAGTTCAAACATTTTCACAGCATTCTTGGAGAAAGAACTAGCATCAATTGATTCTATGAATGCACTACCTCTTGGACAATTAACAAGAAAATTGATTAAGCTTTTCCCATTCCTTGACGTCCATCCATCTGCCATTAGAGAACAACCATATCGTACACAATCTTCTTGATGGAGTCGCAATAGCTCATGTGTATGTCCAACCTTCTTCAAACAAGTAACTCGTACCTCATGATAACTAGGAGGTTTCATTCCTGGTTCAAACTGCCCAAGTGCCTCCACCATAACAGGGAAACTATCATAGTTCACAGCATTAAATGGAATCCCAGCATCGTACATCCATCTACTGAACACTTGAACAGCCCTTTCCCTCATTTCTTTTTTAGCTGCATCCATTTCTTTGTTAAACTGACCTTTTCTATGCTTTACTACATCTTCAGGATTTGGTGTAAGGAAAGTATCTAATGGACCTTTAGGTCGTGATATTTTAAAGATAGATGAAGATGTCGATCATTGACTAGATGTGTTAGATTTATTTGTCCGCAACATTTTGGATGGTTTAGCAACTAAAATATCATCTGTCATCACATCAAAGTCTTCTCCTTCTTCTTCAGCAAGGTTGACATTTGATATGTCATTAAACTGTTCCTTTAAATCTTTTTTTTTTCAACATGGATGCCTTAATTTCATACTTCACATGCTCGGGACAGTTAGAGCAAGGCCTTGCATTCCTAAAACCTCCAACGAGGTGTTGTTTGTGGCATGTAATTCCTCCTTTTGTTATTTTACCATAAAAAATGTATGTCACACTATTATTATCGGATTCATTGTTAGTATAGCATATTTCCATGCTGGATTTTTTTTAAAGATTGAACTGAATCTGACATTTTATGATCACCTAAAAGCAAACAAATTTAGATAAAAGAAACATAATATTGTCCAAGAAACATAATATGGGGGTTGCAGGGGGCGCTGCCCCCTGGCGGGGTTCGACCTGTAATTTATTTGTAAGAGGAATTTTGAAGTTCGTTTGTATGGAAATTAGGAAGCGGTACCGAGAGTGTACCGAGCTGTACCGAGCGGTATCGAGCATTTACATAGTAGTACCGAGCGGTATCATGCATGTACTTAGTAATACCGAGTGTGTACCGAGCGTGTACCTAGTTGTACCGAGCTGGTACCTAGTTGTACCGAGCTGTACTGAGCGGTACCGAGCATTTACATAGCGGTACCTAGCGGTATCATGCATGTACTTAACAATACCGAGTGTGTACCGAGCGTGTACCTAGTTGTACCGAGCTGGTACCTAGTTGTACCGAGCGGTACCGAGCATTTACATAGCGGTACCGAGCGGTATCATGCATGTACTTAGCAATACCGAGTGTGTACCGAGCGTGTACCTAACGGTACCGAGCATACCTGTTAAGTTCTAAATTCTTGTAAGAAATAGCCGTGCAAAACAACAGAGCTGTGCGGAACAGACGGATGTTGCAAATCAGAGTCAACTGGTAAGATTTTTTATTAGAATAGACGAAGGAGGGGGCGGATTTGGCAGAAGCACTGCTCTGCAGGACGATTCGGCGGAAACAACGACTTCAACTTCGGGATAGATTCGGCTGGATTCGGCGGAAGTAGCGAATGCAGCAAATAGAAAATAAAAAACCTTCGACTTCGGGATTGATTCAGTGACCTCGACTAAGGGACTGCGGGATGTGTTTGGCGGATGCAGCAAACAGAAAATATTTTGTGAAATTAGGGCAATGAATAGTCGTTTATCTTCAAATATAGATATATTTTTAAATATAAAAAATATTCATAAGTATACAGAAATTTAAAAACAATTTGGCGCGCTATTTTGCGCTGTGCGCAATGCGCCATGGCTCATATGTGGCGCAAATAGCGCGCGCTATTTTAAACACATGCGCCTCGCCATGAACATGGCGCCGTAGGTGCGCCGCGCCGCGCCGTGCGCCTTAGCGCGCGCTATTTTGCGCCATTGACAACTATGCTGCCTACTACTGGTACAACATTTTTAGGATCCATCTGCCTATCCAACATATCAGCCTTCTTTAGCTAAGACTGCCCGCCTTTCCTCATGCCTCAGCCAATGTCTGTTGGCCCTCCAATTGGCCTTATTGCTTGCATCCTTCAAGACACCTACCCACTAATTTATCACCTTGGCATTTTGCTGCCTCCAAACTTGCTTCGCCAACCATGTGATCCACCACCTTTGCAATATGCTATATCTTCCTTCCATATGTTGTTAGACAAATTTGTTCTTACTGGTAATGGTTTATTTGTTGCATTGAATTTTCAATTTATTGTAAATAGTTTTTGTGGTTTTATTCTACTATCTTTCTTTTATTCTAATCTCCTAATTCAGGCTCTAAATATCATACCGCTTCTACATATTGGACTAAAAAATCCGAAGTACTCTTCTCTCATATCTTTCAACATTATTGATCTTGGGAATTTAAATGATTGAGTACTCTTCTCTTATATTTTCAACATTATTAACCTTGGAATGCATATTAACGAGTGTCAGGAGAATTGATTTGGTGTAATTAAAAAAAAAAAGGTTTGCATTAAAGGTTTGTTGAAATTATTGAAAATTTGTAAGAAGAATCATTGATTAGTATTAGAAGTAGCTATGGAGTGACCAAGAAGTTATTAATCATGTAGATTTACTTCAATGATTAGCAATAAGTATTCATCTTTTATATTGGCTAGGAAGATGAAGATGCTACAAAAGATTTTCACTATGATGTAATTTTGTGCATTCTTTTTTGTTGATGATATAGTCCTGATGGGAGAGAATTTTTTTTAAATATATTAAAAATTAGGAAAATCTAGATAATGCTTAGAAGAAAGAAACCGTGATTAGGGTAAAAAATATTGATTATATAATATGTAATTTTAGTGATTGTGATATTTATAATTATCTATGTTGCGTCCAGGAGTATTCGCGGCGGTAGAGAAATATCATATTTAACGTCTTAACATTATACGAAAATTCGGCACGCAATCAGATAAGGAGAGAGGGTCTAGCATTTATGAGACACCAAGATTTTTACGTGGAAAACCCCTGAAAAAGGGGAAAAAACCACGGGGCCTAGCCTAGTTTGAATGAATCCACTAGTATTGCAGTCGATTACAAATGAGGCCCTTCCTTGGGAGAAGGCCTTAGCTTGATGTACATTTTATAGAGTACATTACATGATGTGAATACAAAGAATCACTATTGGCATGTTCGTTTGGTCGGGAGGACCGTAGTTAGCGGGCGACGGAGGTCGGAAGGCTTGTAGTCGGTGGGCAACATAAGTCAGGAGGACCGTAGTCGGCTGGCGACGGAGGTTGGAAGGACTGTAGTCGGCGGGCGACGTAAGTCAGGAGGACCATAGTCAGCTGGCGACGGAGGTCGGAAGGACTGTAGTCGGCAGGCGACGTAAGTCAGGAGGACCGTAGTCGGCGGGCGACGGAGGACCGTAGTCGGTCGGAAAGATTGTAGTCGGCGGGTGACATAAGTCAGGAGGACCATAGTCGATTGGCAGCAGAGGTCGGAAGGACTGTAGTCTGACAACGACGATCAGAAGGACAGTGTCAGGTAAAAGTCCAACAATGGAAAAAAATCCATCTTTGCGTAGACATCCAGTGAAGTCCGATAACCGGTAGAAGTCCGGTGTCGGGTAGAAACTTGGCGAAGAGTGAAGGTGCGACGTTGGGTAGAAATCCGACGTCTGTTGGTGGCAGAAGAGAACTCTGGCCTCACTTGGGCGGAGTTTCGGCGTCAGGAGGGAACACTGTCGTTAATTGAGAAGAATTTCTACATCCCGTGGAAGTTGGGAAGAATTCTGGCGTTCTCCCAAATATCTGGCAGAGTTCCGGCGTCTTCAGGCGGCAGGAAGAGCTCCAGCGGTGGTCGAGGAGGTGAGGAATCTCCTTTTCCCCTTTCTCCTCTTCTTCTTCTCTTTCTTCACTTGAGTCCCTTAGTGTAGAATGAGGGCTCTATTTATAGTTTTTATGGAGTGGTATGGCTTGTAAATAGATTTGAGATCTTGGGCGAATTAAGAGTGGTTTGAATGGACGGCCGATATTGAACCCTTCAATCGTGCACCGTTCGTTGGACATTTGAAGGCCTTAATGATGTCAAAATTCAGAGTTCTTGGGCTTGTTGGATTCGTCTCGTCGAGCCGCTCGATTCGAGTATAAGCTCGTTAAAATCGAAGACCGTTTGGTAACTCAAATTGCGGTTTGAACCTTCCAACAGTGCTTCGAGTCATCGATTCGGACCCATTTGGGCTCGGATTGGGTTGAATTTGGTGTCGTTAGGTTCGTATTTCCGAGACGCTCAGTTTGACTATAAGTTTATTGAAATTGGAGTTCAGGTGCTCCCGGATTTAATTTTTAAAGTTTCCAACTTGATTTTTGCCTCGAGATTCGTGCCCGATCAATATAATCTCATGATAACGTATCAGTTGTCACCCTATTTTTGGAAGTCGAAGCTCCAGGAGTCCGAAAATATTTGTGTCGACAATTTGCATTGGCCGAAATGCAAAAAATTGCATTCCAAAAATTAAATGCTTGCTCAAACTTGATCGTGGAGGCCCCGTTGAGTTCCGAAAGTATCAAAATTGTGTATGGAACATCGAAAAACGTGTCTGGGGACCCTAAAAACGTCGAATTTGGTCTGTCCGGGCAAAACATCAGAGCCCGGGAACATTTGACGGCCGAACCGGCAGGCCGCCACCCGCTGCCGGCGGCGCCAGCTAGCACGCTGCGCGAACAGTCGTGCCCCTTCTGGGCGCGCGGTTTGGCTGGCGATTGCTGGCCAAAATTCAAATTTTGAATTTTTTTTTAATTGCACGAGGCCCACAAAAATCCCAAAAAATTCTAAAAAATTCCGAAGAAATTCAAAAAATTTTGGAGAATTCTAGAAACTTCCCTCTCTCTCTGTCCAAAAAAGTATAAATAGGCCTTTAGAAAAATTGCCCCTTCTCTTCTCTTCTCCCTCTGGCTCTCTGGCGGCTGAGGCTTCCGCTATTTTCGAGTGGGAAACTTCCCCTGCTCGAATTAGCGCCCCTCCTCGCGCGCAGGAGTTACGGGATTTTTCTTTCTTCCCCCACGGCTTTCTGACCGTTGAGGCTTCCGCTATTTGCGAGTGAGAATTTTTTTCTACTCGAATTAGCACCCCTCTTCGCGTGCAGAGGCTTACGGGATTTCTTCCTCTCCCTCCGGCTTACTGACGGTTGAGGCTTCCGTTATTTGCGAGTTGGAATTTTTTTCTGCTCGAATTAGAGCCCCTCCTCGCGTGCAGAATCTTACGGGGTTTCTTCCTCTCCCTCTGGCTTACTGACGGTTGAGGCTTCCGTTATTTGCGAGTTGGAATTTTTTCCTGCTCGAATTAGCGCCCATTCTCGCTTGCAGAAGCCTACTGGATTTTTTCCTCTCCCTCCGGCTTACTGACTGTTGAGGCTTCTGCTATTTTGAGTGGGAAACTTCCCCTGCTCGAATTAGCGCCCCTCGTCGCGTGCAGAAGCCTACGAGATTTCTTCCTCTCCCTCCGGCTTACTGACGGTTGAGGCTTTCGTTATTTGCTAGTTGGAATTTTTTCCTGCTCGAATTAGCTCCCCTCCTCGCGTGCAGAAGCCTACGGGATTTTTTCCTCTCCCTCCGGCTTACTGACGGTTAAGGCTTCCGTTATTTGCGAGTTGGAATTTTTTCCTGCTCGAATTAGCGCCACTCCTCGCGTGCAGAAGCCTACGGGATTTCTTTGCCATTTGAGCGGAGGTTTGCTGGCGATGGACGATCGAGTTGAAGCCCATAAGCAGTTAACGATCGAGTGTGAAGCCAAAGGAGAGAGTTCGAGGGTGTGTTGCAAGTAGCAGTCGAGCGAGAAGCCGATGACGAGTAGTAGTCTGCTGACGAGCAGAAGTCCGACGTCGGGTAGAAGTCCGTTGACGAGCAGAAATCTAACGACAAGGAGAAGCTCGACGTCGGGTAAAAGTACGGCCTTGGGCAGAAGACCGATGAAAGTTCGTTGATGGGCTGAAGTCCGACGACGAGTAGGAGTCCGCTGACGAGCAGAAGTCCGACGACAGGGAGAAGTCCTACGTCGGGTAGAAGACCGACAAAAGTTCTTCGACGAGAAAAAGTCTACTGACGAGCAGAAGTCCGAAGACGGGGAGAAATCTGACGTCGGGTAGAAGACCGACGAAAGTTCGTCGACGAGCAGAAGTCCGACGACGAGTAGGAGTCCGACGTCCGATAGAAGTTCAACGTCGGGTAGGAGACCGACGAAAGTTCGTCGACGAGCAGAAGTCCGACGACGAGTAGGAGTCTGCTGACTAGCAGAAGTCCGACGACAGGGAGAAGTTCGACGTCGGGTAGAAGTTCAACGTCGGGTAGAAGATCGATGAAATTTCGTCGACGAGCAGAAGTCCGACGACGAGTAAGAGTCCGGCGTCGCGTAGAAGTACATCGTCGGGTATTAGACCGACGAAAGTTTATCGACGAGCAGAATTCTGACGAAAGTCCTGCAAGGCAAAAATTCAGCGACAGAAGGAAATTCAACATCGGGTAGAAATTTAACTTTGTGGAGAAGTTAAATGGAAGTCCCTTGACGGCATTCTAGCGACGTTAACCAAGGATGTAAGACCTATCCGAGGTTGTATGTTAGAGCCTTTGCTCTATAATGTTATCCTGTATGGAAGAGGTTGAGAGAATCCATCAAGGATGTAAGACCTTTTCGAGGTTGTATGTCGGAGCCTTTGCTCGACGACGTTAACCTATATTGGATCCAATAATGATGTAAGACCTATCCGAGGTTGTATGTCAGAATATTTGTTCGATGACATTAATCTGTGTGGAAGAGGTCGAGAGAATCCACCAAGGATGTGAAACCTTTCCGAGGTTGTATGTCAGAGCCCTGCTCGATGACGTTAACCTGTGTGGAAGAGGTCGGGAGAATCCACCAAGGATGTAAGACCTATCTGAGGTTGTATGTCGGAGCCCTGCTCGATGACGTTAACCTGTATGGAAGAGGTCGAGAGAATCCACCAAGGATGTAAGACCTATCCGAGGTTGTATGTCGGAGCCCTGCTCGACGACATTAACCTGTGTGGATGAGGTCAGGAGAATCCACCAATGATATAAGACCTATCCGAGGTTGTATGTCAGAACATTTATTCGATGACATTAACCTGTGTGGAAGAGGTCGAGAGAATCCGCCAAGGATGTAAGACCTATCCGAGGTTGTATGTCGGAGCCATGCTCGACGACGTTAACCTGTGTGGATGAGGTCAGGAGAATCCACCAAGGATGTGAGACTTTTTCGAGGTTGTATGTCGGAGCCTTTGCTCGACGACGTTAACCTGTGTGGAAGAGGTCGAGAGAATCCACCAAAGATGTGAGACCTTTCCGAGGTTGTATGTCGGAGCTTTTGCTCGACGACGTTAACCTGTGTGGAAGAGGTCGAGAGAATCCACCAAGGATGTGAGATCTTTCCGAGGTTGTATGTTGGAGCCTTTGCTCGACGACGTTAACCTGTGTGGAAGAGGTCGAATTGAATGCCACTGGGATTGATTTTGCCTTGATTGGGAGGGGGCGGACGCCGCGTGTATCCCGAATTAAATGTGAGGAAATGTCTATCTTTAGACCGTTACTGTCTTTTTGAGATCGATATTAAGGTCTTGCCCAAGAAGTAGAAGTCCAGTAAGAGACTGTACGTGGCTTGAAATTTATCGGAATCTTCCTTACATTTTAGGGAGTTTCCTTATATACCGTCTTGGTTTTGAAATTCTTGAAGGGATTTTCTTGACTAAAATCGTAGTCAAGGTTGCCCCCCAGTCGGAATTTGATCTCCATAAAATTGATGCACTAATAGCAGTAGAATGATCTTTTTGAGGTTGGAGCCAAAATTGCCTCCAAGTCGGGAACCATGCTCCCACAGACGGCGCCAAACTGTTGGGTCCAGGAGTATTCGCGGCGGTAGAGAAATATCATATTTAACGTCTTAGCATTGTACGAAAATCCGGCACGCAATCAGATAAGGAGAGAGGGTCTAGCATTTATGAGACACCAAGATTTTTACGTGGAAAACCCCTGAAAAAGGGGGAAAAACCACGGGGCCTAGCCCAGTTTGAATGAATCCACTAGTATTGCAGCCGATTACAAAAGATGCCCTTCCTTGGGAGAAGACCTTAGCTTGATGTACATTTTATAGAGTACATTACATGATGTGAATACAAAGAATCACTATTGGCATGTTCGTTTGGTCGGGAGGACCGTAGTTAGCGGGCGACAAAGGTCGGAAGGCTTGTAGTCGGTGGGCGAAATAAGTCAGGAGGACCGTAGTCGGCTGGCGACGGAGGTCGGAAGGATTATAGTCGGCGGGTGACGTAAGTCAGGAGGACTATAGTCGGCTGACGAAGGAGGTCGGAAGGACTGTAGTCGGCGGGCGATGTAAGTTAGGAGGACCGTAGTCGGCGGGCAACAGAGATCGGAAAGATTGTAGTCGGCGGGCGACATAAGTCAGGAGGACCATAGTCGATTGGCAGCAGAGGTCGGAAGGACTGTAGTCTGACAACGACGATCAGAAGGACAGCGTCAGGTAAAAGTCCAACAATGGAAAGAAATCCATCTTCGCGTAGACATCCAGTGAAGTCCGATAACCGGTAGAAGTCCGGTGTCGGGTAGAAACTTGGCGAAGAGTGAAGGTGCGACGTCGGGTAGAAATCCGACGTCTGTTGGTGGCAGAAGAGAACTCCGGCCTCACTTGGGCGGAGTTTTGGCGTCAGGAGGGAACTATTTCGTTAATTGAGAAGAATTTCTACATCCCGTGGAAGTTGGGAAGAATTCTGGCGTTCTCCCAAATATCTGGCAGAGTTCCGGCGTCTTCAGGCGGCAGGAAGAGCTCCGGCGGTGGTCGAGGAGGTGAGGAATCTCCTTTTCCCCTTTCTCCTCTTCTTCTTCTCTCTCTTCACTTGAGTCCCTTTGTGTAGAATGAGGGCTCTATTTATAATTTTTTTGGAGTGGCATGGCTTGTAAATAGGTTTGAGATCATGGGCGAATTAAGAGTGGTTTGAATGGACGGCCGATATTGAACCCTTCGATCGTGCACCGTTTGTTGGACATTTGAAGGCCTTAATGATGTCGGAATTCAGAGATCTTGGGCTCGTTGGATTCGTCTCGTCGAGCCGCTCGATTCGATTATAAGCTCGTTAAAATCGAAGACCGTTTGGTAACTCAAATTGCGGTTTGAACTTTCCAACAGCGCTTCGAGTCATCGATTCGGACCCATTTGGGCTCGGATTGGGTTGAATTTTGTGTCGTTAGGTTCGTATTTCCGAGACGCTCAGTTTGACTATAAGTTTGCTGAAATTGGAGTTCAGGTGCTCTCGGATTTAATTTTTGAAGTTTCCAACTTAATTTTTGCCTCAAGATTCGTGCCCGATCAATATAATTTCATGAGAACGTATCAATCTACTAAAATTATTAGAAGCTAAAGTGATGTTTAATTGAGTTTTTTTTACTATCTTTAATTAATTAAATAGAATAATTAGTATATCATCGTGATGTAAGTTGTAGAGTTCAGATTAGGTGGTTAAAATGAAAAATTATCTATAAGAGAATAACATGGAGATTAAAACATAAATTTTATAAAAGTTTAATTGGCTAGCTAAATTCTATGTATAAGATTGGTGAGTAGTAAATTTATCATTGATAAATAAATTGATCATGATAATAATTGAGAATTTTAAGATATTTTTATGCAAAATAAATTGAGCATGATAATAATTGAGAATTTTATCACATTTTTATGCAAAAAGAAGAAAGGATGGATAGAGAAAAGATATTATCGCGAGAATAGTAACTGTTGAAGATAATATAGTGGAAAATATACTTTAGTCATTGAAGCATTTACATCAAAGGATAGAAGATGCACCATTTAATACAGTTGATAAACTTCATGTTGATTGGGTGAGAATAAAAAATGGCGTATTGAAGATAATTTGAATAGAAGTTGTGCAAAAGATTTGTGTAAAATAAGTTTAACACTTGTACAACACTCAACATGGATGAATGGTAAAGGTAGATTCATTATGATGATGAAGATCAAGTCTATGAGTGGCTGTACTCTTAGAGACATGATACGAAACGTGCATATACATGAAAAGGTTGGAGTAGCTATAGTTGAAGATAAGATTAGAGAGTCACCTTAGATGTTTTGGTCACATAAAATGGCGGTCTTCCGATAACTCAACCTGGAGAGTAGATTTATGAGATTTTGTTTATGTTAAGAAAGGTAGAGGTAGACCTAAAAAGACTTGGTTAGAAAATATTAGAAATGACATTTCTTTATTAGATTTAAATGAGAATTTGACTCTTAACATGACATAATGGAGAAAATTGAGTCATGTGGCCGACCCCACGTAGTGAGATAAAAACTTAATGTTTTTTTCTTTTTTCCTTCGTATAACTGATGTTAGGAGTTTCATGCATGGTCATTTATCTTAAACTTTTCAGAAAGATGAAAAAAAAAGCTCTAAAGGTTACATTTAATTAGAATTTTACAATAACGCAATTGGCTCAATTTCTGTATATAATGGTGATAATTAGTAAATGACAGTACGTAACCAACTAGAAGCGGCACATGGTTGATTTTGTTCACAGTCATGGTTACTCTGCCAATTTATAGCATTTACTTGATTTTCTCTTTCTCTATCCATATTGGTTTTCCTATCAAATTTTTTTTGATGAATTTGACTGTTCAGGGATTAATATTGGTAGTACAGTGGAAGCAGAAAAAATAGAGAAGGCGAGAAAGTGTTTGGAAGAAGTCCCTCACCTTTCAGATTCCCCAGAGAAAAACCAGAAAGTTTCTGATAGATATAACTTGCGCAAAAGTTTAGCCTGGGATAGTGCTTTTTTCACCGGTGAAGGTGAGCCTAATTATCAGCTTTAATCCTCCTTTTTGTTGATACCTCATCATTAAGTTTATCTTTGCGAATCTTTGGCTTTACATAGGTATTCTCAATGCTGAAGAGTTAGCAACCATGAATAACACACATAGCAAAGCTGGAATCACTTTACCTGGAATTCAAGAATTGAGAAGATCATCAGAATCAACTTCTACTTTAGAGAGTGATAGCTGGGCATTGGAACACCTTGAAGTGAATTTGTTTGAGAATGTTCGAGATTCAATACAAAGGTCTTTGGGAAGCTCTAATCTTACCACAAATATGGTGCATTATGACAAGATTGAAGTACAAAAAAAGTCAGATGCACCAAATGCTACTAGTAAGTTTTTCTTTGATTTTCAAATGCTTGCTTGTGCCGTGCCAACGGAGACATCTTCCACTGAAGTTCACTTAGCATAGTTGGATCTGTTTACTGCACGTCACTGTTAGAACTAGGTACTAAACTTGATTGCACATTGCTTCTCAGCCCTGAAGAAAATTGATGATTCATCTGAGATCAAGGTATTTTATTTCCAGTGTCAGAATGGTTTTGGGTTAGGCCATGTTTATAATTGGTTCAATTTTCTATCAGTTCAAACCCTCAACTGCATTGAGAAGGCATGATACCACCAGGCAATGTCAGGAGCATACTTCTAAGGGTGGTCTGGTTTGTATGAACTTGGTGCGCTTTTTTCCCATCACATTGCTTTATTTAAACATGTCTGCATCCGCTAATATTGTTTTTAGATTTTTCCTGTACACCCCCGACTTTTGGATGGTTAAAGAATAATTCTCTACATTTGCATTTGACCTGTAAATATGCTGCATGCTTTGATCTTTAGATGCTTTGACAAATATTATTTCTACTTCTTTGGATGTTTTAATCCTATATTTATTCTTTTTTTGGGGTCAATCGAATAGCCTTCACATGGAAATGTGGAATCAAAGCCTTTACTCAGACCGCCAAAGGTTTCATCTAAAACCAGTCCTATGCCAGCATCAGTGCCTGGCAAGAAAGCTTATATTGAGGTCAAAAAGATAAAAGGTAACAGGGAAGGGCTTTACCTTGTATGCAGCTATAAATTCTCTTGGTTTTTCAACTTACACAAATTTGTTTCTTATAAAAGATATACAATCAGCAGAGGATTGATAGAAAGAAACTTGTACCACTCATTACGAATGCAATTTGTTCTGTGGTTGTAGGTGCTACCGCTAAGCAACAATCCATTGTAGCTTGCAAGAAAGAAAATGGGGTTCCAGGCATAGCTCCTAGGACAACTCTATTAACAAAACCTACTTCGGGTTCTCGAACTGGTTTGCTCCTTACAGCAACTTTAGGCGCATCATCCGGTAGTCTAGCCACCAGGTCATCTGATTCTAGAAGTGTTTCTTCTCTAGCAACCGTCGAAAAAACAAGTGCTAATAGAGTTAATGGTCATTCTTCTTCAAGGACCAGTAAAACTGCTCTGAGTATTAGTATAAATGGACGCACATTAGAGAATCATCATCAAATTTTGGCTAAATCTTCATTATTTCTATCAAAGATTTCTCCCGCTAGTTCTATAGACAGTTTTGTTTCAGATTCTTCATCTTCAATTTCCACTTCTACGAAACATGACAAATCATTAGAAGGCTCTGATGCTGGGTCTTCATCTTCAGTAGCATTTTCATCTAGTCTTGGTGCCTTCCAAAACTCAGGTTAGTGGCTATCATTTATGTTATCCAAAAACTTGATATGAGTTATCTAAAAATGCTTACTTATGCTGGCATTCCATTAAACGAGTGATTATTGCATCCGGACACTTAACGTGTCTAGAGACCAATAAAAAAGCGCCACATTACTGGGCACTCAGTACCGCACTCGGTACCGACCGCACTACCACTTGGATACCCTCGGTATGCTGTCTGGGTATAATAATTTTTCCCATTAAACAGGTTCACTCTCTCAGTCATTTACTGACAATCGAACTAAAAGCTTCATAAATGCTGATTGTGGCTCAAGACTCGCCGGACCGTCAGGTCTCCGGATGCCAAGGCCAACAATTGGTTTCTTTGATAAGGTGAAAGAGTTGTATGAATACTTGCTAAACTTTTAATATGTTTCCTCTGAGCATATATTAATTTTTTAAAAGAAATTACAGGAGAAAACTCTAGTCCGTGCTTCAAACAAAGCTCCAAAAGCAAGCCTGCAGAATAATTTGATGAAGAATTCTAGCTTTAGTCATACTGGTGCAACAAACAAAGTGAAACCCGTCGGTCTTCCCACTGTTAGAGATAGCGGACTGACTTCATTATCAAAGCAGGTTTCAAAATCCGTTAAAGTAAATTCTTTTACGAATCATCAAAAACCATGCCCCAAAGTAAACAAGATTTGTTCAGAAACTGTTGAACCGAACCACAAAATAAATTTCAGGAATGAAGAAATGCCTACTGACTCGTGTATTCTAATAAATAAAGTGGAACCAAATCTGCTTCATCCTAATGTTTTTGCAAGGGAAACTGAAACTGAAACTAGTGGAGAACAAAAAGTTCATTATGAATCATGTAGAACACTCAATCAGCAGGAGGAAGTGGAGAATGGCATAAAGGGTTCTGATAGAGAAATAGAGAAAGAGAACGTATGCCATGATTTGAAGACTGAAGACCCAAGCAAAATGCAGAGGATGGAAGCTGTAATTGGGGGAGATGCCCTCTCTTTCACTTTCTGAGGCAAAAGCTATCATGTTCAATAAGACCGCAGCATTGATCAGGTTTGGACATGTTATTAATGGTTCAGATAACTGTAATTTTAGAGATTTATGATGCTGCTCGACTCAGCTCAAGAACATATTTTGGTGCGTTCCATGCATTACCATTGGCAGGTTTAAATTCAGAATGATTTGAACTAACAAAAAAAAAAAAAAACTTCCACGGTTGAATCTCTTGCGAAGCTATTGCCTAGAAGTTCCTGATGCAAACAATGAAGAACAAAAGTGGGGCATCCATTGCTGTTAGAAGTCAACAGTGATAACAAGCTTAGGGCTCTAACATTGGATTTATTATTCTGTGCGGAGTCTGGAGTGAGTCAAGAGACCAATAAAAATGTACCACGTCACTCCAAAAATATACCGTGCTCGATACCGAGCGCTTAACTGGACGGTTTTCCTGTCCGGTATCTGCACGGAATAATAGCTCTTAACATTGATGATGAAGACACCCAATACATTTGTCGGTGATAGCAATAAAGCAAGGTGATCATTAGGTCTGGAAATTGATCCACAACAATGTGATTTTGTGTAATAATAATGACGGACGTGAATCGTTTTTTAGATCTAGTGATCTTTTTGCTGTTGTGTCACCGATGAATTTATCAGGTGTCTTCCTATTCAATGTTGAAGCCCTGAGATTTTTAACAACAATGGATGAACCACTTCTTAAGATTTTTATGGAAAGCCTCAATTTTTTATGAATCAAGTTTTGGATTGGGTATACTCTCTTAACCGGGTCTTCGGAAGGCTGCCGTTTTAAGTGACCAAACCATCTAAGAGGACTCTCTAATCTTATCTTTTATTGGAGCTACTCTAACCTTTTTACGTATATGCTCATTTCGTATCTTATCTCTAAGTGTAAAGCCACTCATTCACCTGAGCATCCAAGTAGTGTTTTAGTTGTAAAAAAAAAAAAAATTGAATTAAAAATTTTTGTATTAGTTGTGCTGTACATGTTATAAAATAATAAGAAAGGTGACCAAACGAAACTTTAATTGTTATGCTGTACATGTTGTGAATCCCCATAAACCCTTTGTGTAGGCTTCATGCTTCTTTCAGTTGAATTTGTACTGACATATTTAGGAACCCTAGCATCGGATATTTTTGAGGCAAAGAGAAAAAACCTTGAAAAAAATATTAACGGAAGCAAAATAAAAGAAAAAAAATGGAAAAATTTTCTCTGGAGGCATTTTTTTAGAAAAAAACGTTTTAAATTTTTTAAATAAGGTGATAAAGGTTGAAGCCTCAAAATCTCATCAAAATCAGTGAGGTAGATTTTTCAAAATTTCAATGACATTAATGACATTTGAGCCAAAAAAAAAAAAAGATTCTCTCTGTTCTCTTGAGAAAAATAATTAATTTGAGATTATTTTTTGAATCAAATTATAAATCTTCTCAACATTTAGAAGTTTTCACTGCAATATTAAGCAATTATCAGTTTGCCTTAACATTCAATTAGAATACCCTCAGATTATGAAGAAGGAAATTGAAGAGAAACATCCATCATTTTATTCCATGCAAAGCTAAATGTACTTCAGAAAATTCGAAGGAAATCAAGCAAAAATATAACATAGATTCTTCCTTTTCTTCCTTGGGAAAGAGTCATTTTTATACTACATCGACTCATCAATTTTTATGGTGATCTCAAAATGATTTCATGCTTCAGGAGCTATGTTATGTCTGATTAGTAATGTAATCTCTTTAATCCTGTTGGGATGCAATACAAATGAGGTAAGGTCTTGAAGAGAATTTGCTGAAAGGAATTCAGGACTAGCAACTTCAAATATTTCTGTAGAAATTTAAGTTCTCAACTTGATTTTGATGTACATGAATACACCCTTTGATGAGCCATGATTATTCTAAAAGCTCTTTCTTGCATAGCTTTATTATATACATGATAATTTCCACTACAGGAAAAACGCTGAAAGAATATATAACATAGATTCTTCCTTCACTTATAATATTATATGATACATGTGATGATATACTAACGTTATGATGACATGGGTTGATCGTTATCGTAGATTATATAATTGTCTTGATATCCATGACGACCATTTCCATTGACATAACATGACTTGATTATATATATAGACATTGATAGTACTCATTGTTTTCAAAGATATTTCGATTTCAGTAGATGCATGTAAGGATATGTGACTATATATATGATGATATAAATTGCTATGCATGAAGTGAACCATTGAAATAATATAAATATGATATAACTATCTATACAAAGTATAACTTTAATATGATAGTTTTTGTCGTGATTCCACAAGATATGACATATTTATATATGATTCTGACATAATGATCTTGATCATGGCAGCACTGTATATTATACATATATTAGAGTAGCATAGATAATAATTGATTCAACATATGATTTGCTTTCATTATTCAATTAATGATAGCATGCATATTGTTTTATTTTCTTGCATTGAATAGTTGTAGGTTCTTTGAAACCTATTGAGTTGTGGGCTTACTCTTTTATATGTTTTAGGGAAGAGTAAGACATAGATGGAGCAGATCTAAAGATTTATAGTTAGAGGTATGTTTTGATTAAAAAAAAATATAGTTATATTTTCAAAATGTATTAATTTTCTTTGGGAATATTTTTAATTTTGAATTCTAAAATTGAACGCGTCATTATGAACAATATATCACCTCAGGAGATGATCATATCGTTCCCTAATGGGTTCAAATTTCGGAATCTCAAATTTATCCAGATTATCGTAATCAAACTCAATGGGAGAATCATATTTGACCCCGGAGGATCAAAATGGAATTTAATCAATTATTTGACTACGCTAATTTGGATAAAAAGATCATTAATTTCATAATCAAAATCACGATAGTAATTGATATATCAATCCAAGGAAAGAAATTAACAATCACTATTGATCGTTTGAAAATGATGAAAATGATCGTTGAATTTAAATTTCCCAAAGTGAATTAATTAGAGTTTTTTTTAAAAAAATTGGTTTTGAAAATCAATTCTGGGTTTCTAAATCTCCTACGAGCGCAAGCCCTAGTAGTTAATTACATCGTAGGAAACTGGAATTTCCTACAAATACTCTCGATTAAAATTGCGGTGTAAATTTTATTTAAGATTTCAAAGCTGGATATCAAAGGAGGTTAAGGATTGGAATTTCAAATGGGATTGGATCAAAATTGAAGACTTATTTCTGGAATTAAAAGAAGAAGGGTAGGAGGTGTTTTGGGATTCTGAATTACTCCAGAAACACCTCAGTCTATCCTAAGTATTGGGCTTGAATTTGATTGAAAGTGATTAGGGTTTGAATGGTCAATTTTATTAGAAATTTGGGATTCAATTCCCGAAAGTTGAGGTATTGTGGCCCGAGCCAGCCTCAGAATCTAAGTCTAAATTGGGCACTAAAAGGTGACCTGAACCTAGCTAATGTAGTGCAAATCTGGTCTTACCCCGGCCTGGATTGGGGAGCCAGCTAAACCACCTAAACGATTTAAAATTATGAGTTCGGTCAATTTATGTAGAGTGGTCGGGACGTTTTTTAAGAAAGGTATTTGAGAACGGGACCGACATCTAGAGCAGATCCTAAATGGTCCCTTAAACTTATGTTGGGTTTGATGCCTAAGCAAATGCAATTAAGGGTTTAAAGGTTTTTAAATTAGTTGCTAATATGATGCATGCTAATCAACTCGATTAAAAGATTGAATTTGAATGAATGCTATGAAATGAGGACTCCCGGCAGTCCCGGGCTTACTTCTTAAATTCGTTAGAATTTCTATGTGAGCCTAAATATTTTTTAATTTGATTTAAGTAGAAAAATTTTATTAAGTCCTTAAGAGCCTACAATCGGATTCCAAGTCAAATCAAAATCGACATGCAGGTAAAAAGACTAGAAAAACAGGTAGTTCTACTGCACAATCAATTAAATAAATCAATCAAATTAAATATATCAAATTGAATGTCCGTAGGCAAGTGCCCCTTATTATTACATCACAGAATTTTGCAGAAAAGTAAAGTGTCCGGGCACCACTGACTACAACCCGTATTTCTAGTCCTAAGACTCAAGTGACTTTGAGAATGGGTCTTCTCGTTATCCACTTCTTCATCCTTCTGCTGCTTCTTGGATCGTCGGGTCTGGATATCCAAATGAAAAGAAACTCCCCCTTGATCGGGGTGTTATCTTTCCTCTTTGGATATTTGAAGAGTATTCAAACTTGATCTTCCAAATGGACGAAGACTCTCCCTTTTAGGGATGTCTTCTCCTCTTTGGAATTCAAGTTGGATATCAATATCCCAAACTCAAATCACTTTGAATACTTACAACCATATCAAATCAAATTTACATTAAGCGAAATGAAAAATCTAGACTCGATCCTGCAAGGTTATCCTAATAATCAACAGTTATGTATAATCCTCAAGCAGTTAATAGTTGAAATTTAAAGTGCTCAACAGATTGCAGTAAATAAATAAACAATCAATCATTTCTAAACTAGCAAACAGCATGCAGTGAAAACTCAAAAATCCGGCAAACAGCTACAAAAAGTAAGCACCGGCCTAGCCTAAAACTAGAGTTGGTGCTCCTAGCAAACCATCTACAGTGTGTGATATAGGCTGTGTGGTTTAGATATGTCCTAAATAGGATTATTGTTTAGAGTTATTTAAAGTTCGATTAGTTGAAAGGCTTAAGGTATTTAAGTTTGAATTCAAATATTAATGGCTTAAGGTTAATTTTAAGATTTATTTAATTATTTGTTGGATATCACCTTTGTTTCACACCGAGGCTGTGAAGTTTATTTCACCTTCCTTAGGGCTAAGTTAATAGCCTCGTAGGCCTGGGTTACCCAGTGGTACCCGATATAATTAAGTGGCTTAAGTTGATTAAAGCTTAAGAATTAATGAATTCTATTAGAAATATTTGATTGCTGATTTTTAAAATTGATTAATTTAAGTTTTTCATTAATCGATTCGTGGCGTTGTGCCACCAGGCTCGAGGAACCAGCCTCCTTATGACACTTAGCCCCGTAGCCTGGAGTAGTCCAGCCGATAAACCAAATTAATGTAATTAAATTAAAAGTTTTAAAAGGTTAGATAATTAATGATTAATCTATTTTTAAGGTTTAACACCCCTTGGAATCCATTCGTGGCGTTGTGCCACCAAGCTCGAGGAACCAGCCTCCTTAGGACACTTAGCCCCGCAGCCCGGAGTAGTCCAGCCAATAAACTTCATCTTTGGGATGGTTGTTATATTTTAAAAGGTTTGTTGAGTGTTTTAAACATTAAATTAACATTTTCTGGAGTTTTAGAATGATTTTGAATTTTATGAATTTTTTGGAATATTTTAATCATTTAATTAAAGGGTTGAAGATTGACTTTTTGATTAAGCCTAAATTCTGAAATGTTTGTATTTTATTAAAATACTAGACCTTAATACAATCCGTTAGACAGTAAGTACGTTGAAATCGGATTTTTCTACATTTTATTACGAAGGTTTGAAGTTTTGAACTAGATTTTAACTATGGTTTGACCAATTTGTTGACTTTTTGAAATTACAGATTTCTGGAATTTAATATTTTTAATAAATATTAGACCTTAATAGGAGTTGAATGCAAGTGAGTTTGTTTAATTTTGATTTTTCTAGAATTAGTTATGAATATTTGAAGTTTTGACTATTTAATGAAAATTTAAAACTCTTTAATTAAAAGGCATTTTTGTTATTTTGCTCCAAATGAGATCCCAACTCCTTAAAATCAGCTCCAAAGGTCAGGGATGACCTAAGGAGAGATTCTCAAGTGTTTGGAAAATTTTTAGAATTTTTAAATATTATTAATTAATTATATTAATTAAATATTCAAGTCCACTTAAAATTAAATTAAGTTTTAATTTGATTTCAATTGAAATTGGTTTTAATTTTCATTGGTTAAGGGCTTGATTCTGGTCAGTTAGAGGGGTTATACATAATTTTTGGATTTAAAATGGATTTATTATATTTTCTAGAAGAATTAAAGCTTAATTAATGGTTAAACTTAGGAAAATCGATTAAGGGACCTAATGATTACTAAAATCAGTGAAAATTTTCCCTAAGGCTGAGAATGTCACTAAGTTCAAGTGTTTGAAATTTCAACTCAAGGGGAAGTGGATCCTAATTATTGGAAATATTCTAAGTTCTCTAAACATATATCCTTAATTATTGTCCTTAGTGACATTAAGTTTAATAAGTTTGAATTGAAGTTTTGACTAACCCTTGACCGAGCATGAAATAAACACACAATAACAACCAATTCATAGATCTAAGAGAGCCTTAGACTAAGTGCAAGTGTGTGCTTCCTAAGCATGCAAATATTAAACAAAAGATATATAATCAAGATAAGGTTAATGAACAATCAATGAATGATTATTCATTAATCATCCCCTTTAATTCTATTCAAATAGACTTAATCTATGCTTAGAATTTCAACAAACCTCTCAAGATTTAAGGATTTAAAATATGTATATAATTTCAAAAATAGTTTTCAAAACAAATGTGTATATAAATGAACCTATACATGTATAAAATATAAGTTTAAAAATAGATAATCAAAATATTTGTCAAAATAAAATTTTAATGACTTGAGAGATTTCTGATTTCAAAGTTATTTGAAAATTAAATTCTAATTTTAACATAATTAATACAATATTTAATTAAATATTAAAGAAATTCAAATAATTCAAGTTAATTAAAATAAATTAAGTTTTGAATAGTGAAAATAGTCTTGAATTAAAATTCTCAATTTTCTTAAAATTTGATGTATTACTTGGATTTTAAGAAGTTAAATTAAATTTTTAATGAATTTCTAAAATTTTAAGTTATTTAAAATATTTGAATTGATTTAAAATTAATTAATAATTAAAATACTTTTAAAATCAAGTTGAATAAAATATTAAATGTTTTCTAAAATTTCAAAATATCCTTTAAAATATAATTTTGAATTTTTTAAAAATATTTTAATAAACTTCTAATTATATACTAATTTAGAATAATAATAAAAAAATTAAAATAATTTAAAATATATAGAATATTTTTAAATTAGATTTAATTTGAAATCAAAGATCTTGATTTTATGAGAAATTTGATATATTATATTAATAATTTGGATTTATATTTAATTTTTTATATTTTTTTTAGATTTTTGTTAAATAAAATAACTAAAAACAATTAATTCCAATTAAGTGCAGGAGCTGACGGCGGGATACACACGTGGCGCCTCCTGGTTCGTCCACGAGGCGGCGGTCAAATAATTGGCATTAAATAGACGGCGGCGGCTGGGGTCCACACGGCATCCACTTAATCTAGTCAGCAAATCCTCCCATCCGTTGGATCAACCGCGGTTTGGGATCAAAGGCTGAGATTAGATTCCGCAGTTTGATCTCATGAAGGAAGATCAGACGGCGAGATCTTGATCCCGCGATTCCAAACGGACGGCCCAGATGCGGCCGAGCGAAGAAATCGAGCGCTGACTCGAGTATACGGTCTGATCAACGCGCGAAGCGGATCGATCGGAATCGTTGATCGAGCGATCAACGGTCCAGAAACGGCGGACCTGAACTGAGCCGCGAGAGCACCCTAGAAGGCGTTTTTTGGCTCGTTCAGGCGATCCAGACGATGAAACGTTTTGAAATTTTAAACCAAGATAGCCTAGATGAACAGAAATAATGGGGAGTATTTTATTTTACTTAAAATGAGCTTAATAAAAAGATAATTAAACTAGTGTGCCTAGACCTAGGGTTTCGATTTATACCTCAGTTAATGGACGGATTGAACCGTTTAGAGATATGTTGCATTTGTAGGCTGTCCACGCTCCTTTTTCTAGAAGAAACCTTGGCTCGAAAACGCATGGATCGATCCCTATAAGCCTTTGAACGGAAATCACCTCGGTTTGCCGGGAAGCCTGCCGCCGGCGAACTTCTAACGGTGGGATTAGACTATAGCCGTGTGGAGAAGGCCATAGGGATTTGAAATGGACTGGAGATTGGAGTTCAAAAGCTCTGGTTGGAGAGAGAGAGCTAGGGTGAGAATCACGGCTCTAATGTTTCATTTGCCCTATTCAAATGTCCATAGGATTAAGGGATGGTTGGGATTAAATTTGAGAGCCCCTGGATTGCTGCCATATGTCCCAGGGTTGTTGAAAAGCTGGGAGCAAGGACATGGCAAAGACAATGAGGTGGAAAGCCTCTTTGGTCCCCACTTGGACACATGGATCAATAGGGGCTGTTAGATCTAGATCCAAGGGTTCAAAATAGTTTTAAGAATATTCTAGAGATTATTCAAATAGCTGGAAAACCTAGGATTAAAGGAGATTAAATTTAAATGAGGTTTAAGCCCAAATTTGATCCTTTAAAACCCTTTGTTTGACTGTTTGACCAGTCAAAGCCTAAGGTGGACTGCTGATGTGGCAGGTGAGGGGTATTTTGGAACTGTTGTAATGATTTGATGAGGTTTAGGCTAGTATGAGTCAAGCCATTTGGTCACTTAAGCTTCTTAAAGGGGTTTGCTGACTATGTTGACCAGTCAACGAGTCAACAATAGGTGAGGTGGCAGCCAAAGCTATTTGAGAAATTAATTAAAATAGCCTTGAGAGGGTTTGACAAAAATTTGTATTCATTTGGAATTTAATTCAAAGTGAAAGGGCTTAAGGGTTGATTTTGGTCAAGCTAGGTTGACTGGGTCAACCAGTGGGTCATAGATTTGGAAATAGGTTCGATTAATTCAAAATAACATTTTGAGTCTACTGGATGTGATCCCAGGGTCTAAGGAGGTCATTTAGTTCAAAACATCTGTTCGGACCCTTAAAGGGCCATTTGGGTCAACTAGGTTGACTTGGTCAACTAGGTTGACCCAAGGCCTGGGAATGATTCCAACAGGTTTGAAATGACATTTGAAACTTGTTGCAAGTGATCGCATTCAATTCGGAGTTCATTTTGTTTAAAATCAACATTTGAGCCCCATAGGGGTATTTTGGTCATTTTGACCCCTGATCAACTGGGGGTCAAAGTGGGTCCAGAAAAATACAGTTTAGTGTTCAACATATCAATATTAAAGGTCTGTAAGTGACTAGAGGCTTTGGTGAAAGCTCTAAGGTCAGAATCTTCAAGGTGATAGGTCCAGTGGCATAGGCTGTAAATATTTGAAGGTTTTACAGCCTATGGATTTTAATTAAGTTTCTGGGGTTAGAGACCTCAGAATGGGCACAAATTTGGAGGGTTGCCTCCCGAGACATGTCCCATCAGTATGCAACTGACAAACTCTGAATCGGAGGTCATTTGACTGGGTTTCAAAGTGTTTGAAAATTCAACGGAAAAGGCCTTTAGGATAAAACCTTTGGACCTTGAATTTTGATCTGAAAATCTAGATTTTGGATTGATTTAAAGTCAATATTAGTCCAAGTGACCTCATACAAAAATGAGGTCAACAAATAGACCCCCAATATGCGTAATAGAACGAAGTTCTATTGCACATATTGGCGTTGACCGAGCTTAAAGATCAAGTCTGGAATTTTAATCCTAAGGGAATGGAAAGTTCATCCATAGGGAATCAAAATTTAAATTTATTAGGGTAGTGCCACTGAGGGCATGCTCTACCTTTAATCGCTTAACTCAAATGCTAGGGTGGTGCCACAGAGGGCATACTCCACCACTAGCGGATACGAATTAGGATGGCGCCACGAAGGGCACGCTCCACCACTAATCGTTTAACTCAAATGTTAGGGTGGTGTATATGATAG
This sequence comes from Dendrobium huoshanense, assembly GCA_016618105.1. Taxonomy (NCBI): domain Eukaryota; kingdom Viridiplantae; phylum Streptophyta; class Magnoliopsida; order Asparagales; family Orchidaceae; genus Dendrobium; species Dendrobium huoshanense. The sequence goes on along the minus strand of CM028347.1, from coordinate 74,778,558 downwards.
TGGGGAAACAACATATTCAATGTTTTAAATATGATGTTGAAAATTTTGGGCTATAAAGGAGTAAGTTTTTCTTATAGGAAATGATTGAAAAACTTTAGATCAAATGTTTGGGATGCAAAGGAATTAATTATGGTATTTTTATGAGTATTTAAAGAGTTATGTTATTTTTAACCCATTTAGTGATAATTTATTGATAATAGACAATTTTTTCTCTATAATGGGTTTTTGGCTAAGATGTCTTAGGGTTGATAGGTATATTACCTTGGAATGTTGTGAGGTTATGTGGGAGAATGTGTTGGGGAGATTTAAAGAGGTTGTGGGTGACTCGAGTTAAGGGAGGGTTGGGTTTACGTTGGTTGAGTCTTATTTTTGGGTGATGAGAATTGTGTTAAAAAAAGATGAGTAGGGACAAGAAAGTCAACTAAAGGATTACTAAAGTCCTAGGAGATTAACCACCAATTTGTGCTAAAGAGTAAAACAACAACCAACCCTTTTTCACATGAAAATCACGTATTCAATAAATCTAATATGTCCTATTTATATGCCTTTTCTAAGCCTGGGCAACTTTAAAACCCTAAGGAGCTAATAAAATATTCTAAGATTGATAAATTAATGACTTATCTAATATAGAAGGGTAGAAAATGAAAGTCATAAAGTAAAATTTAAAGCTTTTAAAATTCATAAAATTTGTACATGCCAATAAATAAATGTAATCGTTTTAAAATCAAGTAATCATTGAAATTTGCACATCATTGAACATTATAGTTGTCATATCTATTAAAGGACATCAAATTAAGCTTCTTAATTATTTTCCAATCATTAAAAAGGGACGAGATGTTGTCAATGGAGTTGCTTGGAGAGTTATGCATATTGAATAACTCACATCTTGGTTTAGTGCCTTAGTTTTTGATATTGTACTTGACCTTATATTATTGCTGCATTTACTCTAGTAGACCTAAAAAAAAATCTACTCTACATAGTTAAAACCTAATTATTCATCAACAAGATCAATGGGCAAACTTATTTAACTTTTGGTCATCCAAGTGTCTTTAGAAGAAGGTTGATTTTCTTATTGAACTAAAAATTTTTGGTGATGTGTTTGCCAATGGGGAGAGTTATTCTAATAATGTTATCAATATATATATCCAAGAGTTGTAGGGCATGAGAAACCTATAACATTTGACTTATGTTTCATTCAATAGGGTTATGTTATAAATTTTGATGCTTAATCATTTCTTAATAAGATAATATATCCTTTATATTAATTAAGACTTATGTACTTATAAGAAAGTAATTTGAGGAGACAAGCATTTGATCCAAAAATTTTAAAAATTTTGAACGAAAGGCAAGTTCGAGTGTGTAGCTTATTTTATTTGTTTGGATAACACTTAAGGAGAAGTCAAATTAAGACACAATCACATTCATTATATTCCTTAAAAGAGTATTTTAAATTTATGGTATTTACATATTTATTATTATTTGGTTGGATTTTCTTCTTTATCTATTTATGTATATCATGAATGTTTTGTGTAGAGGTGATTGTAACATCCACAAATTAATGACGTGTGTTTGCCTAATAAGTTGATTTCTTTGGTCTGTAATCATAAATAACTTTAAAAGCATTTATGTAAGTAGTTCAATATATATATATATATATATATATATATATATATATATATATATATATATATATATATATATATATATATATATATATATATATATATATATATATATATATATATATATATATATATATATATAACTTTAAAAGCTTTTATATATATTATATAAGCGAACTCATAAGCAATTAGATCTATGCCCTAAGTGCTAATATATTTATTAATTAAACACCTTAGTAAGTTGCTTAACGATATATTTATAATTTACAATTGGCCATCTATGTGAATGCAGATGAAAATTTTAATTGTTTCCCAGATAATTCATATATTTTTAAAATATTAAATAAATTTAATATACCCATTTGAAACTATTATTGATCTTAACTCATGTAGTGTTATAATTTTTTTGAAGAAAATTTGACTATGTGAAAGGCATTATTAGTTTTTAAACATAAGAAGTGTGATATTTTGGAGAACATATAAATAAGCAAAAAAATCTTATCATGCCCATGACAAGTTCTTGTGAATCCTAAAATGAAATCCATGGAGATGTTCTCCCAAGATCGATAGGGGACCGAAAAAGTAATGTACCTACCAACGTTTTGTGTAGTTATTTTGGGAAGTTTGCAAGTGAAGTAGTGGATAATGACACATTTAATATCTCTTGTAAGGAAGAAAAAAAGCCACTTATTATGTTAACTTAATGGTTTTATCATTTCCAAGGTGTCATACTAGACTTAAATGAAGATCATTGATAAGAAAAAGTTGAAGAGATGCTTTATGGATATAAAATTTATTTTCTTCGATAAATCTAGACATAAATAAGGCTGGATTTAGGTGGAGTTGGGGTACACGCCTCTTTCAAAATTTTAAGATATCTTTATATTTTCCTTGCGCAAATATATTTTTCATAAAAATATTTAATTTATGCAACCTTTAATATTTTCAGTTTTATAGTTATAGATATATCTTAAAAAGTATTGATAGTATTTTTAAAATAGTCAACTTGTGCCCCCCACTAAAATATATTTTTGGCTTTCGACCATAAAAAAAAAAAAGGCTAGTCAGAATAAGAGGGTTATCTTACTAATTGTGATAAAGAGAATGAAACTCAAAGCATTCATTATAGTTATCTTTTATTTTTGAAAAGTTAGGAAATGATAATTCTAATGAGGAGATAACTAAGATGGCTCATGATAGGGCATCAATAGCTTTATTCTTCATACCTAGTTTGTATTCTAAAATGAAATAGTCTTGAAATCTACCTATTTGATGACAATTAATTTTGCATTGGATTTTGATAAACTTAAGAGCATGATTATTAGAAAGCGAATAAATACAATGTGTAGTGGATAATGTCTCTTGTGTTTTATGGATTAGATGACGATATCGAGTTCTCCATTATAGATAAAGCGGAATAATTTGAACTTGTTAAATTTTGTACTATAGTAATAGAATAATTGTCTTGATGAAGAACTTTACCTATGTATATTCTAGAGGCATCATAAGAGACTTCAAAGGCCAAAACAAAGTTAGATAACCTAAGGATGATATTGGTCGGAGGCTTTATGATAAGATTGATGGATAAAAATGATAATGAATGATTATTTTAAGTTATGGAGAAGTGATATGGAGTTTATGGTGGAATGATGAGGGGTTTTGAATGGCATGGTTGAGAAAAAGGCAAGGCCAGCTTAATTTAGGTTAGTTTTGTAATGATTTGGTTTAACAATTTATGGAATGATTTAATGAAGGATAAATAAAGGGGAGTGGATATGGAGGGTTATTTTAACGTATGAAACTATGATTTGAATCTCTTGGTAAAGTTTTGTAAGGTTTAAGTACTTATGTAGAGGTAGAGAGCAAGATTAGGGGCAAGGGAGCCTAAGGTCGAGGAATTCCAACTAGGGTTTTGGTTTATTCTAATGTCTTGAGTTACGAATGGATGATCTTGAGTGATGGCTAGGTTGTAGAGAAAGAACCTAGGCAGATTTGAAATGATATTTAAGAAGAGTAATAATAAGCATAAAAGATAACTAACAAATCTCCCAAATGTTAGTAAAGATAGGCCACCAACCTCTAAATCAAAAGAGAATAACTTTCTCAAAGATGCTTGTTTTATCATTAAACAACTGAAATTTTTTATGACATAACATCACAATTTATGGAGTTATAATTACTTCGATCATTAAAAAATAAAAGGGAAATTTTGAGTGAAAGGGAGTGGGTTGATATTAATAGAGGAAGTAGCAAATTACCTCTATTAATTCATATTGTACCCATTAAATGGCTTAGCTCTGCATATTTTATAAGATAAAAAATCAAATATTCAACTGAAATTTTTTATGACATAACTTACTTATTTTTATATAAATTACCCTCTAAATTTTTTTTTTTAATATTTAGAGGGGAGATTTTGAAATATTTTGGGTATTTTGGGCATTTTGCCCCCCCTCAAAATTTTTTTTGCCCTACTTTTATCAATTCTAAGCATTTTTGCCCATCTCTCACAAAAAGAATTTTTTTTGCCCACCCTAAAAAAAGAAGCTGGATCTGCCACTGCTCGTACGATTCAATATGATGAACAATAAAAAGCAAAAGTCAACAAGCGTAAATCCATAAATTAATAATAGGTGCTAAAATATAAATACATCTATAATCAATAAATAAATGATTAATAAATTAGTACTTTAGCATAACATACAGGTGTTGATATCATCAAGGTCGTAGGTCTTATTTATCTTATCAATTATTTATTATTATAAAATATGTACATGAAATCACTACATATAATGCACACACATCTCTCTATCTTTCAATGCAATCAATACTATTAATGTTATCAATATATGAATTACATTATTATATGATTTAGTATGTATAAAACTCAACAAGACAGAACATCCAGCTTTAATATGATATTTTCATTCATTCCTCCATATTCATTGCATCATTATATCATCTTTATTATTATTATTATTATTATTATTATTATATGTGACTTTTAATAAAACATTAAAAGTCACCACCTTCTACTCATTAGCATAATTGGGAAATAAGTTACAGGCTACAACCAGGATAATTCAACAAACCATCTTTAAAGGAAAGATTGTTGGCGCACCCTCTAGTCAATATTAATTATAATATTAACAATCAACCTTTTTTACTTACATGTTGATATAACCTCAAAAAATTATCTTGATTCGACACGTATCTCGAGGCAAAATCAAGCTAGAAACTTCAAAAATTAAATCCGGGATCACTTGAGCTCCGATTTTAATGAACTTACAGTCAAACTGAACATCTCGGAAATACAAACTCAACAACACCAAATTTGACTCAATTCAAGCCCAAATGATTCCAAATCAAGCACCCGAAGCTCTATTGTAAAGTTCAAATCACAATTTGTGTTATCAAACAGTTTCCAAATATGACATGCTTATAGTCGAATCGAGTGACTCGACGAGAAAAATCCAACGAGTCCTAGATTGTCAAATTCTAACATCATTAAGATCTTCAAATGTCTGACGAAAGGTACATGATCAAGGGATTCAATATCGGCCGTCCATCAGAATCACTCCACCTTTGTCCGTCATCTCTCACCTATTTACGAGCCATGTCACTCCAAAAATCTATAAATAGACCCCTCAGTTCTCTTGAGAGGGGGCCAAAGTAAGAAGAAGAGAAGAAGAAGAGAATGATAGGAGGGAAGAAACTCCTCCTTGACCACCAACAGGATTCTGCCCGACGCCCAAGTAACGTCAGAATTCTACCCAAGCGACGTAGGAATCCCGCTCGACTTCCACGGGACGCCGGAACTCTGCCCGATCTCCAAGTGACTTTGGAGTTTTGTCTGAATATCATCTAACGTCGGAGTTCTCCATGGCCGCCGATTGAGGTCAGACTTCTACTCGACGCCGGACCTTAGCTCGTCACCAGATTTTTACCCGACACCAGACTTCTGCTTATTGTTAGACTTTCGCCAGACATCTATCTAATGCTGGATTTCTGTCCATTGATGTACATCTACCTAACACAATCCTTCTGACCTCTATTGTTAGACAACGGTCCTTCCAACCTCCGTTGCCCGCTAACTACGGTCCTTCCGACCTCTGTCACCTGCCGACTACGGTCCTTCTAACTTACGTCGCCCATCGATTAAAGTCTTTCCAACCTCCATCGCCCGCCGAATACGGTCCTTCTGACTTACGTCGTCCACCGACTACAGTCCTTCCAACCTCTATCGCCCGCCGACTATGGTCCTTCTAACTTACGTCGCCCATCTACTACAGTCCTTCCGACCTTTGTTGCCCTCCGACTATGGTCATTCTGACTTACGTTGTCCACCGACTACAGTCCTTTCGACCTTAGTCGCCTGCCGACTACGGTCCTTCCGACTTACGTCGCCTGCCGACTACGGTCCTTTTGACTTACGTCGTCCATCGACTACAGTCCTTCTGACCTCCGTCGCCCACCGACTACGATCCTTTCGACTTACGTCGCCCACCAACTACAGTCATTCTGACCTCCGTCGCCCGCCGACTACGATTCTTCTGACTTATGAAGCCCATTGACTGCAGTCCGCCCGACCAAACAAACACATAAATAATGATTATTTATATTCACATTATGTAATGTACTCTATAAGATGTACATCAAGCTAAGACCTTCCCCTAAGGAAGGGTCTCATTTGTAATCGACTGCGAATAATAGTGGATTCATTCAAATTGGGCTATGCCCTATGGTTTTTCCCCCTTTTCAAGGGGTTTCCACATAAAAATATTGGTGTCTCTTATAAATGCTACACCCTCTCTCTTATCTGATTGTGTGCCAAATTTTCGTACAAAGTTAAGACGTTAAATTTTATATTTCTCTATTGCCGCGAATACTCTTGGATGCAACACATGTAAATACTACATTTATTTTATATCAATTATATCAATCTCACTTTCATACATGAAATGTAATATGAAATGTTAAAATCTATAATTTTAGGAAAATCTATATAATAATTGATAGCATTAGAAAATTATAACTTTCATTTTACCCCAACAAATTTAATAATATTATAGTCAAAATGTCCATAAAGTTTACATCTTTTATATACAAAAAGTTACACGATAAAAGTACAATAAATCATGAGAATATAAATTTTTATTGATTTAGGAGAGATTAAATTCATCAAACTCAAAATTATTGAGAACTAAATTGAGATTCAGGTTACTTATAATGATCATAATACTTTTTATAATATAAATGACAAAAAAAAAGATCAAAACCTACTTTCTCTCTCTTTCCTCTCTCTCCTCTTCCTCTCTATTTCCCTCTCTTCTTCTAAGGAAAGCAACTATAAATGAAGGAGGTGGCGGCGCTGGAGGATTTCAATACTTATAATTTTATTAAAAAAATTTAAATACTAATAGTAGCATAGCGCCACAACTCTCCGACCTAGTACCAAAGTGCTCCAACCCAACACCGCAGCACTCCGACCTAGTGCGTATGTTGAATCTAAATTTAGTATAAAATAGAGGATTCAATATTATGATGGTGGTTTTTGGCGTTTTTGTGCTCAAAGGCCAGCGTCTCAATGTTCATATCATATGCTCATCACACTCGTGCTCCAATTCAAATAAAAATTCAAAATTTCAATATATATATATTTCATATTTCGAGTTGTTATAACTTGCCTACCTTTGAAGAATGCCACCCTTCTATTTTCAAGAACAAATATACATAAAACAAATCAATGAAAATAAGATTAATTTGATTCAAAACAAATTCAATTTTATAATTTTTCTGAAACAAATCTGTATGATTAAAAAATAATAAATCAACTTAAATCTATTCGTTACTTATCACTCAATCACAAGTTCAATCACATACCATTCCTATAAATCATTCAACATACAATGCAATGCTAATCAATTAAAATTCAATTCACATGATTAAACATTATACCAGTGCATCCTACAAGTGCATCCCTATCATTATACTAGCTGGTGCTATTGTTGGTATGGTAGACTATGCATGTTCTCTTTAATATTCAATAACTCTTCATCCATATTCTTCGCTGTTTTCTCTAGCTCCAATAGTCATATGTCTATAGCCTTGCTTGGCTTGCTGACGCCGGAGCTGAGCTGTTTAAAATATGTTAACTTCATGCTAGTTAAATTTCATAGGGGTGTAGTATGGCTGTATAAGAATATCGCATTCTTTCTCTTAAGTTTAGCCTTTTATGTTGCTTCCTAAAGTCTATAAATATAAGCGAGTGTCTTGTAATAGATAGATTTGGAGATTAGTAAAATTAGAGTTTTACTCTCTTGTGAATTTTTGTATCCTAAGATTGTTCTTAGGTGGTGGTTCTTGCTCCAAGAAGGAGTTCTTGGAGTGGTGTTCGGCGACCGCCACCGGATCGTCGAAGTGGATTCGTAAAGCCCCCTCCAGTCCGGTCTCATTTGGTATCAGAGCCGGCAAGTTGCTGGTGTTTTTGTCTGTCACAGTATTGCCTCCGCCGCCGACGTCATTGACCGTCGCAAGGAGAAGCCATCAAGAACAGCAAAATCGACCTCGTAAAAATTGCCTCTCATTATCTTTGGTGGCGAATTGGCTTCGGCGGCAACACGTCTTCGGTGGTGAATGGGCCTCATTGGCGAACTATCAGCCTAATTGATCTTCGGTGGCAAATTGGTCTCGTTGGCGGAACCTTCAAGCTTTTCTTATTTTTATTTTCTGTATCTTGGACAAAGATCCAAGTGGCGCTGGATTTCCTCCTAGGTGGATTTCAACACAGCATCTTCTTGGAAATCATCCTTCTCCGTGAAAGTGGCAAAAATTTGCTCAACCAACCCACTGTACTTAACGTTTAAGATGCCGGTGATAGTTTTGTTCTTTTAATTCATCTGGTGGTTTTCTTTTTTTTCCTGTGTGCACAAGAATCGGACATAACCTGTTCACCAAGCGCATGAGGTGGAAGGTTTGAGGTGCCGTTGTTTGGTCGCGTGTGAGAAGCCAGTGGCAGACTCAAACGAATGCTCTGGTTAGCTTTTGTACGTGTGATCCGATTGGAGAGTTGGCAGTTCCTGAGCTCCAATTTCTCACGCAGCTTCGTCCCGACTCCAAACGGAGTGGCGTCTCCACAGCTCTGACCAGCAACCTTTTCTTTGTCTTGTTCCTTGTGTGTTTCTGTACTCTTGTGTGCAGACTTCAAGACAGCAATTAGAAACTGAATTCTTGTTGCTGTCCAGTTTTCAAATCCATCCAAGAAAGGTGAAATCATCTTCGGACACAGCCATATTTCATTGCAAAAGTTCTAATGCTATGTTCTGTTGCTTAAATTTCCGATGAGTTGCAAAGATATACATCGTTTTTGAATGTTCTGAACCACGTGAAAGCTGCTGTTCTTTTCTTTCTTACTGTCTTGAATTGGTTCTTGAAAAACATAACAAGATGCCTTCCCAATGGACATGGAAGGGACCATGTTAAGATGAAGAAATTAAAGATCTTCAACAAGAAATTATTCAACTCAAATGACGGAAGGCTTGAACGAAGGACAGACTGGAGCACCCTCGGCCAAGACGTTGATGGTTTCCAATCGCAGGACAATTATGCTTTCATGATTGATTCAAGATCCTTCGTTCCAACAAAATCCTTACGAACCGACGACGACGACGAGGAGGACATTGCAGATGATAAGATCTCTTTCCACCCCACCCTCGATCGAGTTCAACTTCGAAGAATTTGAAGATCCGTTTCCGAAATCGTCGTCTTTGCCTCTCTATGATGAGCTTGTGTACGACGTGTATGATGACGACATATTTGGTGGAGTTCTTGATCTTGGTCAACCCATATATGATGATGACGCAAGCGAGTTAGATGCCTCTCTGGAGCCTCAAGTGACACGCCATCATATGGACATTCCTCAGGTGCTTCAAGTTGAGTATGGAGGATGGTTGAGCCCAAAAATCAATGATGATTTCAAAGAACTAGCTGATGTATGCTTTAAGGAATTTGGAGATAAGGTTTCCTATTGGACCACTATGAATGAGCCCAACATTAACTCCTCCTCCTTTGATTATGATTTATTTCCTCCTCATCGATGTCGCATCCTTATGCAGCTGAGTTTTACAGGAAAAAAATATCCTGACTGGTTTATCCAACCAAATCCACCTCCTTAACGTGGGCCAACCGGGCATCTTCTTGTGAGCATGAAGTTCCTCCTACCCTAGTAGTATGATGCGGGAGCTGAGCTGTTTAAAATATGTTAACTTCAGGCTAGTTAAATTCCATAGGGTGTAATATGGCTGTATAAGAATATCGCATTCTTTCTCTTAAGTGTAGCCTTTTATGTTGCTTCATAAAGTCTATAAATATAGGAGAGTGACTTGTAATAGATAGATTTGGAGATTAATAAAATTAGAGTTTTACTCTTATGAACTTCTGTATCCTAAGATTGTTCTTAGGTGGTGGTTCTTGCTCCAAGAAAGAGTTCTTGGAGTGGTGTCTGGCGACTGCCACCAGATCGTCGACGTGGATTCGTCGAGCCCCCTCTGGTCCGGTGTCACTTGCTCTCTTTTAAATCTAGATCCTGTTCACTGTCATTGTAGCGAACACTCAGCCATCTAGGATCCTCGCTGTCCACATCTAAAATACTATCTATTCATAAAAAATACCATACAGTATGCCTCTTAACACATCGGGCACACACTGATACACTACTTACACTCGAGTCAGATCATTACTTGCCGTCCTTCCTCGATGATCTTTGATGAGCTATGCCATTGAGAAGTGTTATATGTGGAGGATGGATTAATCTTTAATATGAGAAAATCGATTACCATACTCCTTTTAATAAGCTTTTACCCACCTACAGTACAATTTATTTGTATTTTTTATGCAATATAAATTTGTTATGATTGTGATGATTCTTATTAGAGTAGCTAAATGTAATTATATTGTATTTTATAGCTCTTTTTTGCTAACTCTAGTGTAGCCCCCTTTAATTTTTGTTAGTATAATTGAGCTAATTCTCTCTTCGTGGACGTCCAAACTAGCACATTGCTTAATCCACGCCATTGCGTTATACAGGCCCATAAGTTGTGGGCTAATTAGGTGAGGATTTGGCTCATGGGCCTTTAATTATCCGAGATGGACGCCAAGAAATTTCCACGGAAACGTTTTTGCAACCGTTTCCCACTAATCGATTCCGCGGTGCTTGCCCTAGACGACCTCTTCGGCGGAGTATATATTCCTAAAATCCGACCCTTCTGCGGTTCCTAGTTCTTCTTGAGCTATTTCTCTTCGCCGACTGACAGAACTAGCCCAAATTTGATCGGACAGGCCCTTTCTTCATTCCTTCAACATGGGGTAAGAATTTTCTGTTCTCTCCTCTGATATATATTCTCTCACGCTCTTTTGCGCAGTGGCGTAACGGAGTACAGTGCATGAATTGGTTATTGGACTTCTTATTCAGTATCTGATTTTATCTCAGAAAAGGGAAAAAAAAACTCGTCTTTTTTCTCCAAACAAGAACTTAGATTTGGATCCGATTCTATGCCTGCCTTTTGAATGAAATGGAAGCTAATATGTTGTTTAGGAGAAATCCTTAAACTTTTCTGCATCGTAATCAATGGTTTATTGTCGTTTTGGGTGATTACATTTTAGTATTTCATACCTACTCATGCGCACTTTGGCCGTCTCTCTTTTCTTACGTTAATTTTGTTATGGGGGCTTGGGTTTAAGGGTTTGTATTGCAGATTTTCTGGCATTCGAGCTTAAATTTATTTCTTTGTATGGGAAGCAAGTTCTTGCTTTTCAACTGTTCTCTCTTTCAGTAGGGTTGTTGCATCTACTTGCCTGCAAGGAGTTCAAAATGCCATTTTAATTAGTTTGTGATGTGGAGCTCAACTTTTTTAGATTATAGTCTACGGGATATGATAATGCAATAGTTTGGAAGTATTAAAGAAGTCATTCGCTATACCAATATTGATAATAACAGAAAAATAATTTTAGATATCAGTATATTTTATTGCCTTAAGGGAGAATGTTTTTTGCTATTAACTGGCGATGCCAATTTTTGTAACGAGTCCTTTTTGTTTTTATTAAGGGAGAATGTTTTTTGCTATTAACTGGCGATGCCAATTTTTGTAACGAGTCCTTTTTGTTTTTATCTTCCTTGGAGAAAAAATGTTTTTTCCTAGCTCGTGATCTATATTGCATTTGAAATACCCAGGAATATCATTATATAAAGTTTTGAGATCATACGAATACTTTCTTGTCCTTTTCATGTGCTTATGCATGGTTGCCCTGCTGATTAAAAAACTTACATAGCAGTGCCTAATTTCTCATAAGCAAAATTGGCATTATTAACACAACACATTAGAGTCCTCTTCATAGTGCTTCAGTGTTTAGAGTGGTTGGTTTAGTTTTGATGTTGTGCACACTCGCAAACTACAGGGATATGTTAAATTTCATTGACTCATTTAGTTGCTTATAAATAGAAAACATATTTTAGAAAATAATGATTTGATCTTTACTCATTTTGAGTGTGAAAATGAAAGCATCACTTTTGAAGTAAGTTTTGAGGACTTTGAAATCAACGTTGGTGTCTAGTTATGAGTCATGAACTTCATCGTTTTTCAGAAGACGATTTGTAACTTAAATCAACTATTGAGTCTTAAAGATTTGTCGTAACTATTGTATTTGAGATGATCTACAAACCAGACAGTGCCTTAGTTGTCTTCATTTAACACACCTGCTATGGATTATATATAATCTGTAAGTGCTTTTGTGGAAGAAGTTTAATGCAAGGATTTTGGTACTTTCATTGGTTGAAGTTTTGCATGATTTGGATTTTACAGATTAATATATTGTCATAATCTTTATTCTGGTATCACAGCCATGCTACTTTGAAGTAGTTGTTATAATAGATTTAGTCTGCACCGAAACAGTATCTGTGGTAAGGAAAACAATGAAGAATAAGCAATTATTAAATGTGTGTATTATATCTATAAATGCCTAGGTCTGAACACACTTTTAATTATATGTTTTGGGTTAAATTTTTTGGGGAAGCAAACACAGATGTTTTTTTGGTTCTTATTCGCCATTAGTAATTCTTTCCAGTTTTTGTTTTAATCTCACCAATTTGTTTCATTCTATGCCAACTTCGGTCTTTATAGATCCTTTTCTTACGCACTTATTTGTGATTTTTAAAAATGATAAAATTCAGTCTAATTGTAAAGCCTGCCATTGCACTGGTTCACAAAGTCTTGATAGAGTTGTCTCCTTTATTACTTATGCTTTGTTTAATGAATTATGGAGAGTTGTTTGAATGTAAATTATTAGATAACCTTAGTAAATACAAAATTATGTGGAATATTTTTAATTCTTACTTTATGGATGTGATTACATCAGTAATTAGAGATGTTATTATTAATACATATTGGTATTCTTTCATAATTATTTAAGGTTGCTATCATTCTATTTATGTGCACGTGTTTCACTTTTCAATTGTCTAGAATGGGGTTTTGAAGGGTTATTTACTTATTTTTTTTAGTCTTCTTGGTAAATTTTTGGTTGAAATTCTTTTTGTATGCTTATTGACGGTCCTGTGCTGATTCACAATTGACTATCAGTGCTTAACATAATCATAAGCTACATAAATATTGTTGCTTCATGTATCCGAAGGTTCTTAATGTCTTAATATCATATTGGGCAGGATACATGGTGCATATAATAAGTGTTTTCATGTGCATGTGCTTTATGTGGTGGATCTAGTATAGTTTTACTCTTTGTATTTTTTTCATGCATAAATGTGTGTTTATTATATTTTAACGCATCTTAGAAATTGTTTTTTTTATTAGATTTAAATAAGAAGTTGACTCTTAACAAGACAAAATAGATAAAGTTATTAATGTAGTTGGCCCTAGTAGTGCGATAAAGGCTTGATGTTGTTGTTGTATACATGTGCCTTTATGTTCATGTTTGGGCATAGTGTGAGTTTTGTTTTGGCATTTAAAACTTTTGTGATATTTTTTTTTAATCTTTGTGCTCATGCTTCAACCTCTAATTGACGATGTATTATTCTATGCGGAGTCCTGATGGCGTCAGGAGATCAATAAAAATGCGCCACATCACCCAAAAAATGTACCGTGCTCGGTACCTAAGCGTAACCGGATGGTTCTAACCGGATGGGAGAACCATCCGGTGTCTGCACAGAATAATAGCTCCTAGTTGACATTCTCTGCATATTCAACTCATTTAATACTTTTTTGGTTGCCAGTATTGTATATTTTTTCCTCTTAGTGGCAAGTAAAAATTGATCCAGCAAACCTATCATTTATGTTGCCTCTTTTTTAATTTTATTTTTCACAGGAAAACACGTGGTATGGGAGCTGGACGAAAACTGAAGACCCATAGAAGAAACCAGAGGTGGGCAGACAAATCATATAAGAAAAGTCACCTTGGAAATGAATGGAAGAAGCCGTTTGCTGGATCTTCTCATGCAAAGGGCATTGTGTTAGAAAAAATGTAAGTGCTATCTTTTTTTAATTTGGTACTTGCAAAATAGTTTCACTGACATGCAAGCGTATGGTCACCACAATAGTGGCATTGAGGCAAAGCAGCCCAACTCTGCAATCAGAAAATGTGCCAGGGTTCAATTGATCAAGAATGGGAAAAAGATTGCAGCCTTTGTTCCAAATGATGGTTGTTTGAACTACATCGAGGAAAATGTAAGCTTATATTTCCATACAAGAGTTACATGATTAAGATTTATTTGAATTTATTTGTCATATCCAACTTCAATTATAATTCTAGCGAATATCCATGTTTTATCTGCTCTGATTATTCCAACTAGTGTTATTAATGCCCTTTTTGATTTATTACCTGATCATCACATGTGCTCTACCCGGCATTGTGCATCTTATAAAATGTAATCCTTTGTGTAGTCGGGAGCCCATCTCCTCTGTTCTGATCAATCCACTTTCATCCTTCGAGCGCTGTTGCCAACCCGTGAAATTATCTGTTTTGTCTACCATTCAAGTTGAGGCTGCATTTCAGTCTGTGTACGCACATCAGTGACTATCCGCATTTCATGTGATATATATCCACCTGATAGGAAATACTTGAGTTCGCAAGTAATCCTATCAGGTTTACTTGAGTTCGCAAGCAACCCTGGCAATAATTGGTTTTAAACAGTGAGAAAAACAAGAGAAATTGGAGAAATCAACCTAGAAAAAGATAGATTGCGATAGTGGAAACAAAGCGAAGCAAAACTCAAAGCATCTCCCCTAATCCTCCCATGCTCTTTAGTACAAAAGATTTCTTAATCTAATTTTCCTACCAAGCCCTAGCGGCCTCCTCCTTTTCAATTTGAATTCAGGTAGATGAGTGGGGCCCATCCATTGGGCGGACAAGAGCAGGGTAGGCGGATTGTTTCCGCCTCCTGTAGAACAACTGGCCAGGGCCAGCTGGGTTGGTTCAGGGTGAACCGGCCTATCACCTTCACCGTTGGCCTTGATTGTTGATCATCTTGACTTCAAGCATTCCACCATTGTCACTTCCATTTGATTTTGTTATCATTTAGATCAAAGTTTATAATGATTGATTATTTTGGATTAACCAGTGAAGATTTTCTTGGAGAGTCCTTAAAGTGATCTCGATTATATCAATCAGAAGATGATTCTATTCGATTCTTTTGCTCAAAGCCATTTTCAACTCATGCGCATTGCTGCTTTAATATGATGAGAAGTTATTGAAGGGGAAGTGGAATTAGGTGTTGAATTTACCAACAGTAAATCATGGAAGAATGGTTTGGATAATGTCATCATTCTAGATTAATAATGGTGCCATTTTTTCCCACAATAAGTTGTGTGGTGCTTGGTTAGTTTTAGGTAATTCAATACCCGAGACATGTTTCCCATTTCTCTATTTCTTTGGGATGGATTTTCTTTTCATTTCTCTTCTCATCGATAAATATATGGTAGGTAATTCAATACCCGAGTCTTCTTAATTTGGGGGAATTGATGTATCATGTGTAGGATTTTCTTATTTTTACATATAATTTCCAGCTCTGATTGTTATTCTAGTTTTTATTAGATCTATATGTACATGTAAAAGAATATCTATGTATATGAGGAGACTTTTGAACTCTGATTTCAGATTATTGAATGATGAATATTATTTGCATTTCCTCCTAATTAGCATTTAGCCGTTGGCGCCTAATTTTTTTAGCCGTTGATTTGTTTGAAAGGATTTTAGAAGAAACTGATGTAAAACATAAATGCCATTTACTTGCCTAGGTGGCAAGATTAATTAAATCCCAAATCAATTTGGGGAGAGAGAATGGAAATCTGAAATTAAATTTCAGATTAAGGGGCTGTTTGGCAACCAGTGGGATTTAACTTTAGTGGGATTTAGTAAATCCTGTAAATCCGGATTTAGTAAATCCGAATTGGGTTAAATCCTGAAAACTGTTTGGTATGCAATATGTTAAATCCTGTTAAATCCTGAGAAACTGTTTGGTAACATATTTCCGGATTTATGGCAGTTAGGGATTTAAAATTTAAACATATATTTATAAGATAAATATCATTGCATAAAACATCATTAAACATACTTGAGTTCTCACAAAATGATCGAAAATTCATTAAAGAGCAAATTACAAAGCAATATTGCCCAAAATTACAAATTAAGCATTTAATTAGAGAATGCATTTAATATGTAAATGTCTTCATAGCTAATTCTTAGGAGCCAAATTTCTTCACGATGATCGATTTCTTTGACTTGCAATCTGAAATAAAGAAATGAATGAATTAGTACAAAATTTAATGTAGTTAGTGAAACATCACACAAATTAAAATTCTTACCCGAGCATTCCATAAATCAATGGTGATATTGTGCCTAATAGCTTCACCTTGTATTCTTTCTCCTATTGTCGCGTGTAAGTTGGGATCGTCCTCTGGCATATCAACTTCCACAGTTTCAGCAACATGTTGCATTTCTGTTTGTGACATATTAAAATATAGATCATGTCCGTGGTATCGACCAATGAAGTTATGCAGGACCGCACAAGCAATGACAATATCTGCTTGAACACTAATAGGGAACTGTCGCATGTGCGTCAGAACCTGAAACCGTTCCTTCCAAATCCCAAAAGTTCGTTCTACCACATTGCGTAGCTGTGCATGACGGTGATTGAATAACTCTTGCTCGGCAGCGTATCGCCTTGTCGTTCTTCCACGATAATCTGCTAAATGATATCGATATCCGCGAAATGGGGCAATTAGTCTATCAGTATTTGCATAACCAGAATCAACCAAAAAATATTTGTTGCGGGGTACTTCAAACTGCCCTTGTTCTACTGCCCATCTAAGCACACGCATGTCAGCAGCAGATCCCTCCCACCCAGAAGCTACATATACGAACTGTCGATCAAACGACACCGCAGCCATTACATTCTGTGATGTAAATCCCTTTCGATTACGATATCGATTTTGTAATTGAGTACTTACGATAGCTGGAATATGTGTACCGTCTATCGCTCCAACCGCATTTTTGAAGAATGGGTGAAATTGTTCATTTGCACGTATAAATGGATGACAATCAACATCAGCTGAAGGTATACTTATAAATTCATCCGACAAAGACACAATTGCCTTCAGAACCTGATTGAAGTACCTGCTAACTGTTTCTAATGAATGTTGAAAAAATTCACATAATTGTCGGTAACTGTGTGCATGGGCAACACCACGTAAGAAAATGCCAAGTTGTTCCGCCGCTAGCATATTCTTTGTATCAGATAGGTGACCACGGCTAACAAGCAAGTCTCTTAAGCTTATGAAAGCATCTGGTGGTAATCTGAAGCACTGGTAAGCTCGCCCTGGATGACCAGATAGGACGTCAAGAACATATTGATGGCCGGTATATGATCTATCAAACATACGCCGTGGTACATGAGTTTCTTCATCAGTGTTCTCAACTTCCTCTACAATAGCTGGGAGAAGCTCTGCAATGGCATTTGTTACCTGTATATGCAAATCAATACTCTCGCAAAGTCTGTTTTGAATTTCACGGTCCAGGTTCTTAGCCATTGAATATGTTCACTGTAACAACGCATAGCATGGAACGGCATATGAGATATTGGAAAAAAAAGCTGGACAAAACCAAGTGGGGTATTATTCTAAACAAAAGATAGAGTACAGCATTGCGGTTGGACCACAACAATGCCAATCCGAGAAGTACAGCAATGCAGATTTCATATTAAATTGGTTTTCTGTCATAGATTTAACCAGACAGATTTCATATTAAATTGGTTTTCTTTCATAGAGCAAAGCAAACAAAACTCATATTTAATACAGAACTCAGAATAATCAAGAACTCATTAATGATAACTGAAGTAGACAGCAAACCTTATTTTTTTAGTTCAAGTAGACAGCAAACATAATTCTGAAATAAAAACTAAAATAACTAAGCAGCACAACAATTAAGATGAAAAGCTAGATAATCAAAAAATCTAGAAATCAAACTACTAAGCAGCACAACAATTAATCTAACACAAAGAGGGAATTTGAATCATAGCCATATTCTGGAACCATTATATCGTTGGTGGTTTTCAATCATATATTCAATCCACTTATGCAACACTTCACCTTCCCATGTCATTAATATGGTTTTGTTATCTTTATTCTCTTTTAACACATCTTGTAGAAGTAACAACGCATGTGTCGTTAAGTTCTCCACCGAACATAGTTTCTGTAAACATTCGGCCATACTGTAGGGGTCATTCCTCTCAACGGTTTCTTTTAGAACAAAAGAATTTTTATTAGCCTCAACCAATAAATTGTTAAGGTTGTCTATTGGGCCTTTTCTCCTAGGTCGCCTTGTACCTTTTGCAGCACCATCACTATATCTTTTAGAACCTATTGTTTGACTATCAATTGGTTCTGAGTTTGGAGTTAAACCATTAGTTGCCTCAGGCATGTTGCTCGTTGGAGTTTCTTCGAATTCAAAGGTTACACCATTAGCAGTTAGAAAGTCATCTTCGATCTGGGGCGTTTCATCTTGGTCTAAATTTACTGTTGGCGAATTTGTCTTATTGCTTCTAGCGGCATTACCCACTGCAATATTATCTGCACAGATTTTCTCAAATATTTCGTATTGGTGGAATGGATGCCGACGATATTGTGAAAGCTTTGGTGTTACCTGCAATACCAATAAAAGAAAGTAGAAACGAGTCATCCTAATGTATGGTTAATCAAGACTTGAATTGCATATTTACATATTTACCTGAACAATTTCCTCCCAAAGCTCTTCAGTAGCAATTGGTATGTGTAATTCCTCATCCCAGCCCCAACCACTTCGATTTGTTAGTTGATATAGTGTACGGAAATCAGCTTTCATATTTTTGAATCTAATCATGACCGAAGAAGCTGTGTAATAAGTACCCAAACGTCTATTCAAGACGTTTACAAGATTAGGCCATTGCTCCTTCCTTAAGTTACCATTGCATATATTTTCATGTACGAATTGCTCATATAGAAGCTCGGCTAGCACAACGTTGTGCTCTTCGGGCCACCTAGCAATCCTAGACGTGCTTTTAGGATTGCTGGAGATAGCTTCATCAACATGACGTTGGGAGCTAGAGCTACCATGAACCAACCCTTTCCCTTTAAGAAACCTCTTCATTTCTATAAAAAATTTGATTAAAAAGTGGTAAGATGATAATTCATTTGACCCCGCACTTTCAATTTAATTTTATAAAGTATATTCATGAGTAATACCCTTTCGTCCTTGAAAAACTCTCCAATCAAGACGGGAACCATAATTTTTGAGATACATGGCATTAGATGACTCGTTGTCGCTCACGGAATCATAAATATCTTTGTCAAATCCGGTGTAAACGGAATGCTTCATTCTGATTTTAATTTGCTTAACAACCGTACTACCAATCAATTATTTGTAGCGTTAAAAAAATTGGACATACAAATATATGAACTACGACAACTTCATTTAACTGAAATGAATTTTGCTTAACAAATTAAACTAGTATGGAAATAGTACAATACAAAATGTTATGCAGAATATTAATAAATCAGTGAGAAAATTTTAAAGACAAAACACATGAAATTTTTTTTTCTATCTACAAAGAAGCAGGAAAAAAAAATTTCAGCTCTCACTTAAATAAAAAACAGAGAAAGAAAAAAATCAGAGAAAGAAAAGATCAAGGGTTAATAAATAAACAGCAAGTCAAGCATGTCTCACCTACCAAAAATCAGAGAAAGGAAAATTCTGTCGAGCGCGTGTCTGAGGAAGGCAACAGTTCGGGGAAGAAGAAAAATCGGACAGGTTTCAGTCGGAGCAACAGCTGGGGAAGAAGAAGAAGAAATATGGGAGAGGATGAGTCGGAGCAGCGATCTGGGGTAGAAGAAGAAAAATCGGAGAGGTCTAGTCGACGCCGCGACGGGGGCGAACGATGGCTTCGTTCCTTTCGGCAAATAAGGGCAACGACTTCGCTTGACGACACGGGCGCCGCGGGTAAGTTTTCCGCATGACTTTAAATCCCGTTAAATCCACCGAACTGAGGGATTTAGTAAATCCCGGATTTAAGCCGTAAATCCGTAAATCCGGGATTTACCGAATCCCGGGATTTAACGCGCGCACAAAAACTGTTTGGCTGGATTTAACTTAAATCCGACTTAAATCCCGCTGTAAATCCGATACCAAACAGCCCCTAAGTGAAATTAGCAGGATGAATTTGAATTTAAATTCAAATTTAATGGGGAGAATTAAATTGGATGAGAGGGAATTGTGGGATGTAATTAGGGAGACTTAATGAGGGGGGCTATTAATGAGATAGGAGAGAGATTATGCCTAATGAGGGGGCCGGCCACATAGAGAGAGGGAGGAGATTATTTGTCATAAGTAGAGGGGGGCTCACATTACTAATAAAAGATTTAATAAAATCTAAATTAAAATTCAGATTTTGAAAGAAAGGACAGTTTACAATAATGGGGCTATCAATTAGAACTAATTTGAATTTTAAATTCAAATTGACATCCAATTAATAGGAAAGCTTTAAATCAAAGAACTATTTTAGGAAAGTCTTCAATGCCTCTTGGAAACAAATTTGAAATTTAAATTTGAAATTCTCAAGAGGGAGGCCGGTGGCTTGGCCGTCCCAAGGAGGCCGGTGGCGGGGTTAGCCTGAGGTGGCCGGCGGTGGACTTATGGGGGCCGGTGGAGGGGATTTAGGAGGAAGAGAGTTTGGTTAGGTAGAGAAGAAATAAATTGGGTTTAGGAAAAAGAAAATCCGGAGCTACACATCTCGAGCAATACCTCCTATAGAACTCACAAAGGGATCTACAACCGCCACTTCCTCAAGAACTCACGAAGAGATCTTGGGAATCTCGGAACTCACGAAGAGATCCTTCCACTTCCTCAAGAACTCACAAAGAGATCTTGAGAATCTCGGAACTCACAAAGAGATCCTTCTCCTCTCATGAACTCACTAAGAGATCAAACAAGTAGAATAAAATTTCATTTACAATTCCTCATCCCATTACACAAGAAAGGACCTCTATATATAGGCCTAAGAAACTAAAACAAGACACATATGCTCCTAAGACTTACATAGGACGACCCTCTTAAGTGAGGGTAAAAAAGGAAAATTTATAATAAAAGTTTAAAAATTACAAATAAAATATAAGATAACGTGGGACGATGACAACCGTTGATCTTCAGCTCCTCGGATAGCCATAGACGGTTGGATGTCCGCATCAGAAACACATTGCATTCATCATTTGACAATCCAAACTCTAGTTTGAAGATCTACTTATTTAGTGGGAGGAGCCTTTTGCTTATTAAATATACGTTCAATGAAATTGAAAAATATAATTTAAGCAAAAATACAAATAAATATACATAAATTTTAATATTGCTGCATCAATTCCCTCGCGATTGAGAAAAATAGGTCACTAATTATATTTTGATGTTGTGCAACATTTATCCTGAAGATGAGAGAAATCCAACTCATGATAAAATTCATGTTGGTGTGAAGAGAAAAAGTGGAGAAAGACCCAAAAAACAATACTAATGTACAAATTTTGCGGTGAGAAAGGTCGCAAGCAATGCAGTGCAGTTGGTGATGTGATGTGAAGGTGAGGTTAGGGATGGAGAGAGTGAATGAAGGAATGAGACTGCGGCACATACAAAGTAGATTTGTAATTTTTATGTATGGTTGCGATCGAAGACCAAAAATTAGTGATGGGCTCTTTTGGGGGTCGAATATGAGTACAAACGTGGGTGTGGGAATGGAGAAATTATTCTATGCGGAGACCGGACGCAGAACGTCGTCCGGAGACCAACCATAATGCGCCACGTCAGTGGTATCGAGCCGTAGTACCGAGCACATGTGTGATGTGTACATTATGGTTGGTCTCCGGACAATGTTCAGCGTCCGCATAGAATAATTAATCGTAGGAATGAGGGGAATTGTTACTGGAGCAGAATGGAGCGTGCAATTGTTACGGTCTGGGTTGAGGGATGGATGGATCTAAGATGTTCGAGGGATCATTGATTGGATTTAAAGGTTGTGATAGTGTGGAGCAGCTCTTATACTGACGATTGAGTAGTAGTAAATTGCTGAAGGCTCAATTGATTAGTGGATCTAATACCTCTCTACTTGATCCTCTCTACTTGATAAGTCAGAGGGTAAAAAACATGTATTCGAGGAGGAAATGAAGAAAAGAATAGAGAATATTAAAGGAAAACTGCTGGAGACCAACAGAAAATTTTGATGAATTGCAAAATTTATTAATCATTCAATCATCTCAGCCCTTGGCCAAATTTCTTTACATCTAAAAGAGCCTGTCTTATTTCATAAAATCTAATAAAACCCGAAACTAAATTTAAAATTACATAATACATTATAATCCTGCTGCATCATTTGTTCTTGATGTTCTAAGGAGCTCATAAATACTGATTTGCATTATCATTTTGTGCAGGATGAGGTGTTGATTGCTGGATTTGGTCGTAAGGGGCATGCGGTGGGAGATATTCCTGGAGTTAGGTTCAAGGTTGTGAAGGTTTCTGGTGTGTCCCTCCTAGCTCTTTTCAAGGAGAAGAAGGAAAAGCCCAGATCTTAAATCTGCTACGGGCTTCATTTATTAGCATCTTTGTGATTGTGTACTTCTATGATCTAGCTTTTCCTTGAGCTCTATCTTCTTCGTTAAAGCAGACAGCTTTGGACCTTTTCTTCTCTTATTTGAGCAGCTGCTAGCTTATGCTCAGTTTGTTTCTTGACGCTTCGTCGATCCATGAATAGGAAAATGGCATTACAACTTTTCAAATTTGTCTTTGATCTGCTTTTATATATCTTTTTAGCATTACTTGCTGAGTCTGGATACGTCCGGACTCTAATAAAAACGCAACACGTATTTTTGTATATAGTGTATATTATATATATTATATACAAATTACAAAATTATGTATATAGTATGTACAAATTTATATATTATATACATAATTGTACATAGTGTGTATAAATTTATATATTGTGTATAAAGACGCATGTCACGTTTTTATTAGAGTCCGAACGTAACTCTACGTCTGGACTCCGCACATAATAATTTCTAATTTCCTGAATGGCATCAAGTCTATATTATTATGATTTAAATAATTGTGCTATTTCTTAAAATTTTATTATTTTTATTCTATTAAATATTGACAGAAGCATTACAATGGTCGCTCAATTCCTCATCTCTATGTGAGAGTTTAAATTGGTTCTCAACTCTTCTGAGGGATCTAATTGGTCCCTCAATTATTTAAATTGATACTTATTTGATCCTATCATGTAATGATAAAGTTAATGGTGTTAAGTGTAAGGGTAGTTTAGTCCTTTTTAATTAAAATATTTAATAAATGAGATTGAGTACTTATTATCTTTTTTGAAAAAAAAAATGTTAATTTTTTTTTTAAATAAAAATTATAAAGAATTTTAATTTACTAATTTCACTATTTTTAAAATATTTATATACGTAGCAAACAATTAAATTTGTCATTTCTTTATTAGCTCTACAAATACATGAAAAGCTAAACAATTACACCAAAATAAAATTTTTTTGCCATTGTATCAATACATATATTGTAGATTAAATAAACATACAAAAAATTGCTAAACAAAAATAAAAAATACATTTCATTTAATATAGTTCAATTAAAATACGTAAATATGTTCATCCTCCATATAAAAAAGTTTGGAGCCAAAGATAATACTGTAAATTATGTCCATTTCCCATATAAGAAATCACTAAATAAAAGCAAAAATACATTTCATTAAAGCTTGTTTGTCCCCCATTGAAAGCAAAAAAATCATGCAATGAATCATCGATAAAATTTGGATGTCATGTGCTTCAAATGGTCCTTTAATGAGATTTTTTTCTTTTTAGAGGTGTAAACAGAAAAAAAAGAGATTTGATTAGATTGACATAGCAAAAGAAAAAGTCAATTATAACAATAAAAAGTAACATCAACATACTAAAAGTGTTGTATTTGAAGATCCTTGAGTGAGAACTTCCAAAGCATGTTTAGTTTGAGGTCGGCACACCAACAACTCCGAGGGCTATTTAAAAAAAAAAATATTTTTAAATTAAAATTGTTATCAATGTAAATAAAATTGAAGGGATGATATGATTCACCATCACAATCAATGGTTGGACAACCTCCTGGACTTCGCCATGTCCATCTTCACTATTCGTTTTCTTATCACATGTTATGTTGTTGTGTCCACTTTTCTACATTTATGACAATGAAGCTTAATATTGGATCTCCCCCTATCTTTTTGGGAGAGTGAATGTGAAGCTTCCTCATCGATAGTTCTGATTCACAACTTCGATGACCTTCCTCTCTTTGCTTAATTATATTTTGGTGGCAATGGTGATACCCTATTACTCATTGGCCATTCATTAACACCATTCAAAGCCTTTATGTTACACTCATAACTTATCATATAAGTCTCTGTTGTGTAGTTGGGATGAATAAAATCCTCAGTCTCCCATTATCATATGAATTGCAGTGTAAGCATCTTCACATGGAATTCCACTTAACTCCGACATCCAACATGAACAAGATTTTAAGTTCAAGTTCACCTTATATTGACTTCCATGCATTATTATCATCTAATTTATAAACTATGCAAGAACCTGCTTTATGCATATCTTTCCCCACAATTTTCTTAATTATAGACACAGCTTTACATTCCAATTTAATGCCTTCTCCTTGTTCTCCAACATTTGTGATATAACTATAGCTCTAATACTTTCAAGCATAGACGCAATGGATAATTCTCTAGAATGTAGGAGTTAGGACATTCACATATATTGTTTAGCAAAGTGTCACATTTAGGTATAAAATTGAAATGAGACCTGGACTACTCAGATGGAGGCTTCTCATGTAACCATTTAAATGATGCCACATTTAAGTTCTCCAACTCTGTCATCCTGAACTTGAATTGGTTAAGGATGTTTGCCTTTGCTACTGCATATAAGGTGTTCTTCAAAGTCATGCTAGTGAAGCCAATGAATTTGAAATTTTAATGCAAATGCCTTATACAGAGTCTATTGGTAACATCAGGTAAAATATTCTCGAAAGCAAGTACTAATCCTTTTTGCTTATCTGAAACGAAGGTATACTGTTGCTGATTCACCAAAACGTGTAAATCTTTGCCTAAAAAACTCAGAAATCATTCCCAAATATTACTTTCTATCTCAACTACCGCCCATGCAATAGGAAATATGCTATTGTTAGCATCAAGCCCTACAGCTGTTGACAATTGGCCAATTTGTTGCCCTTTCAGAAAACATCCATCAACACCAATAATTGGCATACATCCAGTTAAAATGCATTTTTTACATTCATCAAAGAAGACAAAGTCATAAAAATCTTTTCTCCCGCATAAGTCTTGGTCTTTAGTTGTAAGCATATAAATTGTAGATTCTAGATTACTCCCTAATACTCAAGATACTAATCCTAAATTTAGCCAAACTTAAAAAGGGAGAATTCATTCTTAATAGAATAACCTAACCTTCTGTTCCTCATACTAGACAAGAGCAACATGTGAGTCACTATTGATTATGCATGCAAAAACAAACCATGCTCTAAATTCTTCTAGTACAGACGTGCTTATCCAAATCTCAGAAAATTATAAAAAAAATAATTATTACTTTAAGAATAAAAAAATGTATGAAATCTCTTATAAAATGAATTTTACCTCTCTACACATAAATTCAATATAATTTCATAAACTTAAATACAATTGATATCCATTACACAAGTTAATTAAAAACTTGACCTGATCAATTACCAAGCAATGCCTAATCATAACTGGCTTTCTTGGCCGAAATAGAGCTAGATAAGATGTTCAAAGAATCAAGTAAAATACAGGCTCAACAAAGTAGTTTGTGCACACAAATAATTGTCAACATTCACCTATGGAAGTGACGCACTTGCAATGCAGATGACTGTGCCGCACTAGTTTGCAGAGAAATCGACATATGTGAAAGTGAGGCACCTACAAAAACGAGGCACCCGTAGGATGCTGATGATTGTGCCGTATTGACCTCCTTTTTGAAATCAATCACTCACATAACCATATTACATATTTCCTAGGTCGATACACTCATTATGCACGCTGCGTCGTTGTGTATGGTGAATGGTTAAGCCGTATATTCTTACCTTGATTCGTTGTCGGCTTTGGGATTTATTTCTCTTAGTCATACATGGTTTGCCTTATCTTTAAAAATATATGTGACCGGCTCGACGTTAGTTTAATGAATATTTTGTGTGCATTTGAACCCTCCAAATGCATTTTTTTGTGCTTAAAATCTTTTGATTCAAGACTCATTTTGCAAAACAGATTGCACGAGCGCGTTCAGATAGCCGACATCTTTCAAACGAGCACATTCGTGCTTGAATCGGACACTGTTTGATGTGTGTCGAGGAGAGAGTATCATAGGAGGCTTTTTTATGATAAATTTAATAAATAAAATCCATTATATATATATATATATATATATATATATATATATATATATATATATATATATATATATATATATATATATATATATATATATATATATATATATATATATAAAATCAAAATGTAATAATTAATAAAATGTAATAAATCAAATCAAAATATAAAACTTAAAATATAAAATTAATAAATACATATAAATGGTAAATAAAACAAAAAAGCCATATATTCAATATTTTTTAAAATTTATTTTTAATACAAAATGAATTTTATCTAACTCATTTCATGCCCCTCCATATATCAAGTAAGCTTCAATCCAATGGTTCACTCTATCCATTTCCTCCAAGCACCGCTCAACTAAAGAGATTGATGTGCTACTCTATCCAAAATGCACAAATTATGGCAGGTATAATCCGTATAACACTTTGAAAGGAATCATCTTTGAGGCAGATTAGTACGATGTCTTCTACTAGTACTTCTCCCATACTAGCCACTTAGCTTACAACTGAGATGTTTCTAAAAGTTCGTTAGGGATGTTAAGCCCTTATGAATTATCCCAAGGCTAACTAAAAAGGGGGGGGGGGGGGGGGGGGTGTTAATTGGTGTTTTAAAAATTTTTTCAAACATGATTCATGATCTTAAACCAAATTAACATTCACCACAAAAAATTAAAGTGCGGAAATTAAATGCGAAAAACAATAAGAAAGAGCACACCAGATTTTATAGTGGTTCGGTCAACTTGACCTACGTCAACTCCCCGGAGCCTTGACCTACGTCAACTCCCCGGAGCCTCTCCTCTAGGTATTGCACTAAACTTAGTATCTCTCCTTTGCCCCCACAT
Source organism: Dendrobium huoshanense (assembly GCA_016618105.1). Taxonomy (NCBI): domain Eukaryota; kingdom Viridiplantae; phylum Streptophyta; class Magnoliopsida; order Asparagales; family Orchidaceae; genus Dendrobium; species Dendrobium huoshanense. The sequence goes on along the minus strand of CM028347.1, from coordinate 74,751,065 downwards.
TATGTCGGAGAAGCCTGTACAAAACTCCTTTCCACCGACCCCTTGGTGAGGCAAAAAACCCAACTCCTTTCTCTTCCTCCTGAAGCAGGCAGAGAACCTAACTCCTTTCGCTTCCTCCTGAAGCAGGCAAAGAACCTCGATCAATCGATGAAGTAGATATCTCTAGAACCTCCAAGGAACTAGGGATGATGACTAGAGAAGACGACTAGAGAAGACGACTCAGATATTTGCTTGGAGCAACCTTTATGAAATCCATCACAAATCTCTCTCTCTCCCAAGCTCTCCCTCTCCTCTTAGATCTCTCAGGTCAGGACAGTAACAAAAGATTATTCTTGAGTAAACAAGAGATCTTATATAGAAGGGATTTAAATTTTCCCTAATTTGCAATTAATTAATAAAGATCATCCATGACGATTGACGTCCTGTACGATCAGTACGAATTTAGCTCAATCAGCCAGGATGATCTAGGGAAGGATGGACGATTAAAAGGTTTATTTATTTTAAAATCCAGGACGACAGGACATCATCCTATACGATTAGTTCAAGACGTCGAATATTATCCATACCCTTGCTCTGTTTAGCAAGACTTTACCTGTCTGGATGATAAAGAAAATAACTTATCATCCAAAATGATTTCACAATCGTCCTGCACAATTAGTTTAAGATATTGAATATCATCCAGAACATCGCTCTGTTCGGTCAAACTTTACATATTTGAACGATGAAAAAATAACTGATCGTCCAAAACGATTTATAGATCGGCCTATACGGTTAGTTCAAATCAATACATATCATTCAGAACATCATTCTAGTCGTCCAGGAAGAAACTAAGGTTTGTTTAACTAATTATCCTGGACGATCCTGCGATCGTCTCGGACGATCCTGCGATCATTCCAAATGATATAATCGATCAATCAAATCTTAATTGCTTTCCTTAATCATCTAAATAATTTAGGCATAATTGCAATATATCATCCAAGATGATATCTTGGATGATGTCCAAAAATAATAACATGCCTAAAAGGGTTAGCGACTGATTCTTTCTGATTTGAGCCTATCGTCCAGGATGATGATAATATCGTCTAGGATGATGTGCTTAATTACGACTGCCTTAACCAGGATACCTTAATTAGGATTTTTGTTTTAACTGATCGTCTAGGATAATTTTAGATCGTCCCAGACGAGATGATCAAAAATAGAAAACTCTAAAAATAGACATAATTTTTCCTTTGAGTGTGTGTGTGCAAGGTTACTTAGCATAATGACCCATTTTGTTACATTAGACTCAAGAAAAAGATAAAAATACTTAACGAACACTTACAAACTAACTCAATCTTAATCTACCCAATTTTAAGCTAGCTTAATTTGTAGTTGACCTTATGGACCTGAAATGTTAGTAGGCAGGGTAATCATAGAAAAATATAAGTGTCAGAAATATTTGTTATCATCAAAATTATAATATATGAATCCATATTCACAATAATTTCTAAAGCAAGACACCATAAGTAAGTCTCAAGGCTCATGTTTACCACCTATATTTGCCAGTCAGTCTAAGGGATGCTCCTCTTCAGCACTATTCCTTGTAGCCAAAACACCTTATCTCTATTTGAGAATATTAACTCAAGAATCTCATTCAACCTGACCACCTCCCTAATGAATGTTGTTACCACTGTAACTATTATGTAAGGATTTTGTAAGGGAATAAAATGAGCATACTTTCTTAGTCTATCAACCACCACTAAAATCACCATAAACCCCTTAGACCGGGGTAGCCCATCTATGAAGTCCATGGTGACCTCCTCCCACACTCAGTATAGAAGATCCAGGGATTAGAGTAATCCCTCTAGCATCATAGCCATGTACTTGTTCCTTTAGCATACCTCACTCCTAGTCACTATCTCCTCCACATCCTTATACAGGTCCTTCCAATATAATTCTACTGCCAATATCCTGTATATATCATTTACCTTAGAATGGCCTCCAATAGCGCTCCCATATAATTCATGCAATAGGTGGGGAAAATGAACTGAGGTCGATGGCATCATAAACCTCCCTTGGTATAGTAGTCTCTTTCCCTCTAGGGCATAGCCTGGGTTGCTGCTCTCATCTTTCAGTATATCCATCCTAATCTTTCTCAGCTTCTTTTCTTTTACACTATCTTCTTTGATAGCCCCTCAATCTTTCATCAATGGTAATGAAATAGCCATCTCCTAGAGCCCCCCCATATATCTAAATAAGGCATCATCCACCTTATTCTCAAGTCCTGTCTTATACTGGATCTCAAAGTCATAGCCCAGCAGCTTGGATAACCACCTATAATGCACCTTAGTTAGCACCCTCTTATCTAACAAGTATTTGAGCTCATCTAGTATGTTCTGATAATGAAATATAAATCCAATAAGTAAGGTCATCACTTTTTAATTGCTAAAATGATGGCCATCAACTCTCCCTCAAAGACTGACTTTAGCCTAGCTCTTATTGTCAATATTTAGCTGAAGTAGGCTATAGGTATGTGATTCTACATAAGTACTGCCCCCAATATGTATCCTAAGGCATCAGTCTCTACAACAAAAAATCTACCTGAAATTTGGTAGGGCCAACATTGATATTATGGTCAAATTAATGCTTTAATCTCTCGAAGGCTCACATAGTTGTCTCTCCCCATAAGAAATTATCCTTCTTAAATTGCTCCGTTAGTGTCCATCCGAAGGTGTTGTATCATCTTACAAATCTTCTGTTATATTCCATCAACCCTAAGAAACACCTCATCTCTCTCAAGTTCCTAGGTAGAGGCAATTTTAACATTGTCTCAATCTTGGCCTGATTGACAGCCACTCTCTCCTGAGATGCCACATGTCCTTAGTACTCTACACTGATTTGTACAAAATAACCCTTCTTTAAGTTGGCCCTCAGTTTCTATTACTGTAGCACCCATAAGACCATCCTCAAATATTCCAAATGCTCCTCCTCTATTCTATTATACACTAGGATATTATTAAAGAAAACTATTACAAAATTCCGGAGGTACAGTCTGAATACTCTGTTTATAAGGGACTAAAAAGTAACAGGGGCATTGGTGAGGCCAAACAACATTACTAAGAACTCATAGTGTCTCTCGTGTGTACTAAATGCAGTATTTTGGACATCATCCTCTCTCATCTTGATCTGATGGTATCCCAACTTTAGATCCATCTTGGTGAACACCACTTTACCACATAGCTCATCTAGTAGCTCATAAATCATCAAAATTGGAAACTTATCCATTACAGTCTCCTTATTCAAGGCTCGATAGTCCACATAAAATCTTCAGCTCTCATCATTCTTCTTGACTAGTAAGATTGGGCTAAAAAAAGGCTCACACTTAGCCTGATAATCTCCGCCTCTAACATCTTTTAGATCAACTTCTCAATCTCATCCTTTCTGAATTTGTTGTTAGTGATATGGTCAAACACTAATCGATGAAACCCCCTCCCTTAAGGTGATGGCGTGCTTCTATTCCCTTAGTGGTAGTAAGCCTTGAGGTGGCTAAAAAATCTCACTGAACTATTGTATGAATGCTTGTATTGAAAGAGGAATATCCCTCCTTTCTCTAGTCTAATCCCTTATAAACTTTGCAGTTCCAAAAAAAAAAAAAAAAAAAACCTCATCCCACCTCCTATATGTTTCAGACCATGGTATTGAGAGACACCATGGCCTTGGACAATCCTACATCCCCCTAGATCACCATCCTTCTTCCTTCCACCACTAACTTCATTTTCAGTGCTCCCCAATTAGCTTTGGTATCTCCCAAGGTCTGTAGTTACTTCATCCTTAGGATGACATTAGTGCTCCCTAATTCTAATGAGAGAAAATTCTCCCTCACCAAAACCCCCTATGCAGTTAATACAACTCCCCTATACACTCCTATACCCACTCCACCTTTCCAGTGCCCATCATCACCCTATAGCCTCTGGTATCCACCAATTATTCCCCCAATTGGTTAATGACCTGATTAGAGATAAAATTATGGGTAGCCCCATAATAGATCAGCACCACCATCTCTCTATTTGTTATTTATCCTTTAATTTTGTTGGTGTAATTTGAGGTGAACCCACCACTAACTTTATGGAGACTTCGATAATGTCAAGATAATACAACTATCTCACTCTCACCGCCCTCCTTAGCTTCCTCGTCTTTATAGACGGTGAGAACTTGAAGAGTTTGATCCTTAACCTTGTGCCCTGGTGTGTACTTCTCATCACATATGAAGTATAATCCCTTCATATATTTCTCTTGTAGCTCCTTAATGAGCTTCTTGAAATTTCCTTTGAATCCCCCTCATACATGATTTTCTTTTGGGGCCTCACAAAGGCTTCCTACTGTTGGTCTCTTGGGAGTTAAGAAAGTAGTAATCATCCTATAAGAGCCTCATGAACTGCTGCCTTTAACCCCCCTCTCCTGGTACCTTTAGTCCTCCACTAGCTGAGCTAGCTCCATAGCCTCTCCCAAGTCACATAGCCTCATCACTCTAACAGTCGCCCAAATCTCTGGCTTGAGCCCTTTCATGAAGCTTCCCTCCAGCACAATCTCAGAAAGTCGGGACGGTCCGCTAACCAAGTACTCAAATTTTTCACTGTACTCCACCCTGTGTTAGAGCAAAGAACTGCTCATAGAAGCCCCCTCCCTTACTGGTTCGTAAATGTTCCAGTAAGCAGTCCTTAAACTCCCTCCAAATTTGGATAGGATACCTCATGTCTCTCAAATAGTACCAGGCTAATGCCTTTCCCTCCAAATATAAGCCATTTGCCATCAATCTCTCCTTCTCTGTTAATCCGTTGATGACAAATTATATTTCTACCTTGTAGATTTATTCATGTGCGTCATCTCTCTCAAAGATAATCATCTTCAGATTCTTTACCCTTGAATCACATCCGTTTCCCCTGAATCCTTTATAGCCACCGATTCCTCGAAAGAGGGGTTCTCCCCAAGTGTGTAATCCACCCCTTCTTCAAAATCCCCCTCCTTTCAAAATCATCACCCCGACAGTTGTAATCCACCCATTTTCTTGTAAAATCAGCAACCCTTTATTCATACCCAATACTAATCTCCTCTCTAGAAATAGGATCTAATGGAGGCATCTCATCTTCTCCATACAAAATCTCCACCTCTTGATTTTCCATCCCTTAAATGGATTAGAGTTTCCTTCACTTCCTTGGCCGCCGGTGGCATCCTTTGTCTCCGATGTCATCATTTCAGGTTAAGCTTCTAGCAACTTCTTCATCATTTCTTCTACGACGGTGAAGTTTCCATCCATATTTTCATGGATGGATGCCAATTAGTTTTCAAAAATTGAATTCTTTTTCATAAAATCTTATTTCAATTAGCCTATTTCCCCTCTCCAATACTTCCACTTTCCTTCTGGCCATTAGTACCCTAGATCAAAGCACTCAGAAATTTGAGAAAAAGGTAGATGAATAACCAATGAAACAAACTTTATTTGATGGAAGAAGAACAAAGGCAAGAAAGATATGATGGATCTCAACTCATGGGAAGATCTAGCTCTCCCAATACCTAGCTGGAGGCTAGAGCCTAAGCACTTAAGAAAGATATCAAAATTCAGCCAAATTCAAGATAACTCTAACCCTTAACCATCTCATCTATTTAAAGCATAAAATTAAAAATCCAAATTACTAACAGCCCTCCCAAATTCAATCCCTCCTTAACTGTCACTCTTCTTAAATATTTTTATTTAAATATTGGGCCTCACAAGGGAGGTTGCTGCTGCCTTGGTCCACCTCAAATAATTCAAAGTCTACTCTTATGTTTATATTATTTACTTAGAAATATTTTCTCTACAATAACATGGTATATATATCCAAGAGTATCATAACACTTAGGCAAATGGGTTAGTTTATATTATATCTCCAATTCACTATTGACTTTATTTTTATATAAAAGGATAACAAAGAATTTCATATTGTTAAATTTATGTCACTACATCCTTTATGTGGTGTTTATAATCATAGTAAATGATATAATATATGATTTTAACATTTCGATCACTCTCTATTTGGCTCTTCGTGTAATTAACTTTTTTACTCCTTAGACTCTCAATTAATTATTTTTAGCTACTATTTCAATGGTTAGCAAATGGAGTCGAAATTGTGGTTGCTAAATTAGTGGGTCGTAATATTTCTTATCAAGCTCTCATTGCAACAAAACTGATCATTCTCTTGAATATTTCTGGAACAAATTTGATCATCTCCTCATCATTGAACATGTTTTCATAACCAATCCAACTTTTCTTACTCTTAATGCCTTCTCTAAATCAATCACGATTTCCCAAGAAGATTGATCATTTGCTTCAATAATCTTAGACAACTTTCTTAGCCCTCATGCTTCATCTTCTTCTAGATCAAGTTACTTGTATATGTATGCCTTGTATTCTAAATTTAAGTGCCTCCTCCTCCCATTAATTGTTTTGGAGTCTACATTTCATCTCTATTATTTATCATTTTTGTTGATGGTTTTCTCTTTCTTCCATCATTATTTTAGATCAGTGATAACTTTGGTTGAGCCATCATCCTTACATTTTTTTACTTACATCTAAGTTTTTGGGTTATGTTTTCTTTGTTTTTGCTTCTTTATGACATGAGAAACTCTCTGATCACTTTGAAATGATATAAATGTTATGGTTTTATTACTAAGGACTTATACACTTAAATAGATATTATTTTTCATGAGATTGAACCCTTCATTAAATATTTGTTTTAATTATATATTCTCTTCCTTTTGAGTCAACTTTACCATTTGCTCCTCTTTTTCCTGAAACTCCTTTATCTACCAATACTTGACTAAGGGTTTACTCTCAATAACCCCAACCACTTATATAGTGGCACCTCCATTATTAGATTCAAATGAGCTTCTACTATTGATGAGTTATTTGATATACATTTACTAATTTTCCTTTGAAAATATAAAAACCAATGTAGTACTCCGTCCATTAACACTTAGATGTCTTTTGAATATCTATTCTCTTACTTTCATATATTTTCTTTATCCTTATAATCTTTATTAGTTCCTAAGATATATTAGGAAGTGTTATTCAATCTTTTATAAGAACAAGTTGTTGTTTTTGAGATGTATGCTATACTGAATTATCATATATGAGATTTGGTTGGCTTCACTTATGAGGTTAAACCATTTCTTGATGAATTTAGTATAAAATTTCATCATTGTGTTTCAATTGATTGATATAAGTCTCAAATATTTATCAAAATATTCACACAAGTATATAACATAGACTATTTTGATACTTTCTATAATTGTTAGGATTAACTTAGTTTGAATTCTCCTATTTATGGCTGTTGACCTTGATTTTTGCTCGAGCACTTTCGATCGACTTGATTAGACCTCGTCGAGCCTAATCTGAACTCAAATTGATCTTAGTTAGACTTGACCCTATTCAATCAAGCCCGAGTCGTTTGTTTTGACCGTGACGAGCTCGATTTGATATGAATCGATTTCAATTTGAGTTTAATTTAATTTAATCAAATTGACCGAGCCTAGCCTGATTTTTGACCAAACCAAATTGGGCCTCTCTACCCCTTTGATTAGGAAAGCCTAGAAATTCCTTCGCGCTAAACCCACTTTTGAGAAGATAATCTAATATCCTTAATCGAGAGTTTTCTTAGACTGAGGTCTAAGTTGTAATTAACTATGGGGGCTTGCGCCCGTAGGAAATCGATCCCCACAATCAAATAAACCCCATTCGAGCTGATGTATAGAATGGGGGAAATCTCGTGAACTTTTGTTTATATATATTATTATCCATCGAAGTTGGTAGGTGAAAGCTGCTATCCTCTATGGCTAATCGTATGTATAACTCCATCTGCTCTTCCATTGGCCTGCTTGTGTCGATTATAAAAGCCTACGATCATTTTATTCTACGGGATAGTTCAATCGTACTCTTTATATTCGAACCACATGAGCAGAACCCTTTCGGAGACCCACAGATTTTTGGCGACCACGGTGGGACAGGTTTCTCTCTCCATCTTTGAATGTTAAATTATCTTCTTTTGTGTGCACTCCAGGTTTGGTACTCCTTATATTAGGTTTGTCCTTCACTTAGATAGGGTTCTTTTCTTAGTTACGTTCCCTTCTTGGCTAGGTTTCCCCTAGCTTTGGTCCCTTTCCTTCTGGCTGTTGACCTTGATTTTGGCTTGAATATGCTCAACGACCTTCGATTGATTCAATTAGACCTCGTCGAGCCAAATTCTAACTCGAATTGATCCGAATTGATTTAAATTAGACTCGACATTTAAAATTGATGTCAATTTTAAATTCAATTCGTACGATTAAATTCGTTGAGCTGGCTCGATCCCATTTGAACCTAAATCAACCCAAATGTGCTCGAATATGGTTCAATTCGACTTAATCTCATCTTAATTGATTTAAATCAATTTCAGTTAATCTCTAATCTGCTTTTGGACCAATTTGAATCCAAGTTCCGAATTAAGAATTTAATCGAACGGTTTAAATCAATCAACCGTTTATCTGTGGTCTTCTCAGACAGAGCAGCGATACGAAACAGATCGCAGGCTTCATTCGCATGCTTCGAGCGACTGCGGTGACAGATCGGAGAGGGCGGGCTTTCTCTCTCGGCAATAGGTTTAATTTACCCAAACGAGGCTCTTGGCTAGGGCATTGGATCCTGGGTCCTCTCCCTCTCACGCCCGAGATCTCTCTTTGGGCTCTCAGTCACACTCTCTCGGCTCGAAGAGGCGAACTCCCCCCTTCTTCCTCAATTTCGGACAGAACCAAGAGGGAACGCCTCACCCTTTCGCGTTCTCTCTCGCTCACGGAGGCCAGCCGACGCCGAGCTCCTTCTCTTACGGGACTCTCTCCTTCTTTCTCTGGATTTTCGTTCCCTTGCTCTCGGTTTGGCCTCCTCCGACTGCAAGAAGAACTCCGCTCGCTTCTTGCCCGACCGAACCCATCCCGACGACCCCAGCTAAGGCCGGACGCCCCGTCGCCGTCTCTCTCTGGTTCCCGAAGCCCTCCCCCTCTCTCATTTCTCTCTCAGCTTCGCACGATCCAGAGCCGAACTCCCTTCTTCCCCTTGCTCCCGCTCCAGAGACCGAACCCGTGCAAGACCGAAGCCCGTCCGACTCCAGGTAGAGTCGATCCCCTTCGACGAATCGTCTCGATGCCTGGACCGAATTGAGCTTCATCCCTTTTACAATGTAAGTCTCTTCTCCTACTACCCTCTTCTTCCTTCTTCTTTTTTTTTTCTTCATCTTGCTTTTCTTCTTCTTAATCTCCTTTTTCCTCTTCCTTAGCTTTATTTGTACTTCATTCCCATCTAAGATCTTGTGACTGATTTAGTTGGTAGAGAACCATATTAATGCAGCGATGCAAGTTTTATGGTGTATACTTTTACTATGGAATGCATTCATTCACTATGCTAAGTTCTATAATGGCTTGTGATGAACCAATGGTAGCGGTTGATGTTAGCAAGATGTGCTAATTTATAATTCTCTCAAATGAACTAATTTATTTTGTCTTAGAATGGATAATTGGTATCTTAGATTTACTCTTGCTCCTTGTCATGTGACTTTGAGTTTTAGGTGTAAAACGTGCAAAGCCATAAGAACCATGTATTTTCTTTACTAAAACCTTGCACACCAAGTGTTTGGTGAATTGTATTTAAGGAAAGATTGTGATGTTGGGTTGGTGATTCATGAAACTTGGGTTTGGATATGAAGCCACTTAACCAAATGTTGTGTAACCATATTTAGATGTAGAAGTTTCACATATTTCCCATGAGTTTGGATATGTTTATGCTTGTGAAATCTCTTTATTGTAGTATTCAAGACCTTTTTTTTTAACTAGCGATATTGATAACAAGTTTTGATGAATTTCAAGTAGCTTTTATGGTTGTTATGCTATTTGGAGAAATCTACATGCCACCCTCTCATTTTTTTTATAAATATTCATGTGTAAGAGGTCTTGGCCCCTTTATTGTGAGATGAATTTATGGCTCATTAGAAAAATTATATGTTGAATGTATACCAAAATATAGTGATGTATCTTTGTGTAAGAATGTCTCTTGCAAGCATATGATTTGTGCCCTCTTTTCTATAGTTTCTACAAAGCATAGTTTATGTGACGTGTGAAGGTCCTATGCACTTTGATTTCTTGAGTACACTACATGAAAGTGTTTTGAGCTTACAAGCAAATACTATCATATCCATATTTCTCTTGTTTCATTCGTTTTATTCTCTTTCACCTTTCAAGCCATGACATCGATTGTGTTTGGTGAAGTGGATATTAAGGAGAACTTAGTTATTTGTGCTTGTATCGGAGTTTTCTATGATAAGCTAGTTCATATAGAAATTTCCTAAATACAATACCTAGTGTTTTATCAACAAAATCTGAGAATGGTATTAAGATTCAGTGAGAGGGGGATATGTATTCCCATGAGTTTTTTTTTTAGTATGTGAATAGGCTTGATGTTTGTGTGGAAGCATATGATATTCCGGCTTGAAATATTAAAGGTTTTCCCTTTGGGCTTATATGCGAGATTTATCCTTTCTCTTCTCTATTTCTCTCGTAAAACTTTGGTTGTTTTAAGTAAAGCATGGCTATTTTCCTTTATCCCATAACGTGATGCTAGTTTTGGATTATTGGTAAGAAGCAATTATATGCATTATGTTGAGTACCAATATTATAGAAGATTCATATATCTTTGGTGCCAAGTTGATAGTATTCAGAAAATTTGAAAGATACTTTGGGTTGGTCAGAGAAAGGTTTGAAGCCTTTGCAAGGTTTTGGTATGTGCTTCATGTTATATTGCTTGCTTTGCAATTTCATTAATATGAGTATTCCTGGTAAAGTATTATTATTATGGGCTTACCAATAGGAGCATATGTTATAAGCTTGTTACCCTCTACACATACAATATCATATGCTTGGGACTTGTTTGGAAAGGTTATCTTGCTAGCATAAAAAATTCTTCTTTGCTAAGGATTTCCAAAAGAGAAGCATTGTTGTTTTGAAAATATTTAAGCATGAAAAATTTTGAGATCATCTTTTCTTTCCTAAGTTTAAACTTCTTGCAAATGATATGTTGATGGTCACTTTGCATATACCTTGAAACATGCATGGTTGGAATGTGATTAGTATAGCTTTGTACTTAATGTCATGGGCTAATTTGGAGGAGTATAGGTAATATTAATTGGAACCATGCTTAAAAAATCGTATATTTGGTACCACTAAAGTAAGCTTATGGATTTGGGTTAAAATGTTCTTAGAGGTATTTGATAGCTTATGGGTGTGAAAATTGGAAGCTTGTTGGAGAGTAACTATGCATCTCATGTCTTGAATTTATATTGTATTGTGATGATAGCATGCTCTTTTCTCTTGAACTTTAGGAGCAAAACTATGACATAAGAATTTCTTTCTCTTTTCTAAGTACATTCGGCATAAATGTTAAGTTTGGAAAGTCTTGTGCTATGTAATTTTACTCTTGTTTATTCATGTTTGGCATAAAAAAAAAAAAAGAAAGGTTGAAGGATTACATAGGTAGTTTCTTTAATTCCTCTCACTAAAGCATGTGTCTCTCTTACTTGCAATCGCATTTATCGTTTCGATGCCATACGAGTATTTACTTATTTTCATATTTTGAAAAGCTTGTACTTATGAGTATTTCTTAAATATCACATGTACTACTGATAACGATGGTTTATATACTTATGATTGGAAGACTAGCTTATTTCACTATAAATGGATTATCTTCCATTAGCATTCAATGTAATATGTATTGATGGATATCGGTGTTCTTTTCTTGAGCTTGTGTTTGAAGGAATTAAATAGCCCCTTTTCTTTTTCTTCTCCTACAAGTTAGTTCTCTGTTAAAAAAAATGATTTGAAAATAGTATCATGAGTTTTTTATGTTAGAGGAGTTTTTGTATATAGTCTTGCTTTGCAAAGTTTTATGAGTTACTTAATTTTGCAGAAATGTGTGGTTTGTTTTATATTGAGGGTATTTGTGATTTGCTTCATAATTGAGAAGATTTACGCATGGCTTTATATTGAAGGGTTTTATACGATGAATTGCATGAGGGCTCTACAATGAGGGGTTTTTATAAAATCTTCTTGTTGGAAAGCTTTGGGTTTTTTTTTACCCCACTCCAAATGAAAGGAGGCACTTGATTATAGGTTGTTGGGTAGGATTTTATGTCAAAAGGGAAAATTTTTGTAGAGATTTTGTAGAGTTTTTGTGTCAAAACAAAATAAAAAGAGAAGAGATTTTTTGGCCTATAATTGTTGTAGGGTTTAATGTAGTGATTCACTTAGAAATTCTTACATGTCCTCTTGGGATTTTAAATTTTATGATTGGACCTGTGTAGTAGAATCCCTTAGTGTCTTTTGAGAATGATTAGTGTTTTACCATGTGGATTAGGTTATCTTAATAGTCCCTTCTAAAAAACAAGTGTTTGGATTTGAAGCTTTAGCAGCTTTATGTTAGAGGTCTTTATGTCTTTTTGTAGTCTCTTTGATTAGACCTTGCTCATTTGAATTTTCTCCCTTTAGTGTTAGCTTCTAAAAGAGAATTTTAAGAGAGTCTAGCTTTGGATTTAGTTTTAGAGGGTCGTTTCCCTTAGTTGCCTTGGGCTTTGTTTGTAGGGTGTTGTAGATACATGTCTCAATCATATCAAGTGCCTCATTTGGATTGTGGGAACATTAAAGGGCATTGTTAATGTTGCTTTAGGGTACACTTGACCCCAAAGAAGTGTGCCCAATAACAACAATGCCTACATTCCTTTTATGTTTGATTTTCATTCTTTTCTTTCTACTGCTTTGCTATTTATTATAGTACTTTCATGCATAAATCCTTAAACCTAGTGACACATGTACGAGAGTCCTAAGGATTAGAAAACAAAACCTCTTTTAGTCCTAAAACTTTAATGACACATAAGGACAAAAATTAAGGACCGGGTCTTAGAAAATATAGACTTAGGGTGCATGTTCCCTATAGGGTAAAGACATCAAAACTAAACTTAGCGACACGTCTTCCTAGGTTTAGCCTTTTCTTTCTTTAATACACTAATAATCAACCAATCATTTATAACCTAACTCTTAAAATGTGTTAAAATATTTAATTCTTAATCAAGTTATTGTTAACATTTGTAATCATTAAACTATAAACCTAAGACATAAATCTAAATCAATTCCAATTAATCTAATAATTAACTCTTAACCAACTTAAAATTTAAAAGAAGTAGATTTAATTAAGGGATCAAATCTAAATCTAAAACTTATTAGGGTAAAATACTTCTAAAGATCAAACCCTAGATTAATCATATAAAATCAATTAACAAATCCCTTAATACATAACAACCACTCCAAAAATGAAGTTTATTGGATGGACTACTCCGGGCTGCGGGGCTAAGTGTCCTAAGGAGGCCTGGTTCCTCGAGCCTGGTGGCACAACGCCACGAATGGATTTAATGGAGTGTTAAACTTAAAACTAATTTCTTAATTGGTTTAAGTCAAACCCTAATTGATAATAAACCACCTAATTCATCTTTCTTTCTAATTTATAACCAACTAAATAATTCAACAAAAATTGGTTATCACTGGGTAACCCAGGCCTACGAGGCTATTAAGTTAGCCCCAAGGAGGGTGAAATAAACCTCACGGCCTCGGTGTGAAACAAAGGTGGTAATCAATCAAATTCTAAAACTAAAAATATCTAAAATTAATCCTAAATTATTAATATTTCAACTTCAATTAAAATCTCCCTTTTTGCCTTCTAACAAATCAAATACAAACAATTCTAACTAAATCATCCTACATAGGATATATCCAAAACTACACATCCTACACACACTCTAAACTTGTTTGGTTAGGACAAGACTTTTAGCTCTAGGTTAGGCTTACATTTTCTTTTGTTATTCAGTATTCACTACATGCACTTGCTTTATAATTGCTATTATTAGATTTCCTGTTTGTTACATTCTTACTTACATGCATTTATTTTTTGAATGGCATCTACGCTCATATGTGTATTTTTCTTTCATTTTGTCTTGCGAGGTACATTTGGATGACTTGCTCGCTCGAAGCTTTTAAGTGGTCGCGCCACAATTTGGAGTTGCTTGCTTTTAGCTTTTGAGTGGCAGCGCCATAGTCAGGTATAACCTCTGCAACTTATAAAGCAATTTTCTTTTAATTATGTATCGAATTGCTACACATCACACACAATTTATTGATAGGTATTCTAGCATGTTTAGGTAGCTGGCCTTAGGGTAGTTCACTAACGAAGCTTTGGCCCTATAGGTCAAAGCTTGTCCCCTTCTGTGAGCCCTAGAGACCATTAGGGTCATTTAGGCCTGTAGAGTAGGCCACCTATTATGCCGGTTGACATCGTTGTTTTCCCACACGAAGTGGGCATCGTTGTTTTTTTTTTTTTGCTAGGATTTTGGCCTTTTTCGGTTTTGGGTACGATACCCCCTCCCCTTTTTTTGTGAGCTTTAGAGACCATTAGGGTCATTTAGGCCTGTAGAGTAGGCCACCTACTCGTGCCATTGGGCACCGTTGTTTTCCCACACGAAGTGGGCATGACTATAATGATTTTCTGTGCGGGTATCTTGCTTGAAGGATACCCTTAGGGTGTGTTTATTTATTTTTCTGTACTCTGAATGTCATGCATACGTTCTTACACACTTTTCTCCACAATGCACTTTACCTACATACATGCATTGTATTAGTGGACATAAGGATCTTTCTTATTCGTGCATTTGTTTCATACATCATATACATCGCTAGATCTATTCCTTTGCATATTATAGAGTCCTTGATTAAAATCTTTTAAACTATTAATCATTGATTCTTTAGGACAGAGCCTTCCTATCTTGCATACATGTAGGACGATTGGTTGTGCCTAGGATTTTAGCTGACTTCCTTTTTCAGGCAAGGAATAAGTCCAGATTGCATTAGCTAAGTCGTAGATGCTAGTGTTGTGTGTACAACACTACATATTTTATAGATTTAGGGTCTAAAGGTGAGGGGTACGAGTGTACTTCTATACACCTTAATGGTGGGTGAGTTCTCCATTCTTTCGGAGACTATAAATCCTACCCATCCGCGTCACACAGATGACGCCACTTCCTTATTTCTCTTGTGTATGTTTGATTGCGTTGTCCTTCCTTTTTCTCCAGTTTCCACTTCTTTGAGCCGACCGGATGTTGACTGAACCATGTGTGATCTGATTGAGCCAGTTTGGGACCTTCCCCTTTAATTAGAAAAGCCTAGAAAATTCCCTTGCACTAAACCCATTAGAGAAGATAATCTAACATCCCTAATCGAGAGTTTTCCTAAGTCAAGGCTTAGGATGTAATTAACTACGGGGGCTTGCACCCATAGGAAACCGATCCCCACAATCAAATAAACCCTGTTCGATGCTGATGTATCGAATAGGGGAAATCTCATGAACTTTTGGGTTATAGATATTATTATCCATCGAGGTTGGTATGTGAAAGCCGCTATCCTCCATGGCTAATCATATCTATAACTCCATCTGCTCTTCCATCGGCCTGCTTGTGTCGGGTGTAAAGGTCCACGACCATTTTGTCCTACGGGATAGTGTGATCGTGCTCTTTGCATTCGAGTCACACGAGCGGAATCCTTTCGGAGACCCACACTGGCCTTTTAGGCTATTTCATGCCTTACCAAATTCTCTTCTTTCTGTCGGGTTTCTGTGTTCGCTCGACTCTCACTCTGAGATCGTCGAGCAGACCCCGGCATCTTCTTACCTTTCGTAGGTACTTGATACCTAAGGGTGGATTAGTTATTGATAGTAGCTCAGATGAGGAAGGAGACTTCTGACGTCAAACTACTAGTAAGCAATCTATTCCTCATCAGATGTGTGGAATTAGAGTCGAGGATTCCCATAAAAAATCTTATGACACTTCTTCCACTTGTGTTGGTTGTTTGCTACAGACTAGCTGTCACGCCCCAAGATCTAACTTGGAAAAAATTTCAATCAAACCATCAATAATTTACCAGAGCTATCTATAACATCAATCAAACGGTCTAGCAAAACAAATCTATAACATTTAAAAACATCAATGTTCAATACTATTCATTACACAAAAGATCATATACAATACTCAGGAGCTACACTAAGAACACATGAAATGAAATCTATCATGTCATGAGTACAAAAGAATTACAACAATAAAAAAGGACAGAAACATGTAGATCCTGATCAACCTCAATCACCTGCTCCCTTGCCCTGACCTGAAAATATTAACCACATATAATGAGCTTCAAAAAGCCCAGCAGGTCACCTAATACCTACAACTGTAATCAAAGCACAATACATGAAATAATATGCATGTCAATCAGTCGAATCAATCACAGTCAATTACACATGATCAGTGAATCAATGCAGCGGAAATCAAATCAATAATCAATGCAGCGGTAGAAGTATCATTAAATAGTAGAACAACGACCAGTCAAATCAATCATATCAAATCAAATCAATCAAATCCATATAATAAAGCCCAGTCTATACTAGCAATGAATCAAATGTAGCAGTTCAATACAATGCAGTAGCAATCGGATCAATAGGATCAATGTCCGTATCCATACAGTAGCAATGCACAGTGACAGAATGAAGATATCAATGAAATCGTACGATAATAGTAAGTCCGTAAATCCATCAGTAAATCCAAATTAATAAAGCAATAAATCCATCACAAGTCAATGGCGTACACATGCAATTCAATACCATAATCTTACTGAACAAGTGAAATCACTGGCTATTCAATAATCAATAGTGCTATTGTAGAAATCAATATTGCTGTTGTAGATATCCATATTGCTGTTGTAGATATTCATATGTTGGTTCAATAAGAGTCGTCACTCTGTGCCCGTCGGCATAAGAATCTCCTTATGCCTCCCAATCAATATATCAATGATCAATAGTTTAAAGGAAAGCCCGTCGGCCCACCATCCTGTACAGGTCAATCAATCTCCAACCAATAGTTCAACCAGACTCCACTTGTCTTTCAGTATTAATAATCATATATATTCATATTCGTATGCATATCAGTTCAAATCATCAAATTTAGGCAAATTGAAAAATCGTACGAAAATCTAGCGGCATAACGGTAGTATACATAATTTACACAGAAATTCCTAAAAATCACAATTTATCAAATTAATACATAACGTGCACGGCAACCTTATAAGACTTCTATTCTACTGAAGCAACATCAATCAAGAACCTGATTTTTCTCTATTCAATCAAAATCGCACAGATCCCAAAATAACCAGTAGAATCGTTACAGAAAATACTCAAAACGTGTAGAATAATCATATCAATAACATATCAAAAGTTGTGCGGTGAAAGATTCGTCAATACAAAATGCGGCGCGTTTATCGGTAACAAAAACCCAATTATGTGCACAAAATGACCAAAACTCAACATCTTCAAAAACAGAGATAAGATTCGGAGTCCTTACCGCGAGATAAATACTTTACTCAACAGCGGCGATGGACGAAAAGTGCTCCGCGGTCTCCAAAACCAAGCTTTTAATTTACTTTCCTTCTCCTTCTCTCTCCTCAGATATTTTGGAAATAAAATATGATTTTCTCTCTCCTCAAAACGAGCTGATTTCCTTATAACAATGACCTGATCGGCCCGACCGATCGCCACATCGTCCAGGACGATGTGAACAAATTTCAATCGTCCAGGATGATATTGTTTTGATTAAAAAAAATATAGATTTATTTAAGTATGTATAGTTTTGAAAATATTTAATTATCTTTGGGAAGATTAAATTTTGAATTTTAGTTTTGAAATCTAACACAACACTAGGAACGATATATCATCCCAAATGGGAAAATATCACTCACTAATTGGTTCAAATTTTAAAATCAAAATTTGAAATCAAATCCAAAAATCATTGATTTCATAATCAAATCCACGATAATAATTAATATACCTTTCCAAAGAAAGGAGATATTAATCATTATCGATCGTTTGAAAATGACGATAATGATCGTTGTATTTTAAATTTCCCAAAAATAATTAATTAGAGATTTTGAAAGATTTTGATTTTGAAAATTAGATCTGGGTTACTAAATCTCCTACGAGCGCAAGCCCTCGTAGTTAATTATATCGTAGGGGAAATTGGAATTTCCCTACGAAAACTCTCGATTAAAATAGCGGTGTAAATTTCATTTTGGATTTTCAAAGTTTGACATCAAAGGAAGAAAAAAATGGTAGGAATTTTCAAATGGGATTGGTTCAATGTTGAGCACTTATTTCTGGAGTCAAAGGAAGAAGTGTAGGAGGTGTTTTGAGATTCTGAATTACTTCAGAAACACCCCAATCTATCCTAAGTGTTAGGCTTGTATTTGATTGAAAGAAATTTTTAGTTTAAGTGGTTCATTTTATTAGAAATTTGGTATTCAATTCCCGAAAGTCGAGGTCTTATGGCCCGAGCCGGCCTCAGAACCTAAGTCTAAATTAGGCACTAAAAGTTTGCACCCTGAACCTAGCTAATGCAATGCGAATCTAGTCTTACCCCGGCCTGGATTGGGGAGCCAGCTAAACCACCTAAACGATTTAAAATTATGAGTCCGGTTAGTTTATGTAGAGTGGTCGGGACGTTATTTAAGAAAGGTATAAAGGAACGGGGTCGACATCTAGAGCAGATCCTTAATTGACCCCTTAGACTTATGTTGGGTATTTGATGCCTAAGTAATGAAATTAAATATTAGACTCTTTTAAATTTGTTGTTAATGCGATGCATGCTAATTGACTCGATTGAATGCAAAATTTGTATGTAGCAGTTTAAAAATTTTGGCTTAGAAAATAGGTTTTTCCCTAGAGATTGCATAACATCCCCTTGACAGATCGGCAACCTCATCGGCCAGGTGGTCTGCCAGAACCCGCAGGCGGGGAGATGCCTAACAAGGTTGAGAAAGTATAATATGAATGCATGAAAAACCCTCGGCGAGTCCGAGCTTACTTCTTAAGACCGTTTAGAGTTTCTATCTTATCTTAAAAATTTTATTTAATTAAAGTAGAAGAATTTTTGACAGACCCCTAAGAGCCTAAATTCGAATTCCAGGCTAAATCAAACGCGGCATGCAAATAAAAAGATTAGAAAAACAGGAGTTCTAATGCGAAATCAATTAAATATATCAAATTGAATGTCCATATGGCAAGTGCCATTCATTATTACATCTCAGAAATTACAAGAAATTAAAGTGGCCGGGCACCACTGACTACAACCCGGATCTCTAATCCTAAATCAAATGATTTTGAGACTTGGGATTCTTCTCGTTGTCCAATCCTTCATCTTCTCACAAACATATCGATTCGTCGGTTCAGGATATCCAAATGAAAAGAAACCCCCCCTTGATCGGGGTGTTATCCTTCCTCTTTGGATATTTGCAAAGTATCCTAATTTGAATTCCAAATGGAAGAAGACTCTCCCCTTTAGGGATGTCTTCACCTCTTTGGAATTCAAATTGGATATTCATATCCCAATCTCAAATCATTTTAAAGAATTACAACCTTAACTGAATTAAATTTACATTGAGAGAAATAAGAAAATCTAGACTCGATCCTGCAAGGTTATCCTAATAATCAACAATTGTATATATTCCCAAGCAGTTATAATATGTAAAATTGAAATGCATTTTTTAGCCACACTTGGCCATGCTCTTTTTATTTAAAGGGGGTCTTAAGCACGGCAGGTACCTGTGCAAAGAGTATATATATATTTTTTTATTAACTGCCCCCTTTAATTTTCAGCTCCTTGTATGAGCATGGCCACCTGCATAAGATTGCACAAGTATGATTCGCTCCTAACCTAGGGGTAAATCTAACGTACAATCAATCATAGAACGCAGGAAGTAAGTAAATAAACACATCAATTCTACACTAGCAAACAGCATGCAGTAAAAACTCGAAAAACTCGGCACACAATTGCAAAAAGTAAAACACCGGCCTATCCTAAAACTAGAGTCGGTGATCCTAGCAAACCATCTAAAGTGTGTGAGGTAGGTCGTGTGGTTTTGATGTATCCTAATTAGGATTATTAGTTAAAGTTATCTAAGGTTCGATTGGTTGGAAGGTTTAAGGGATTTTAAGTTTGAATTCAAATATTAATGGCTTGAGGTTAATTTTAAGACTTACTTTATTATTTGTTGGATATCACCTTTGTTTCACACCGAGGCCGTGAAGTTTATTTCACCTTCCTTGGGGCTAAGTTAATAGCCTCGTAGGCCTGGGTTACCCAGTGGTATCCGGTATAGTTAAATATTTTAGGTTGATTAAGGCTTAAGAATTAATGAATTTTATTAGAAATGTTTGGTTGCTAATTTTCAAAATTGATTAATTTAAGTTTGCCATTAATCGATTCGTGACGTTGTGCCACCAGGCTCGAGGAACCAGCCTCCTTAGGACACTTAGCCCCGCAGCCCGGAGTAGTCCAGCCGATAAACCAAATTAATGCAGTTAAATTAGGAGTTTTAAAAGGTTAGATAATTAATGATTAATCTATTTTTAAGGTTTAACACCCCTTGGAATCCATTCGTGGCGTTGTGCCACCAGGCTCGAGGAACCAGCCTCCTTTGGACACTTAGCCCCGCAGCCCGGAGTAGTCCAGCCAATAAACTTCATCTTTAGGATGATTATTGTGTTTTAAAAGGTTTGTTGAATGTTTTAAACATTAAGTTAACATTTTCTGGAGTTTTGGAATAATTTTGAATTTTATGAATTTTGGAATATTTTAATCGTTTAATTAAGGGGCTGAAAATTGACTTTTTGATTAAGTTCAAATTATGGAATGTTTATATTTTATTAAAATACTATACCTTACTACGATCAGTTAGAAGGTAAGTACGTTGAAATCGGATTTTTCTGCATTTTATTACAAAGGTTTGAAGTTTTGAACTAGTTTTAACTACGGTTTGACCGATTTGTTGACTTTTTGAAATATTACAGATTTCTGGAGTTTAACATTTTTAATAAATATTAGGGCTTATTAGGAATTTAATGCAAGTGAGTTTGGGTGATTTGGATTTTTCTGGAATTAGTTATGGATATTTGAAGATTTTACTATTTAATGAATTTTTGGAATTTCTTAATTAGAGGGCCTTTTTGTGATTTTGGTCCAAATGAGATCCCAACTCCTTGAAATCTTCTCCAAATGTCAGGAATGACCTAAGGAGAGATTCCCAAGTGTTTGGGAATTTTTTGGAATTTTTAATAATTATTAATTAATTATATTAATTAAATATTGATTTTCAATTAAAATTAAATTAAGGCTTAAAATGCTGTCAAATAATTTTGGTTTTAATTTTCTTGGGTTAAGGACTGAATTCTGGTCAGTTAGAGGTCTTAATCATATTTTTTGGGTTTAAATTTGATTTATTACATTTTTTGGAAGGTTTAGAGGCTTAATTAGGGTTTAAACTTAAGAAAATTGTTTAAGAGGCTTAATGACTTCAAAAATCAGTGGAATCTTCCCTAATGGCTGAGAGTGTCACTATGTTTGAAATGTTCAAGTTTCAGGTTCAAATGAGGTGTATCCTAATCACAATGCATTTTCTAAGTTGTCTAATCAAAGTCCTTAATTATTGTCCTTAATGACACTAAGTTTAAATAGGTTTAAATCAAAGTTTTAACTAACCCTTAACTTTAACAAAGTATGCACACACAATCAAACAAGTCCTTAAATCTAGGAGAGCCTTAAAACTAGGTGCAAGTGTGTGATTCCTACACATGCAAGAGGTAAAACTAGTTTGAACAATCAATCGTTTGATTAGTGAATATTAAAACAATTATTCACTAATCATCCCCATTAAGTCTCTTCATGCAAGCTCTTTCTATGTCTAAAATTTTAAAGTCTTCGCTTAAAGCTCTCAAAACTTAACCTATAAAAAAAAATTTCAAAATTAATTTTATAGAGGAAAATTGATTTGAACTTAAGATAATTCAAAATAATCTCAAAATAACATTTTGAAAATATCTTAGTAATTTAAAGTCATTTTAAAATAAAAGTTTCTGATTTCAGATTTTGAAAATATTTTAAGCCACAAATTGATTTAATATTAATACAATATTAACATGCTTAAATAATTAAATTATTCAAATATATACATAAAAAAAAATTGAATTAAATTTAATTTTTAAATTTAAAGTATTTCAAAATGTTTCAAAATAAATATTAAATTTTCAAAATATTTAATTTAATATTAGTTAGATATGATTTAAATATTTAACTTAGTTAAATAACAAAAATTATTTAAGGAATCTTAAATATTTTAAAATATATTTAACTTTATATATATATATATATATATATATATATATATATATATATATATATATATATATATATATATATATATATATAACACTTTTCATAATCTGAGATAGTCCCAAAAAAAAAAATTTGATTTTGAAATTATGAAAGTAATTTTGACTTATCTTGATTAATTAATGATTATAGTATCAAAGTTTAAATATTTTAAAATTAATTAAAATATATTGAATATTTTAAAATGATTTAAATTTTATTTTAAAAGTTTTAGATCTCTGAGCATTTTGTCATAAAGAATTAAATTTTTGGATATATATATATATTTTTTTATGATTTTTTTTAAAAAATTTCTAGTAATTAAACTAATTAAAAATAGTTATTAAACCTAACAACAGGTTCTGGCGGCGGGGCGCCACGTGGCAGAACGGGGTTCATCCAGCCAGAAACAGCGGGCAATGATTGGAGGTAAATGCGCGGGGTCCACGCGCAAATCACTTAAATGAGTCAGCCAATTCCGCCCGCCGTTCGATCGCCTGAGTTCTGGAACGAACGGTCTGGATCTAGCCGCATGGAGACCTGAACGGCTGAAGGCGCTGCGCGGTTTAAACATACCCCGGGATGGCTAGATCCTGACCGTTGATCGCAAGATCGACGGTCTCGACATCACACAGTTACAGAACTGTGTAAACCGAACCCTAAGGGTGAAAAACTTCTTATTCTCTCAAAATAATCAATCATTTGACTTGAAATTTTAAACATAGATTACCCTAATGAAGAGCATTAGTGGGGATATATTATCAAGGTTTTAAAAGCGCTTATTAAAAAGTTAATTTGATCTAAGTGAATCTACCTAGGGTTTGAGATTATACCTCGATTTATGGATGGATTAAACCGTTTTTGAGTTCTCTGAATTTGTAGACTGTCCACGTTTAATATTGAAGAAGACTCCTTGAGCTCACGACCCCTGGATCGAGCGCAATGGAAGCTTGGACGGATTGCCTTTGTCTCAACGGAAAGCTTGCCGGAAAGGGTTTTGACCGGCGAGGTTTGAGGGGAGATGTGTTGAGGAGTCTCTGGGGAGCTCAATAGAACAGAGACTTGGGCTTGAGAGGTTGAGAATGGAGAGAGATTGATAGGGTTAGAATGAGAGGCATTAGGCCCTCTTTTCCCTATTCAAACGTCCCCAAGCCAAATGGATGGTTGGGATGCATCAGGGGGCTTTCCCTGATGAGGGACAAGTGTCCCAAACCGTCAGGTGGCAGGGAGAAAGGCTGGGTAAGGCCCTCCAACCATTGGCTAGCTTTAGGAAGGTGGGGGGGACCATTGCCATTTAAGGCTAAACCAAGGGCTGGGTTTGATTAGGGAGCTTTGAGTGAGCTTTAAACCATAAGGGGGGTCAGCCTAAAGCAGCCCTAATGGAGGAAAAGGGGTTTAGCACATGATGGTGCTCCCTTGAGGAGGTTTAAATGAAGGTTTGACAATGTTGACCAGTCAACTAGTCAAAGGAGGCTGAGGTGGCAGTAAGGGGATCTCAAGGGTTGATTAGAATGAATCAAAGTCAAGGTCAAGTGGAGGAATAGAGACTAAAATTTAATTTTGGGTTTCACAATAAACTTAACCCAAGCTTAGAGTTGACTTGGTCAACTCTAATTGGGTTTGATTAGCCAACATCCAAAGCATGGTTAGGCTATAATTAGGAGTTGATTTGAAGCTTGAAATGGATTCAATGGATTAAATGGGTTAAAATAACCTATTAAAGCCTTAAGGGAATTTTGAGTCAACCTAGGTTGACTGAGTCAATTGGGTTAACTCAAGGGGTGGGTATAGGCTGGACAAGTTTGAAATGATATTTAGAGACCATTGGAGGTGGTCCCAAGGTCTGCAGAGATCAATTTGGTCAAAATGCATGTTTTGACCCTTAAGGGCTTGTTTGGTCAACTTAGGTTGACTGGGTCAACCAGATTGAACCAAGGTGTGAGTCTGGTCTGGATAGGTTTGATGCAATGTTTGGAGTCTGGTAGAAGTGTTTTCAAGGATTGAATTGGTTATTTGAGTCAAAAGGGCTTAATGGGCCCTTAATGGGCCCTTAAGCCAAAATTGGTTGACTTGGTCAACCGACTGGATTCAGGGTCTGGAAATGGGTTCAACAGATTTCAAATGACGTTTCAAGACCAATGGAAGTGGTTTCATGGCCTAGAGAGGTCATTTGGGTCAAAACACCTATTTGGACCCTTAAGGGGTTATTTGGGTCAACTATGTTGACTTGGTCAACCAGGTTGACCTAGGGCTTGGAAATGGGTCCAACAGATTTCAAATGACGTTTCAAGACCAATGGAAGTGGTTCCATGGCCTAGAGAGGTCATTTGGGTCAAAACACTTATTTGAACCCTTAAAGGGTCTCTTAGGTCAACCAGGTTAACTTGGTCAACCAGGTTGACCCAAAGCTTGGAAATGGGTCCAACAAGTTTGGTTTGATATTTAAAACCTGCTGGAGGTGGTTGCGTTCAATTCGGAGTTCATTTGGTTTGAAATCACCATTTGAGCCCCATAGGGGTATTTTGGTCATTTTGACCTCTGGTCAACTTGGGGTCAAAGTGGGTCAACCAAAACGCAGTTCTAAGGTCAAAGTCCACTGGAAGTAATTAGAGGCTTTGAAGAGAGTTCTAAGGTCAAAATCCACTGGATGGCAGATCCAATGGCATAGGCCGTAAATATTTGAAGGTTTTGCAGCCTATGAATTTTGATTAAGTTTCTGGGGTTAAAAACCTCAGAATGGACTCAAATTTGGAGGGTTGCCTCCAGAGACATCTCCCATCAGTATGCAACTGACAGACTTTGAATCGGAGGTCAATTGATTGATTTTGAAGTGTTTGAAAATTTGCTGAAAAAGGCTTTTAGGACTTGGCCTTTTAGCATTGGATTTGGGTCTGGATTTTGGATTTGATCTAGATTATGAGTTTGATAGATTAAGTTTGAATTATCCAAATCATTTATAGTCATTTAGGAAATTATAAATGATTAGATAGGTTTAAAGCTAGATCAAAGGTAAGATCTAAGATTAAACTGGAGGTTAAGATCTGAATGGGTTTAAAGTCTGGATTTGATTGAAGTTTGAATTGAATTAAGGTCTAGGCATCTCCTAGGGTCTAAGAAGATCATAGGATTTGAATCTAGGAGAGTCTTAGGGTCTAGAATAGATCCTAATATCTAGATTGGTCTGGAAGAATCCTAGGGTCTAGAGTAGATCCTAGGGTCTGGAGTCTAGAAGGGTCCTAGGATTTAGAATGGATCCTAAGGTCTGGATTTTGGAGAATCCTAGGTTTTTAGATTGATCTGGAGTCTGGATAGGTCCTTAGTGACCTCATACCAAAATGAGGTCAACAAATGGACCCCCAATATGTGTAATAGAATGAAATTCTATTGCACATATTGGCGTTGACCGAAAAAGGTCAAGTCTGGAGTTTTGATTCTAAGGGAAGGAAAATCCATCCCTAAAGAATCGGAGTTTGATCTGGAACTAGGGTAGTGCCATGGAAGGCGTACTCTATCACTAGCGAGTCGAATCTTAAGGAGAGAAAATTAAAGATCTAGTGGGAAGGAAGCATTACTTCCCATGACAGATCAGATCTGGATTAATCATATGTAAAGGAAAATTACTTTACACAGGGGATCATGTTTGAAAGATCGTACATAGAGGAAACTTGCTCCATATAAGATCGGGATCTGGAATGATCATTGGTAGATGAAACTTGCTCTACGGATGATCGGGTCAGGACTGATCATATGTAAAGGAAACTTGCTTTACATAAGAGATCAGATTTGAAAAATTGTATATAGAGGAAACTTGCTCTATATAAGATCAAGATTAAAATGATCATGAGTAGAGGAAACTTGCTCTACGGATGATCGGGTCTGGATTGATCATGTGCAAAGGAAACTTGCTTTGCACAGGTGATCAGGTTTGAAAGATCGTATATAGAGGAAACTTGCTCTATATAAGATCAAGATTGAAATGATCATGGGTAGAGGAAACTTGCTCCACGGATGATCGGGTCTGGATTGATCATGTGCAAAGGAAACTTGCTTTGCACAGGTGATCAGATTTAAAAAATCGTATATAGAGGAAACTTGCTCTATATAAGATCAAGATTAAAATGATCATGGGTAGAGGAAACTTGCTCTACGGATGATCGGGTCTGGATTGATCATGTGCAAAGGAAACTTGCTTTGCACAGGTGATCAGGCTTGAAAGATCGTACATAGAGGAAACTTGCTCTATATAAGATCAAAATTAAAATGATCATGGGTAGAGGAAACTTGCTCTACGGATGATCGGGTCTGGATTGATCATGTGCAAAGGAAACTTGCTTTGCACAGGTGATCAGGCTTGAAAGATCGTACATAGAGGAAACTTGCTCTATATAAGATCAAAATTAAAATTTGAATTTTAGGGTGGTGCCACGAAAGGGCGTACCCCACCACTGAAAGGCTTGAAGTTAAGACAAGAAGACCTGAAGAATCATTTCTTAGCCTAAAAAAAAAGGTATTAAATTATAAAAAGATTTGAAGACAATTGGACAAAATTGATTGAAACTTGAAGATTTTATTGATTGAACATTCGAGCTACATCAAGCATAGTATTTCTTAAGGAAACGCCCGTTTACAGGAAGCATTGGGTGATTTCCTTTACAATCCACTAGCTGATACGAGCCTCCTTCGTAGGCTGTTTCCACTACGAAGGGTCCTTCCCAAGTTGGTTCAAACTTTCCACCGAGTTTTCGGTGCGCTAAGATAGGCCTCCGAAGAACCAAGATCAAGTCGCTTACTTGGAAGGTTCTAGGTCGCACTAACTTATCGTGAGCTTGAATCATTCGGGCTTTGTAAAACTCTAAGTTTTGCTGAGCCTAAAGACGACATCCTTCGAGGCTTTCAAGTTCTTCTAGACGGAGTTGTGCATTTTGTTGAGTTGTAATCTGGTTTTGAATTGCGATTCTGAGCGAAGGGATTTGAACTTCAAGAGGGAGTACGGCCTCAGATCCATACACTAGTGCAAACGGTGTGGATTGGGTCGGGGTTCGATAAGTGGTCCTATAGGCCCACAAAGCCTCCACCAACCTCTCATCCCACTGTCGTTTATTATCATCGAGGGTCTTTTTGATGATTTGAACCAAAGTTTTATTGAAGGCTTTAGCCAACCCATTAGCCCGTGGGTAATAGATTATTGAATATCTCCAATCAATACCATGGCGATTCGCAAAATTGTTGATCTTTGTAGACTTGAAAGCGGACCCATTATCGAATATGATTCTACGTGGTACGCCGAATCTATATACGATATAGTCACGAAAGAATTTCATTACATGGTGTGATGTTACATTTCTTAGTGGGACTGCTTCTGCCCACTTTGAAAAGTAGTCAGTCGCTGCTAAAATGAAGCGGTGACCCTTCGAGGAAGGAGGGTCAATTGGCCCGATGATATCCGTGCCCCAACTTTCGAAGGGCCACGAGGCTATCGTGGGATGCAACACGTTAGGCGGCTGATGTAAAACCACACCATGTACTTGGCACTGATGACAACACTTTGCAATTTTCATGCAATCGTCAATCATCGTAGGCCAGTAGTATCCAAGTCTTTTGATCTTCATTTTCATCTTTGGATCCGATTGATGAGCACCGCACAGTCCAGCATGGACTTCGTTAATGATCTTCAGGGCCTCACATTTGTCTAAACAACGGAGCCACATCTGACCGAACGATCGTCGGTACAACGTATTGTTGACTAGTGCGTAGGATAGGGCACGTTTTTTAATTTGATGGGCAAGTGATCTCTCGTGAGGGAGCTTGCCTTCTTGAAGGTATTCAATTATCGGTTGTCTCCAATCTGTTTCTTCATTGACTGCTGAAGAGGTAGAAAGGATTTGGAAAATTTGTTCGTTGATATGCTCCAAATCTATAGGAGACAGGACTTGATGACCCTGCACCTCTATAGGGATGGAGTCTTCTTCTGGACAGGAAAATTCCATTGCAAGCTTTGCGAGGGCATCCGCCGAAGAATTGCTTCCACGGGGAATCCTATACATAGTTACAATCAGAATTTGCTCGAGCAAGTGACAAGTGTACTGATGGTACTTCAGGAGTTTAGGATTCAAAACTTTATAGGTTCCTGCAATCTGGTTGATCACCAGTTGGGAATCACCAAAAATTTTAATCTCTTTAATCTCCATTAAAATTGTAAGTTCCAGACCAGTTATCAGAGCTTCGTACACAGCTTCGTTATTCGTACAAGGTTCTGATAAGTGGTAGGAAAAGTACATCATTCCCTTATCTGGTGTTATGAATACCAGGCCAACTCCGGCTTTCCCGGGAATAGTAGATTCAGGTGTTTTGCCCCGTTGAGAGGACGCAGCACCATCAAAATACATTTCCCAGGTTTGAGTAGTGGCTTCCCCAAAACTCATGATTTGCTCATCAGGTAAATCATCGTTTAGAGGAGATTCCGCCGGCAACGGGTGTGCCGCAAGAAAGTCGGCGACGGCCTGCCCTTTCACAGCACGCAGGGGAATGAAAGTGATTTCGAATTGGAGCAATATCATAGACCAACGAGCCAAACATCCTGACAACGTAGGCCTGGTCATAAGATATTGCAAGGGGTTAAAACTGGAAATTAGATTGATATGATGAGAAAGCATGTAATGTCTTAGTTTTTGGGCTGCAAAGACTAAGGCGAGACAGTGTTTCTCAATCGTTGGATACCGAATTTCAGTTGGTAAAAGCCTCTGACTTAGGTAATAGAGAGCATTCTCTTTCCCTTCGTCATTGACTTGAGCAAGGAGGGCCCCGAGAGACTCGTCAAGGGCCGCAGTGTAGAGTATTAGAGGTCTCCTCGGAATAGAGGCTGCCAAGACTGGTGGATTTGTCAGGTATTATTTGATGTTTTCAAAAGCAGATTGATATTTCTCGTCCCAAATGAATTTGGCATCCTTTTTAGCGAGGACCGAGAATGGTTGACATCTTCCAGAAAGATTAGAGATGAAATTTCTTATATACGCCAGTCTACCTTGAAGAGATCTTAGTTGAGTAAGACTCCTAGGGGGCGACATATTTAAGATAGCTTCGATTTTAGCGGGATCAATTTCAATTCCACGGTGTCTTACTACGAAACTTAGAAATTTTCCTGACGCGACACCAAAGGCGCACTTCAAAGGATTCATCTTAAGGTCGTAGCGACGCAACCGCTCGAAGACGATTCTTAAGTCATAAAGATGAGCCTCTTCAACTTTACTTTTGATAACTAAATCGTCGATGTAGCATTCGACTTGATTGTGGATTAAGTCGTCAAAAATTTGAGTCATAGCCCGCTGGTAGGTTGCACCGGCATTTTTAAGGCCAAATGGCATCACTTTATAACAAAAGATCCCTATAGGACTTCTGAATGCAGTGTTTCTCTCATCTTGTGGGGCCATCTTAATTTGATTATAACCAGACGAGCCGCCCATAAAGGAGAAAACAACATGCGCAGAGGCAATGTCCACCATTAGTTCGGGAATTGGCAAAGGAAATTCATCCTTAGGACATGCCTTATTCAGGTCTCTATAGTCAACACAGACCCGGATTTGACCATTTTTCTTTCGAACGGGCACGACGCTGGCTACCCAAGAAGGATATTGCTCCTCCCAAATAAATCCGGCTTCGGCCAATTTCTTAACTTCAGAAATGACTTGTTGTTCAATCTCCAGACGCATGCGTGGTGGAGCTTGTTTGACAGGAATGGCATCACACAGGATTCCGAGTTTATGAACTACTATATCGGCGGACAAACCCGGCATTTCGTCGTATGTCCAAGCGAAACAGTCCTTAAACTCGGATAGAAGTTGAATCAGATCCTTAGACTCGTCGTCACTCAACAAAGAACTTATGAATGTGGGGCGAGGGTCATCCTCTGTTCCAAGGTTAATTTCTTTAAGTTCATCAACTGTTAACTTAATCTCTTCTTCAAATTCAGGGGGTGCATCCCGAATTTGATATTCATCTAAATCATCTAAGGTCTCCAAACAAAGTCTATCGAGCGAATCGACGACTTCAGCAGGGACACTTTCAGATTCAAGATGGATGGTTATCATCAAGCAATATTCATCATCGTCAAACGAACTAACGGAACCAAAGCCGATACCACTTGTCCAATTCTTATTGAATTTAGAATTCCAAATACCTTGGTGGTATCTAGCTTGACCCTTAGTCCATTGACTCGGAGCAAAACCTTTAGAGATAAGAGCTTTAACACCAAGAGGAAAGTAGCCAAAAGGTAATTCCATTAATTCATTGAAATCCGCCTCTTCAAGGATTACATCATCTTCATTCCTTGAAGAGGAAGTGCCAGGGAAGAACCTCTGGACTTTCTTTACTTTTCCATCTAAGTTAGGGGCATCCTTAGTTACTAACCCTGAGACTCTGTCAGCGGACAGTGGGGTTAAGGCTAAGGATTTAACTGCCCTATTAAGCTTTTCATAAATAGTCAATTCAGGCTCGTCACTTTGAGATTTAGATTTGTTACCCTCTTGGTCGCTATCTGAATCTAAAGTGAGATCAAACTTTGGAGGAGGATTAATTTTTCTGTAGTCGAAAGCAATTCTAGCACCCCTCTTTCTTGGTTCCTCATCTGAACTTGTTTCAAGTTCGATGTACATTGGGGGATTTCTCTTTTCAATGGAAGGGCGGCCTCGACCGCGTGCCCTTTGAGCCATCCTTCCACCTCTTTGAGGTAGATTGATTGGAGGCCTAAAAATCACGCGCTCGACGTCGTCTTCACTATTAGGATCGTCTCCTTTTTTATTCTTGACTTTTTCTTTTCTCAATTTTTGAATTGCTTTTGAACTTTGATTTTCTGCCTTTTCCTCCTTAACGTTGATCTCTACCTTAGATTTGGTAGTGGACCCTTTAGGAACATAGTACGCAGCATCCTCATAGATCCCGATCTCGTGAATAGAGAATGGTTGCAAATCACCCTTGATTTCAAACTCAATGCCATCTCGTTGGTACTTGATGCATTGATGCAGGGTGGAAGGAACCATCCTATACTCATGGATCCAAGGCCTACCTAGGAGCGCATTAAAGGACGTAGCCGAATCAATTATATGAAATTTCACTTCAGTTTTCAACTCTCCTATCTCTAGAAGAAGTGTGATTGAACCTAAAGCCTTCTCGCCTTTTTCATTGAACCCACGAAGCACTAACTTGTCGGTTGAGAGCTTGCTAGTATCAATTCTAAGGTATGCGAGAGTCTCTATATTTATCATGTTGACCGATGCACCCGGATCAACAAAGACTCTTGATAATTTGAACTTTCCCACATTTACAGTGATGTAAAGTGGGCGATTGTGATCGGCGGTTCCAAGAGGTAGATCTTCATCGGAGAAGGTAACTCCTGGGATTTCTTTGAAGTACAAAGCTTCCTCCTCAGAAGTTGAAGCGAGTTGAGCTAAGCAAATCTCCGGGTCGAGAAGTGCTTTAATTAAAGTCTCCATCATCTCTTTTGAAAGGATGAGGGCATCGTAGATGCTCAACTTAGCAGGTAACTTCCTGAGGTGAGCTAAGATGTTGTAATCAACACTTGGAACATTAACATCAGGACCCGGTGGATTTGAAGGAGAGTTTGATTGTTGAGTAGAGACTTGAATCGGATCAGTGGAAACAACTTGTTTTCTCTTTTCCTGTGGGGGAAGTCTAGGGGGTAAAACCTTGCCACCACGTAGTTGTACTTGCATGATTTCATCGGAAGGACAGTCTACGGGGAGGTCTACGCTCTCCTTAGGCGGTTGATTGTCATTTTCTGAATGGGAATCTGAATCGGAAAAGTCTATCACAACGGGACTCCCTTGGAAATTAATTTCAGGGGTATCACCATCTGATACGACATTAGATTCATCTTCCCCTTGAAGGGTCAAGTCTGGAGAGCTGGGTTTCTGAACTTCTTGATTATCCCCAGCTGGCTCCGAGTTATTTTCAACAGAAGAATCATTTAAAACTTCATTCTCAACACTAATCATCAAAATATTCGCAGAAGGATCTTTCTTTTTATTCAATTTTGGACCCTTTGCCTTTGATGGGGCAAAGTAAAAGTCAGATAACTTTAGTGGGGCTAGTGGCTTTGAACCACCATCCACCACTTGTACAGATCTCTCATCAACAAATTTCCTCTCTACAAAAGGTTCACTCTTTTTATTTAATACAGTAGTTCCTACAACTACTGGAGAGGAAATCGTCCCAACATCCTCCTGCGATGCCTCCAGCTCAACCTCCCAGATCGGGCCCCGGGCTCTCGTTGGTAACTGTTGAGAAAGACGAAAAGATTGGTTAATCGACTTTTTAAATGCCCGGGATAGTGCTATATTCCAACCATCTTCAATGGACAAAGAAAGATTAGAAATTTTACCTGAAATGGATTTGACAGATCCCTGATCCGGATTAACCAAGTACTCATTTGGAATTATGATATTACCTTGACGGAAGTTTTTCTCGAGCCAGTCCTTAAAGACTATACAGTCTTCGATTGTGTGACCCAACATGCGATGGTAGGGGCAAAAGGTCGGATCATCCTTTTTATTTGCCTCTTCCGGCTTTCTGGCCTCCGGCAATCGAAAATCTGGTTTCTTTAGAAGGCTCTTAAAAATTTTCTTCACCGACTCCCTTTTGAATGGATACGGACGAGCCAATCTCTCTTCAAAAGTGGGTCGGTAGTATTCTCTGGTAGGTTGAGAAGTTACCTGAAACGGTTGAGGTTTCTGAGTTTATTGAACAGTAGGATTACTTGATTGAACATTGACCGGCTTCTTTCCCTTGTCGACTGCTGAAACCGTTGCTGTCTTCTTTTCAAAGGACTTCAACGGTTTACTAACATTTTTATCTTCAGTAGAATCCTTCAAGAATGGCATTTTGGGAGCCTCTTCTTGTAGATTACTAGCTTTGTTAAGAAGCTTTTCGAAGGTTTTAATTGTAAACCCCTTTAACAGAAAAGCAATAGGCCCGTGGATGTTCTTTAGAAGAATTTCCACTGCATGTTGCTCTTGCAGTTGGGGTTCACATTTCATCGAGAAGTTTCGCCACCTCAAGATGTAGTCGACTAAAGACTCGCCCGGTTTTTGCTTTTCGATGACGAGATCACCAACGGTTACACGTTGTTGAGCTCCTGAGAATCTCTTTAAAAAGAGACCCTCGAGCTCTGTAAAGGTTTTTACTGAACCGTTCGGTAGATCTGCATACCACGCAAAAGCAATACCGGACAAACTACTCACAAACTGACGAAAGAGTAGAGCATCCGACCCTCCTGCATTGCAACAGCTTGCTCGGAAATGGGCCAGATGCTGTCTTGGGTTTTCTAATCCGCTAAAAATTTTGAAAGAAGGTGGCACAAAACACTTAGGATAAGGAACCAAATCATATTCCTCGGGGTAGGGTCTACCCTTTGGAATAGATACAGTTCCTTGTGAATGGGCTAAGGCCTCCCTTACCTGGGTTTCAATCATCTGACGGATATCTTTTTCTGGTGGAGGGGCGACTTATGGAATCTTGAAACTAGAATCAGCCTTCCTGCTGTGCTCGCCCGTTGTGAGTACTGTGGGCTGCAACTGCTCGGATTTAGACTGTTGTGCCTGGAACATCTGATTCTGCATTTGTTCTATCTTTAGCATCATCTCTTCGACCTTTCTTTCCAGACTCTTGATGTAATCATCCTTATCTCTCAGTTTAACAGAGGTATCGGAATCTGAGTCAACTGCTGCTGACTCTTCTTCTTTATCAGAGCGGTGTTTAGAAGTCTCAGCATCTTTAGTTGATGCTCGAGTCTCGACCATGTGGACATCCGCTATTGGCTCTTCCTCAACTAACAGATCATCTTCATCCGGATTGAATTCATCAACAGCCTTCTTCTTAAAAATATCTCTGATTTCTTGAACCACTTCCTCAACCGGCCTTCCATCTATTGCTTCAGCATAAATTGGCAGGTATCCATCGTAGTCCATCACTTGATCATACTCTTTCACATCTAACTTATCAAAGATATTACTGATCTTAGCATCCTCTTCAGTGATTTCTTCACTAACCAGCTGCTCTAACATCTCTTGATCAGGATCTCGGGTCATCTCCTCCCCTCCGACTGTCTCAGGGTCGGTAGTCACAAGGGTGACATCCTCAGTAAGGTGAGGGACGTCTGTCTTAATTGATGATGGAGGTGCTTGAACAGCGGGGGTTCTAACATCAACACGAACAGAGTCCTCACTTCCTTGAATTGGGAGTCTAAGGAGTTCAACTGGTATCTGAATTTGAGGTTCCCTGAATTGAATTCTAATACATCTACTGAACTTCCTTCTTGCACATGATTCTTCTGGTGACATGGGCCTCTTGCCCTTAACATCAACTGGTTTCAGCTCTTTTAAGACTTCTTTAGACTTTGCAATCACTGGGGCCAGCTTTGACAGTTTTGAAGGTGGGGTCGGTGGTCTGCCACTAAAAGAGCGACTCTGGCCAGACCCGGTTAATACTATCTCATCCGTCTTTGTAGATGGGAAGCGAGGCACCCAGTGGTATCCATCCACCAAGACTGAAGATACAGGTTGTTTAACAAATTTCTTGTTCTTCCTCACTGGTTGAGGAGTCAAGTTCTTGGCTTCAGACTTTTCTTCCTTCAGAACTTCTTTCTCAAGTTTGTGTGAAATCACTCCCTTCAAGTGTTTCACATACTGTTCCTTAGTTTGCCCCACTTGAGCAGCACAAGTATGGATGATATTTCTAAGCATCCTAGTTTTCAGAACTTGCTTCTCCTTTGGGGTTCTCTTAACAGAATAGTCTACTGGGCTAGGCGGAGTGCTAGCTATCCGAGTAACTCTCTCCTCCCCTGCAGCAGCTGCGAGGGGGTGAAAACGACTCCCTTTAAGGAGTGGAGAAGAGGCAGGGATTGACAGCTCCTCGGCAGCCTCAAGATCGACTTTAGACAAGGCCTTCAACTCGGCCACCTTCTTGGTCTTAGTGATTTTCTTTCTTAACCTCTTGAGGTAGTTCTTCTTGGAATTCTTACTACCATAAAGAGTCTCAGCACTAGAAGATCCCTTCTCAAATACTATCTTGCCTGCAGCGGCAGCTTCCAGTTTCTTTGCATCGTCAAGGAATTCTTTGGGCGCATTAGCGATATCTAGCGCTGACCACAGACTAGGAGGGGCATCGTTCCCGGCTCCTATGGCTAATTGAACTACAGGGGCATCTTTCTCGCCCTCGACAGCAAGGTCAACCAAAGTGTTTCCATTCATCACCAGTCTAAGGGACTTAAACCCTATCCCAAACTGAATTGAGTTCTCGTAAACCAATTCTTCAATCAGTAAGTCACGATCCATTGAAAATAGCAGTTTGCCAGCCATTGCAGTTAATTTGATTTTCTGAGAATTGAGAAGGAGAAGATTTGAATTAGAAACTTAAATTAAATTTTGAAAATAGATTTATATTTTATCATATATATCGGGCCATAAGAGCTATGACCCGGTATAAAATAATAGAATATAGAGTTAGATTTTGATTGAAACAGAGTTTGAATTGTCGTTGTATATATTCAACTACAAAAGGATTTTGTAGGAAAATATATAACAATGATAATCTGAATTTGATTTGGATGAATTTGGAGAAGATGTTTGAATTTGGAAGTAATTGAGTTTTGGAAATTCGAAAATCCGACAGCATTTCCCCTTATTTTTGGAACTCAAAGTGTTGAATTTTCATTCGACAAAAGGTTCACAAATAAATGTCGGGAAAATTACTAAGAAGGCTTAACTCTTTCAATCTTTAAAGGATGAAATGTTAATGGCGAACTTGTACCAGATAGAGTTTAAAGGTTCGTTGTATATGTTAAAAACGATGATCGTCGTAGAAGAACATACAACAATGATAATCAATTTGAAATGATTTTAGAGAGAGTTTTGAAAACTCAAAAATCCGGCAGCATTCCCCCTTATTTTGGGACTCGAGGTGTTGGATATTCATCCAACAAAAAGGTCCACATTAATTAGGGGAGATTTATTTGGAATTTACTTGACTCTTTCATTCTAGTTAGCGGACTAAGAATGAAATATCATAGCTTAATTCTATCGGAATAATTGAATTTTAAAACGAATCTTAAAATGAATGGTACATTTGATCGTATATATATCGAATTAAGGTTGTTAAAATTCGATATACAACGATACAGCGTAATTATCTAAACGCTGGAAGGATTAGAACTCTACTAAAAGATTGAGAATTTAGATTTTGAAAATTGAGGAAATTTTCTATAAGTTATAGAACTCAGCATGCCACTAGTAATCCGAGCACGCTAGTTTCTAAAATTTATAGAAAGGTTTAGAAAGGGATAGGCTTGACTCTTTCGCTCTACCAATTAAGTTGGAGGCAAAATGTCCAAGCCTAAATTAAAGGGAGGCTTCCTACACTCACCTCTCATTTCACATGTCTTAATTGAGTTGGCCATACTCTCTCAAGGGAGAAATGGGAGAGGGACCAAAAGAGAGAAGGGTAGCTAAGACTACCGATTCAATAAAATTTACATCGCTATTAAAGATGGAGAGTGAGATGTTCCCCAGTGGAGTCGCCATTTTTGTTTTGATTAAAAAATATATAGATTTATTTAAGTATGTATAGTTTTGAAAATATTTAATTATCTTTGGGAAGATTAAATTTTGAATTTTAGTTTTGAAATCTAACACAACACTAGGAACGATATATCATCCCAAGTGGGAAAATATCACTCACTAATTGGTTCAAATTTAAAAATCAAAATTTGAAATCAAATCCAAAAATCATTGATTTCATAATCAAATCCACGATAATAATTAATATACCTTTCCAAAGAAAGGAGATATTAATCATTATCGATCGTTTGAAAATGACGATAATGATCGTTGTATTTTAAATTTCCCAAAAATAATTAATTAGAGATTTTGAAAGATTTTGATTTTGAAAATTAGATCTGGGTTACTAAATCTCCTACGAGCGCAAGCCCTCGTAGTTAATTACATCATAGGGGAAATTGGAATTTCCCTACGAAAACTCTCGATTAAAATAGCGGTGTAAATTTCATTTTGGATTTTCAAAGTTTGACATCAAAGAAAGAAAAAATGGTAGGAATTTTCAAATGGGATTGGTTCAATGTTGAACACCTATTTCTGGAGTCAAAGGAAGAAGTGTAGGAGGTGTTTTGGGATTCTGAATTACTTCAGAAACACCCCAATCTATCCTAAGTGTTAGGCTTGTATTTGATTGAAAGAAATTTTTAGTTTAAGTGGTTCATTTTATTAGAAATTTGGGATTCAATTCCCGAAAGTCGAGGTCTTATGGCCCGAGCCGGCCTCAGAACCTAACTCTAAATTAGGCACTAAAAGTTAGCGCCCCGAACCTAGCTAATGCAATGCGAATCTGGTCTTACCCCGGCCTGGATTAGGGAGCCAGCTAAACCACCTAAACGATTTAAAATTATGAGTCCGGTCAGTTTATGTAGAGTGGTCGGGACGTTATTTAAGAAAGGTATAAAGGAACGGGGTCGACATCTATAGCAGATCTTTAATTGACCCCTTAGACTTATGTTGGGTATTTGATGCCTAAGTAATGCAATTAAATATTAGACTCTTTTAAATTTGTTGCTAATGCGATGCATGCTAATTGACTCGATTGAATGCAAAATTTGTATGTAGTAGTTTAAAAATTTTGGCTTAGAAAATAGGTTTTTCCCTAGAGATTGCATAACATCCCCTTGACAGATCGGCACCCTCATAGGCCAGGTGGTCTGCCAGAACCCGCAGGCGGGGAGATGCCTAACAAGGTTGAGAAAGTATAATATGAATGCATGAAAAACCCTCGGCGAGTCCGAGCTTACTTCTTAAGACCGTTTAGAGTTTCTATCTTATCTTAAAAATTTTATTTAATTAAAGTAGAAGAATTTTTGATAGACCCCTAAGAGCCTAAATTCGAATTCCATGCTAAATCAAACGCGGCATGCAAATAAAAAAATTAGAAAAACAGGAGTTCTAATGCGAAATCAATTAAATAAATCAATTAAATATATCAAATTGAATGTCCATATGGTAAGTGCCATTCATTATTACATCTCAGAAATTACAAGAAATTAAAGTGGCCGGGCACCATTGACAACAACCCGGATTTCTAATCCTAAATCAAATGATTTTGAGACTTGGGATTCTTCTCGTTGTCCAATCCTTCATCTTCTCACGAACATCTCGATTCGTCGGTTCAGGATATCCAAATGGAAAGAAACCCCCCCTTGATCGGGGTGTTATCCTTCCTCTTTGGATATTTGCAAAGTATCCTAATTTGAATTCCAAATGGAAGAAGATTCTCCCCTTTAGGGATGTCTTCACCTCTTTGGAATTCAAATTGGATATTCATATCCCAATCTCAAATCATTTTAAAGAATTACAACCTTAACTGAATTAAATTTACATTGAGAGAAATAAGAAAATCTAGACTCGATCCTGCAAGGTTATCCTAATAATCAACAATTGTATATATTCCCAAGTAGTTATAATATGAAAAATTGAAATGCATTTTTTAGCCACACTTGGCCATGCTCTTTTTATTTAAAGGGGGTCTTAAGCGCGGCAGGTACCTGTGCAAAGAGTATATATATATTTTTTTATTAACTGCCCCCTTTAATTTTTAACTCCTTGTATGAGCATGGCCACCTGCATAAGATTGCACAAGTATGATTCGCTCCTAACCTAGGGGTAAATCTAACGTACAATCAATCACAGAACGCGGGAAGTAAGTAAATAAACACATCAATTCTACCCTAGCAAATAACATGCAGTAAAAACTCGAAAAACTCGGCACACAATTGCAAAAAGTAAAACACCGGCCTATCCTAAAACTAGAGTCGGTGATCCTAGCAAACCATCTAAAGTGTGTGAGGTAGGTCGTGTGGTTTTGATGTATCCTAATTAGGATTATTAGTTAAAGTTATCTAAGGTTCGATTGGTTGGAAGGTTTAAGGGATTTTAAGTTTGAATTCAAATATTAATGGCTTGAGGTTAATTTTAAGACTTACTTAATTATTTGTTGGATATCACCTTTGTTTCACACCGAGGCCGTGAAGTTTATTTCACCTTCCTTGGGGCTAAGTTAATAGCCTCGTAGGCCTGGGTTACCCAGTGGTATCCGGTATAGTTAAATATTTTAGGTTGATTAAGGCTTAAGAATTAATGAATTTTATTAGAAATGTTTGGTTGCTAATTTTCAAAATTGATTAATTTAAGTTTGCCATTAATCGATTCATGGCGTTGTGCCATCAGGCTCGAGGAACCAGCCTCCTTAGGACACTTAGCCCCGCAGCCCGGAGTAGTCCAGCCGATAAACCAAATTAATGCAGTTAAATTAGGAGTTTTAAAAGGTTAGATAATTAATGATTAATCTATTTTTAAGGTTTAACACCCCTTGGAATTCATTCGTGGCGTTGTGCCACCAGGCTCGAGGAACCAGCCTCCTTAGGACACTTAGCCCCGCAGCCCGGAGTAGTCCAGCCAATAAACTTCATCTTTAGGATGATTGTTGTGTTTTAAAAGGTTTGTTGAATGTTTTAAACATTAAGTTAACATTTTCTGGAGTTTTGGAATAATTTTGAATTTTATGAATTTTGGAATATTTAATCGTTTAATTAAGGGGCTGAAAATTGACTTTTTGATTAAGTTCAAATTCTGGAATGTTTATATTTTATTAAAATACTAGACCTTACTACGATCAGTTAGAAGGTAAGTACGTTGAAATCGGATTTTTCTGCATTTTATTACAAAGGTTTGACGTTTTGAACTAGTTTTAACTACGGTTTGACCGATTTGTTGACTTTTTGAAATATTACAGATTCTGGAGTTTAAAATTTTTAATAAATATTAGGGCTTATTAGGAATTGAATGCAAGTGAGTATGGGTGATTTGGATTTTTCTGGAATTAGTTATGGATATTTGAAGATTTTACTATTTAATGAATTTTTGGAATTTCTTAATTAGAGGGCCTTTTTGTGATTTTGGTCCAAATGAGATCCCAACTCCTTGAAATCTTCTCCAAATGTCAGGAATGACCTAAGGAGAGATTCCCAAGTGTTTGGGAAATTTTTGGAATTTTTAATAATTATTAATTAATTATATTAATTAAATATTGATTTTCAATTAAAATTAAATTAAGGCTTAAATTGCTGTCAAATAATTTTGGTTTTAATTTTCTTAGGTTAAGGACTGAATTCTGGCCAGTTAGAGGTCTTAATCATATTTTTTGGGTTTACATTTGATTTATTACATTTTTTGGAAGGTTTAGAGGCTTAATTAGGGTTTAAACTTAAGAAAATTGTTTAAGAGGCTTAATGACTTCAAAAATCAGTGGAATCTTCCCTAATGGTTGAGAGTGTCACTATGTTTGAAATGTTCAAGTTTCAGGTTCAAATGAGGTGTATCCTAATCACAATGCATTTTCTAAGTTGTCTAATCAAAGTCCTTAATTATTGTCCTTAATGACACTAAGTTTAAATAGGTTTAAATCAAAGTTTTAACTAACCCTTAACTTTAACAAAGTATGCACACACAATCAAACAAGTCCTTAAATCTAGGAGAGCCTTAAAACTAGGTGCAAGTGTGTGATTCCTACACATGCAAGAGGTAAAACTAGTTTGAACAATCAATCGTTTGATTAGTGAATATTAAAACAATTATTCACTAATCATCCCCATTAAGTCTCTTCATGCAAGCTCTTTCTATGTCTAAAATTTTAAAGTCTTCGCTTAAAGCTCTCAAAACTTAACCTATAAAAAAAAATTTTCAAAATTAATTTTATAGAGGAAAATTGATTTGAACTTAAGATAATTCAAAATAATCTCAAAATAACATTTTGAAAATATCTTAGTAATTTAAAGTCATTTTAAAATAAAAGTTTCTGATTTCAGATTTTGAAAATATTTTAAGCCACAAATTGATTTAATATTAATACAATATTAACATGCTTAAATAATTAAATTATTCAAATATATACATAAAAAAAATTTGAATTAAATTTAATTTTTAAATTTAAAGGATTTCAAAATGTTTCAAAATAAATCTTAAATTTTCAAAATATTTAATTTAATATTAGTTAGATATGATTTAAATATTTAACTTAGTTAAATAACATAAATTATTTAAGGAATCTTAAATATTTTAAAATATATTTAACTTTATATATATATATATATATATATATATATATATATATATATATATATATATATATATATATATATATATATATATATATATATATATATATATATATATATATATATATATATATATAACACTTTTCATAATCTGAGATAGTCCCAAAAAAAAAATTTGATTTTGAAATTATGAAAGTAATTTTGACTTATCTTGATTAATTAATGATTATAGTATCAAAGTTTAAATATTTTAAAATTAATTAAAATATATTGAATATTTTAAAATGATTTAAATTTTATTTTAAAAGTTTTAGATCTCTGAGCATTTTGTCATAAAG
The DNA here is from genome assembly GCA_016618105.1 of Dendrobium huoshanense. Lineage (NCBI taxonomy): Eukaryota > Viridiplantae > Streptophyta > Magnoliopsida > Asparagales > Orchidaceae > Dendrobium > Dendrobium huoshanense. The sequence continues at coordinate 74,709,174 of CM028347.1, read as the reverse complement.
AATTAAATTTTTGGATATATATATATTTTTTTATGATTTTTTTTTAAAAATTTCTGGTAATTAAACTAATTAAAAATAGTTATTAAACCTAACAACAGGTTCTGGCGGCGGGGCGCCACGTGGCAGAACGGGGTTCATCCAGCCAGAAACAGCGGGCAATGATTGGAGGTAAATGCGCGGGGTCCACGCGCAAATCACTTAAATGAGTCAGCCAATCTCGCCCGCCGTTCGATCGCCTGAGTTCTGGAACGAACGGTCTGGATCTAGCCGCATGGAGACCTGAACGGCTGAAGGCGCCGCGCGGTTTAAACATACCGCGGGATGGCTAGATCCTGAACGTTGATCGAAAGATCGACGGTCTCGACATCACACAGTTACAGAACTGTGTAAACCGAACCCTAAGGGTGAAAAACTTCTTATTCTCTCAAAATAATCAATCATTTGACTTGAAATTTTAAACATAGATTACCCTAATGAAGAGCATTAGTGGGGATATATTATCAAGGTTTTAAAAGCGCTTATTAAAAAGCTAATTTGATCTAAGTGAATCTACCTAGGGTTTGATATTATTCCTTGGTTTATGGACGGATTAAACCGTTTTTGAGTTCTCTGAATTTGTAGACTGTCCACGTTTAATATTGTAGAAGACTCCTTGAGCTCACGACCCTTGGATCGAGCGCAATGGAAGCTTGGACGGATTGCCTTTGTCTCAACGGAAAGCTCGCCGGAAAGGGTTTTGACCGGCGAGGTTTGAGGGGAGATGTGTTGAGGAGTCTCTGGGGAGCTCAATAGAACAGAGACTTGGGCTTGAGAGGTTGAGAATGGAGAGAGATTGATAGGGTTAGAATGAGAGGCATTAGGCCCTCTTTTCCCTATTCAAATGTCCCCAAGCCAAATGGATGGCTGGGATGCATCAGGGGGCTTTCCCTGATGAGGGACAAGTGTCCCAAACTGTCAGGTGGCAGGGAGAAAGGCTGGGTAAGGCCCTCCAACCATTGGCTAGCTTTAGGGAGGTGGGGGGGACCATTGCCATTTAAGGATAAACCAAGGGCTGGGTTTGATTAGGGACCTTTGAGTGAGCTTTAAACCATAAGGGGGGTCAGCCTAAAGAAGCCCTAATGGAGGAAAAGGGGTTTAGCACATGATGGTGCTCCCTTGAGGAGGTTTAAATGAAGGTTTGACAATGTTGACCAGTCAACTAGTCAAAGGAGGCTGAGGTGGCAGTAAGGGGATCTCAAGGGTTGATTAGAATGAATCAAAGTCAAGGCCAAGTGGAGGAATAGAGACTAAAATTTAATTTTGGGTTTCACAATAGACTTAACCCAAGCTTAGAGTTGACTTGGTCAACTCTAATTGGGTTTGATTAGCCAACATCCAAAGCATAGATAGGCTATAATTAGGAGTTGATTTGAAGCTTGAAATGGATTCAATGGATTAAATGGGTTAAAATAACCTATTAAAGCCTTAAGGGAATTTTGAGTCAACCTAGGTTGACTGAGTCAACTGGGTTAACTCAAGGGGTGGGTATAGGCTGGACAAGTTTGAAATGATATTTAGAGACCATTGGAGGTGGTCCCAAGGTCTGCAGAGATCAATTTGGTCAAAATGCATGTTTTGACCCTTAAGGGCTTGTTTGGTCAACTTAGGTTGACTGGGTCAACCAGATTGAACCAAGGTGTGAGTCTGGTCTGGATAGGTTTGATGCAATGTTTGGAGTCTGGTAGAAGTATTTTCAAGGATTGAATTGGTTATTTGAGTCAAAAGGGCTTAATGGGCCCTCAATGGGCCCTTAAGCCAAAATTGGTTGACTTGGTCAACCGACTGGATTCAGGGTCTGGAAATGGGTTCAACATATTTCAAATGACGTTTCAAGACCAATGGAAGTGGTTTCATGGCCTAGAGAGGTCATTTGGGTCAAAACACATATTTGGACCCTTAAGGGGTTATTTGGGTCAACTATGTTGACTTGGTCAACCAGGTTGACCTAGGGCTTGGAAATGGGTCCAACAGATTTCAAATGACGTTTCAAGACCAATGGAAGTGGTTTCATGGCCTAGAGAGGTCATTTGGGTCAAAACACCTATTTGGACCCTTAAAGGGTCTCTTAGGTCAACCAGGTTGACTTGGTCAACCAGGTTGACCCAAAGCTTGGAAATGGGTCCAACAAGTTTGGTTTGATATTTAAAACCTGCTGGAGGTGGTTGCGTTCAATTCGGAGTTCATTTGGTTTGAAATCACCATTTGAGCCCCATAGGGGTATTTTGGTCATTTTGACCCCTGGTCAACTGGGGGTCAAAGTGGGTCAACCAAAATGCAGTTTACTGTTCAGTGAGTCATAATTAAGGGTCTGGAAGTAATTAGAGGCTTTGAAGAGAGTTCTAAGGTCAAAATCCACTGGATGGCAGATCCAGTGGCATAGGCCGTAAATATTTGAAGGTTTTGCAGCCTATGGATTTTGATTAAGTTTCTAGGGTTAAAGACCTCAGAATGGGCTCAAATTTGGAGGATTGCCTCCAGAGACATGTCCCATCAGTATGCAACTAACAGACTCTGAATCGGAGGTCAATTGATTGATTTTGAAGTGTTTGAAAATTTGCTGAAAAAGGCTTTTAGGACTTGGCCTTTTAGCATTGGATTTGGGTCTGGATTTTGGATTTGATCTGGATTTTGAGTTTGATAGATTAAGTTTGAATTATCCAAATCATTTATAGTCATTTAGGGAATTATAAATGATTAGATAGGTTTAAAGTTAGATCAAAGGTAAGATCTAAGATTAAACTGGAGGTTAAGATCTGAATGGGTTTAAAGTCTGGATTTGATTGAAGTTTGAATTGAATTAAGGTCTAGGCATCTCCTAGGGTCTAAGAAGATCATAGGATTTGAATCTAGGAGAGTCTTAGGGTCTAGAATAGATCCTAATATCTAGATTGATCTGGAAGAATCCTAGGGTCTGGAGTCTAGAAGGGTCCTAGGATTTAGAATGGATCCTAAGGTCTGGATTTTGGAGAATCCTAGGTTTTTAGATTGATCTGGAGTCTGGATAGGTCCTTAGTGACCTCATACAAAAATGAGGTCAACAGATATTTCAGGCCGATAATTAATTTTTCTTGGACGATAAAATCCCTTTCTCACTGACTTGACAATGAACTGATCGTCCCAGGACGATCCAAAAATTGGCCTGGACGATCCACCCAAAAATCAACTATTTCTGATCGTTCTGGACGATCTCAACATCGTCTCGAACGATCTCAGAAGGGAATCAAAGAAACGAACTATTACACTAGCAAACCTTCCTACCTCCTATAAATATCCCTCTATATTTGTATTCCTTGAAGGGATCTTTCTTACTTTTTGGCAGTCTGTATGGCCACGACGATTTGTCCTCTACCACACGATGTTCGCTTCGAAGAGTGTAAGGCTATCTTTAAAGGGATATGTTAATATGTCGTAGGAATATTTGTACTTATATTTGTGGACGCCAATCATGTTGGTGCTAGCACATGAAACCTTTTATTTGTTCCTCCTTTGAGAAAGGTTGTTCTACCCAGTTTTGCTTGTCACCCAAGCGCGGTCTAGGACACCAAAACTAATAATTCAAACCCCCTTTTAAGAGGTGATACTGGGTTCATACCCACTTAGGTTAATCAGGTGTGGTGAGTTTGATCCAATATCTCTAATTATAATCTACTTTTTATAAGTGATACTAGGTCCATACCCACCTGTGTTAGTCAGGTATGGTGATGTTGATCAAATGTACCTAATTCAAATCATTTTTTAGATGTGATACTGAGTCCATACCCACCTAGGTTAATTAGGTGTGGTGTGGTAGATCCAATATCCTTAATTCCAACCCACTTTCTATAGGTGATACTGGGTCTATACCCACCTAGGTTAATTAGGTGTGGTGTGGTAGATCCAATATCCCTAATCCCAACCCACTTTTTATAGGTGATACTAGGTCCATGCCCACCTGTGTTAGTCAGGTGTGATGATATTGATCCAATGTCCCTATGTAAGTTTCATTCTCCTATCGGTCATGATATGATAGTTCTTTTCTTGTCACTTGTACATATCCCTCTGTATAGATATAACTCTAAAGGATATCTTCTACTTTACGGCAGTCCGTGGCCACGGCGATTTGTCCTCTACCACGTGATATTCGTCGTGCAAAGTATGAGATTATCCTTAGTAGTTGTATGTAAATACGCCATAGGGGTGTTCGTACTTGTACTCATGCCCATCAATCGCTCCGGTGTTGTGGCATGAAATCTCCTTTTCAGTCCCCTTTAAGGATTGACTTTCCCTAGTTTCACTTGTCACCTTCAAGTGTGGTATGGAATATCAAAACTACTAATTTGAATCTCTATGAAATATGATACTGGGTCCATCCTTGACCTATATAAGTTAGGTGAGATGATGTTGACCCACGATCATAAAAAAAATTTCATTCATCTACAAATTTTATTATAATATTTGTGCTCCCCAGTTTTATTCATGTGGCGAGTATGGCCTGAATTATCAAAGTCAACAATTTTCCCATATCTATGTTCCAGTATACTTAATTTATAACTATGAATATAATGTGAAATTAAAATAAAATGATAAAAAAAGAGGGAAGCTCTTAGTTGAGTAGAATCGGTTGTCATTGTCACAGGTGGAACCCAGTTCTACGCTCCAAGAGCCCAAAGTCCCTCTAAATTCTCTTCTTTTTCTCTCCTTAAAGCATTTTGATGATTGCTTAGGAGATGACTGTATATTCATTTCTTCTATTATGATTATTCACTTATAATGGGATGTTGTTCTCCCTTATTCGTGATGTGGTACATCTTACCTTAGGTGTTAACATCACTTCTTAGTGGATTTTGATCTTATAGTAGAAAGTCAATCCCCTACATCCTTTAGCAACATAATTTCCCATTGAGGGCTTACTCTTAGCTACAAGGGTGGTCTTTTTGGATGTGTAAATGTTGCTTGCACTTCTCACAGGGTCCCATCAGTTAGTATGGGTGTTACCACTGTGATTCCCTTTAGCAATCATTGATCTTTGATATGATTGTTATTTTTAGTGGAAAGCGTGTCCCCTCGCCACTTCTACTTCTCTTTCTTTTTCATGAGACTATTCTTTCTACTCGGTCGTTTATATGTTCATTTGTTTAGAGAGATATATATCGATCGTTCATTTCATGTTGTACATGATTTCAGTTTACCTAAGGAAATTGTACTTGTATTTGGATTACTCATGGCCACGACGATTGGTCCTCTACCATGTGGTAATTAAAATATAAGCTTAGGATTTCTCAGGTGATGGATTACTTACTTCTTTGTCTTTCTCACAGCACCACACACATGAGCATTGGGTAGTTGTTGAGCTCTTTCCTCTTCTTATCACCTCGGCATATGCATTGGGTGATTGTTGACTATTCTTTTGTATTTTGTCCCCCTGTTGCGAATATGGTTAGGCGGACATTAGACTTTGAGAAGTTCTTTACTCGCCGTTGCGAATATGGTCAGACGAATGTTGAATTCTCTTTTTCTGGTTGAGAGAGCCCGACAGAGTCCCTGGGAGGCATTCCTCACCACCATTTCCTCTTCTTATCATCGCGACATATGCGCCCGACGATATTAAAGTGTACATTTCCTCTTCTTATCGCCGTGCCATATATGCCCGACGATAGTAGAGTGTACCTTTCCTCTTCTGATCGTCGCGGTATATGCGCCCGATGATATTAGAGTGTTCTTTCCTCTTCTCATCACCGTGGCATATGCGCATGACGATATTAGAGTGTTCTTTCCTATTCTTATCACTTTGGCATATGCGCCAGTGATAGTAGAGTGTACTTTCCTCTTTTTATCACCGCGGCTTATGCGCCTGACGATATTAGAGTTCTCTTTCCTCTTTTTATCATCGCGGTATATGCGCCCGACGATATTAGAGTGTTCTTTCCTCTTCTTATCACTTTGGCATATGCGCTAGTGATAGTAGAGTGAACCTTTTCCTCTTCTTATCGCCGCGGCATATGCGCCCGACGATATTAGAGTGTTCTTTCCTCTTCTTATCACTTTGACATATGCGCTAGTGATAGTAGAGTGTACCTTTCCTCTTCTTATCGTCGCGGCATATACGCCCAACGATATTAGAGTGTTTTTTCCTCTTCTTATCACTTTGGCATATGCGCCAATAATAGTATAGTGTACCTTTCCTCTTCTTATCGCCACGGCATATGCGCCGGACGATATTAGAGTGTTCTTTCCTCTTCTTATCACCTTGGTAGATGCGCCAGGTGATAGTATAATGTTTCTTGTCCTCTCATTATCGTCACGACAGATGCACTAGACGATAGTAGAGTGTTTCTTGTGGACTTCTACTCTAGTGCACTATTGTGTTTGCCTTAAGTTCTTCGTGATATCATCTTGATTTTTGCTCGTGTTAGCATATGATCCCTTTTTCTACTCTGTTGTTGCGATATGGTCAGGCAGATAGATGATTTTTTTATCTTTGATTCATCATCCCTATTGATATCCTTTGATTATTACTCTTTATTATTTGATATGATTTTCAAGCCATTATTGAATTCTCTTCTCCTCGCATCATCTTGGACATGTGCTTTGGATGATCATTGAATTCTATTTGGTCCTTTGTGATTTTACTTCGATTGGGCCCATGTAATCATGAGATTCCGATCTCATTCTCTTTCTCTTATTCTGCCACTTTAGTTGGGCAGATAGTTGAGCATCTTTCTTTGACTCTCTCTCATTGTTGATCTAGTTCTGTTACTCGACCCTAGAGTTGTATCTTCCTAGAGTTAGGAAGGTCAACGCCAACATATACGGTTCACCTATTATTCTTCGCATATGTTGGGAGTCTGTTTGTTGACCTCAATTTTTGCTCGAGCACTTTCAATCGACTTGATTAGACCTCGTCGAGCCCAATCTGAACTCAAATTGATCTGAATTGATCTTAGTTAGACTCGACCCTATTCAATCAAGCCCGAGTCGTTTGTTTTGACCGTGACGAGCTCGATTTGATCGGAATTGATTTCAATTTGAGTTTAATTTGATTTAATCAAATTGACCGAGCCTAGCCTGATTTTCGACCAAACTAAATTGGGCCTCTCTACCCCTTTGATTAGGAAAGCCTAGAAATTCCTTCGCGCTAAACCCACTTTTGAGAAGATAATCTAACATCCTTAATCGATAGTTTTTTTAGACCGAGGTCTAAGTTGTAATTAACTACGGGGGCTTGCGCATGTAGGAAATCGATCCCCACAATCAAATAAACCCCATTCAAGCTGATGTATCGAATGAGAGAAATCTCGTGAACTTTTTGGTTATATATATTATTATCCATCAAGGTTGGTAGGTGAAAGCAGCTATCCTCCATGGCTAATCATATGTATAACTCCATCTGCTCTTTCATTGGTCTGCTTGTGTCGATTGTAGAAGCCTACGACCGTTTTGTCCTGCGGGATAGTGCGATCGTACCCTTTGTATTCGAACCACATGAGCAGAACCCTTTCGGAGACCCACAATGGCCACCAATTAAGGATGACTTATACAACAAAGGAATATAAGTAATTTATTCCTCAATGACAATTTTCATAAGGAAATTTATTTGGAGTAACTATTTAGCTATTTTGCCTAGGAAGAAGATTCAATTGTTTGGTCATGAAGTCCCATTTATAGACTATTATAAATCCTTACATTTGGTTTGAATCTACCATGTTCTTCCTAATACTATGAATTATAACAGTATTGTAGATTATTTTATCTTCATTAGGCATATACTAATAGGCTCCTCATAATGGCTATTTATGTTGACAACATTTTACTTTTTGGGAGTTATTAAATAGGACATATTTGTGGTTAACAACTATCTACAAGTATATTTTCATTAAAGATTTATGATGTATGAGATATTTTTTAAATGCAATTTTCTTATAATAACCAGTATCTTATTTTGGGAGAGAAAAAGCTATTTGTCTTTTTCAAGAGACTATTTTTCTAGATTTCAAATCCGTCGATACCCATATGAAAACTTGGACAAAACTGATAATGATGATCCCTTTGATGATCCATTTTTTGTACTAAAGGTTAATTTAAAAATTCATTTATTTTATTATTAATGGACATGAAATATCCTTTAATATACGTGTTGTGATCCAACACAAAAAAGGTTAAAAAGATGCATTGCTAAGCATTTCGAGCATTCATCTCAAAACAATATCTTTAAAGCATCATTTCTCTCCCTCAATCTCATACATAATTTGTATGATATTTTTGTTATATATATTTCAATAATTTTAGAGATCATGTATCTTTGTATTAGTATATGGTAGTCTTATTTACCACTACTCATGGCATACTTCAAAAAGATGTTAAATCTTATATTTGGGATTGTGAATATGCATAGCACTTAAGTATAAATGTTGTAGTTGTATAAGGTGGGTTTATGAGAACAAGAGGTGTGTAGGCTATTCCACCATCTACAAGAAGGGTTCCCTACCATATGAAAAGAGGGTGGAATCCTAAACAACAAGATATTTAGGCATAGATGTAACCTTCATTTGGTACAACATTTTTGTTGCAAATCTATTTTTCATGACTTATGTTTTGATGATTGACAAACACTGTTTCTCTTAGACTACTTGTTGCTTCTAACTTTTCAGGAATCGAAGATCGGACGATCAAGAAGAAGCCAAGTTCAGAATTGCATAGGTTTAGGGTTGAGTTAGTATGTATGTTTATTTTTTACCTTTTGAGTCTACTTGTAATAGTCAAAGAGACTAATGCTATGTAACCCTTCACACACACACTTGAGAGACTTAGAATTTCTATTTTTACTCATATCGGCCAGGACGATTTTTTTGGATCGGCCTGGACGATCAGCTTAAAACAGAAAGTCTAATTAAGGATTCTTAATTAAGGCAGCCGACATTAACAGATCGTCCTGGACGATACATGTATCGGCCAGGATGATAAGCTCAAAACAGAAAGAAGTACCCGCCATAGTCAATTATGGTATACTGTATTTTTAAATTATCGGTCAGGACGATCCTATGATCGGCCTGGACGATATTCACAAATTATGCCATAATTGTTCAGGAAATCAAGGGAGTAATTAAGGATGATTGATACGATCATATCGTCCTGGACGATCGTAGGATCGGCCAGGATGATCCAGTCAAAAACCTTAAGTTACTTCAGGACGATCAATATCGGCCAGCTCGTATCCAGGGCTATTGTCAGGACGATTTTCCTCTGATTTGAACTAATCGGCCTGGACGATCAAGACAATTTTCAATCGTCCTGTTTTCCATCCAGGGCGATGCTCTGGCCGATCTTCATTGATTTGTACTGACCGGCCAGGCCGATGTCCATATCGGCCTAGACGATATTGTCGGCAACTTGCAATTAATGAGCTCTTTTGAAGCTCTTCTATTTAAGAGCTCTTATTCAACGTTTTTTAAAAACCTTTGGCTGCTGCCTTGACCTGAGAAGACCTTGAGGAGAGAAAGAGAGAGAGGAGAGAGAGAGGATCTTGTGAGGGGGAGCTTGTGAGGGGATTCACAAGGGTTGCTTCAAGGATCGCTCTGCATCGTCTTCGTTTAGAGATTCTCGTCCGTGGAAGGGTCGGTAGAGGTAAGGAGTTTTGCTTTTGGTTTTGGTTCTCTACCAGCTTCAGGAGGAAGCAAAAGGAGATAGGTTCTCTGCCTTGCCGGGGTGGCAAAAAGGAGGTTCTTGTAAGGGTTTCTCCGCCTAGCCGTGGGGGCTAAAGGAGAGTCACGTTTTGTAGTGCAATACTTGGAGGGTTCCTCCAAGGAGTGGACGTAGGTCGAGTCGACCGAACCACTATAAATTTCTGTGTTCCTTTTCTTACTTCCACACTTTTAAATTCCGCATTTATTTTTTGTGGTGTGATTTGGTTTATGCAATTTCCTTTCTTTGTGAAAAGAATTTTTTAAAATACCAATTCACCCCCCCTCTTGGTTAGCTTGGGACTAAGTTCATAGGGCTTAACATCCCCATCGAACTTTCAAGTGGTATTAGAGCCTGATTCGAAAATTAAAGTTTGAAAACTTTTTGAATTTGATCCATGTCTAATTTTGGGAATCGCAACACTACGGAAGGGTATTCTATTACCCGACCTCCTCTATTCGATAACCTACTTTTTGATTTTTGGAAAACTCGTATGTCAACTTTCTTACAATCTACTGATTATCGCATGTGGATGCTTATTCAAGAAGGTTATTCTCCACCTTCTCGTGAAATTAATGGTTTTAAAACTGAAGTTGCTTTTACCGAATGGACTTTTGATGAACGAGATTTAGCTCAATTAAGTGCTAAATATTTGAATTGTTTTTTCTGTGCTTTAAAATCTGAGGATTACATGTGTGTTTCAACTTGCAAAACTGATAAAAAAATTTGGGATAAATTGTGCATCACTTATGAAGGCACTAATGAAGTTAAACAATCCCGTTTAAACATTCTCTTGCATGACTACGAACTTTTTCGTATGAAACCTCTTGAATCGATTTCTGACATGTACACTAGGTTTACTCAGATTGCTACTTCATTGCATGCACTAGGAAAAGAACTTTTGAACTATGAAAAAGTTAACAAGATTTTGAGATGCTTGCCTTCGTCTTATGATGCAAAAATTACTGCCATCACTGAATCTAAAGATTTGAACACCTATTCTATTGATAACTTGCTTGGCTCACTCATTGCTTACGAGCAAGGGGCGAATCAAAAAAATCTTGATGCAGGTGAGAAGAAAAAGGAGAAAACAATTGCATTGAAGGCGCACAAATCGGATTCTGAATCTTCCGGGTCTGAAAGCGATGAAATTGCTTTCATCACAAGGCAATTCAAAAGCTTTCTAAGGAAGAAACAAAAGCATCATCAAAGTTGGAGAAAAGGTAAGGATCATAAACATATTAAAGGATCTTCTGATGTTGTTTGTTTTGAATGCAGGAAACCTGGACATGTGAGAGCCGATTGTCCTACACTTCAAGATCATTCAAGCAAAGAAAAGGAAAAATGTGAGGAGAAAGCTAAGTCTAGGAAGGAGAAGAAGAAAATCCAAAGAGGTTTCTGGGCAGAATCTGGTACTGATTCCTCTGAGACTGAACCAGAGGAAGAGACTACAAACTTGTGTTTCATGGGAGGAAATCAAAGTGATGAGGAAGAGGTATGTAAACCAACCTATGATGAATTATTTGAAATTTGTAAAAAAAATTCATACATCATACAAAAAACTTAAGAAAACTCATGCTAGTCTAAAATTAGAACATTCAAATCTACAAAAAGAGCATGAAGTTTTTCTCAAAGATCATGCAACGATTGATTCAAATCACATGGCTCTCCTTGATGAATTTGATGAATTAAACAAGAAGCATTTATAATTAATTGATGAAAGTAATGCATTAAAAGCTTCACACACCTCACTTAAGGATGATCTTAAGAAATCTAAAGAGATTGAAAAAAATTTGAGGATTGAGAATGATGCATTAAAAAGAACTAACTTGAGAATTCAAAATGATTTGAAAACATGTAAGAAAGCTAGGATGACACCAACTACTAATCAAAAGCCAGAATCTAGGAAGATGCATTTTTACCCAAACCATTTAAGAAAACCTTTTCCTGAAATTCAATGTTTTTCTTGTGGCATGCTAGGACATATCTCACACACTTGCACAGTTCACCGTAGTACACATTGGGTGTGGAGACCTAAGATGCATGATTCAAAGCATACCACATCTACATTGCACTCTACGTTTCCTAAGAAGGAGCCCAAACCTGTTGGGTTCCTAAATCTGACTGTTGTTGAGTTTTGCAGGTGTGCTCTCACCAAAGACCTCGTGGGAGCATAAGATAACTAAACCTAAGGAGGATCGCAGCTCAAAATTGCTTAAATCCGCTGCTTTATCAATTGCTTGAAATCTTTAGCTTTTGTGTGTCTTTTATTTTATTTGTTTGTGCTAGTTTTTGTGCTCACTTTGTGTTGTTTTTTATTTGCTTTATTATTTTATTTTATGTATTTTTTGTTTTTCACATTGTTCTTTATTTTTGGCCTTCCATATGATGAAACTTTTCAAGCTTTTAAATATTGGAGTTTTGGAGATAGGGTTTAGCTTTTCTAAATTGGTTAAAGGGAGTAAACTGTTGATGTTTTCCCTTCTTCTGACTTTGTTTAGTGGCATGATTTTCTTCTCTAAAACAAAAGTCTAAACTCAGTTTAACCAATGGCTTTTCATCTAAGATCTCTTTCTTATCTTGCTACATTAAATTATCTTATGCATAATAGCCAAAATTCTTAGATATCATTCAAGCTTTTGAAATCTTGCCATTTGCATTTATCACGTGATTTTGATTTTGTGTTGTGGATTGTTCTTCCCTGTGTTAGAGAGAGAGCTCCTATTCTCTAATATTTGGAGGATATACTCACAACTAAGTCTTTTTCTTTAAGGGTATATTAAAGAGTTTTTAGCTTGTAAGAGTTAAAAAGGAAAGAGGCCAATGAAGTCAAATTGAAAAGAAAGCTATGTACACAAAAGTGTATCAAAAATCAAAAGATGCTCAAAGAGCCAATAAAAGTGACAAGAGGCATAAAATGAGTACACTAAATGCAAGCTATCATCTCTTTGGTAAAACTCTTAAAACTTAGAAAACTCATTGATTATGTGATACTTTCAAAGACTTGATTTCAATTTCCATGATTGAGAAAAATTACTTTGGTTTATTATTTATGAGTTATTTTAGTTGTAAACAAGTCTTTAATGAATCTTCTTAACATATTTTTGTTATTCCGAGTTAGGCCTCTGTTTTTCCAAGAGATTTTTGTACCCTGAAGGATGTTCGATCTAGGGTTAACGGAATCAGTTTTTCTACCTTCTTCTGATTGGGATTTGTTAAACCTCTTGATCTCTTGGAACTTTAAAAGTTTAATGTGTGAAAAGAATTCTCATATGATGTCTCCATAAAACAAAAAAAAAATATAAAAATTAAAATAAAAAAATGTTCGGTGTTTGATTTTCATTGTGTTATTTTTATTTTTCTGTGTCTTTGACTGTCTTTTGTTTTGTTTTATTTTTGAGGGTCTTGATCATCACCATTCTTTTCTTGATTTCAAATTCAAGTCACATCGGCCTGGCCAATATTTCTATCGTCCTGGCCGATATGAAAAATTCTGTTCAAAATCCATCTGCTGATCCTTTTTCTTTGCTTGCTGCAATTCATCGTCTTGGACGATACTATATCGTCCCGGACGATTTAATCGAACTCATGGTGATAGTCCTAGCCGATAGTATATTTGTCTGGATGATGCATTCTATGTGCATCGTCTTGGACGATACACTGGACCGTCCCGGACGATTCACGTGTCAGCACGTTTTGATCTTTAAATTCGACCCCGGACGATCCATTATTGGACAATCGGCCGGGCCGATCCACTGTTCTTCCTGGACGATACACGTGGCAAGCATTTAAAACGTTTTAACTTCGGACGGTACGATCAATTATTGTGCATCGTCCTGGACGATACACCTAATCAGCCCGGACGATCTGCTTTTTCAACGGTCGTCCGGACTGACCCCTCGGGCCGATAGCCTGTGTCTAATCGGCCTGGCCAATATCTGATCGGCCCGGACGATTGGACCGCCTTTTTGACCAATCGGCCTGTACGTAATTATTGAACCATATCGGCCTGGACGATTTGGCGATCGGCCAGGACGATATGTCCATTTTTTTAAATTTAGGCAGTTCCAGCCATGGTTTTTCACTTCCAACCCTTTATCCTCTTGTATTCTTTGCTTAGTGCTCTCAATGGCTGGTGGGAAACGTGCCCGATAGACTTCTGGAAGTTCCTCGAGGGCAAGGATTAACCCTCGTTTCCGGGAAGCAGAAGATGAAGCCGCCTATCATCGTTACAAAGAGTGTGGAATCACTGTCTCCAGAATCATCAATCCTGTCCACATCTCTTACCCGGTAATGGATCTTTTCGCTCACACCTCCCTTTGCTTCATTCTGTCTCTTATTTTCCCTTTCAATTCAGAGTTTCTTCTAGAACTTTTTGCAAACCTTCGCATCAACCCTACCTTCACAGCTTTGACCTCCTATGTGAATCGACGCCCAGTCGAAATCACATATCAGGATTGTGTTGATCTTTTACATCTATCCACCACCGGAAATAAGCTGCACATAATCGCCTCTGACCCTGATTTTGACTGGTCCACGACAAATCACTTTCTTTTCCAGACCAATGTATCTTACCATGTTGGAGAGACTAGCTCTTTAGTCAGAGACGCCTATGTTGCTGCCCAGGAGCAGCAAAATTTTGAGGACATTGCCCGTTATGAACATCACCGCACTGAGGATTTAGCCCGATTTGATAGTTTTCTTACTCACCAGCAGCAGCAGCATGACCAGGACATCGCCTGGTTCAATTCTCAATTTACCACGCTTTCCAGTTACTTTCAGCAGCCACCTCCACCACCTCCATCTGATGATCAGGATCCCTCGTTCTTTTAGTTTGTGCTTTGTGTTGTTGTTTTTTGTCTTTTTGTAGTTTGCTTGTTCGTCTTTTGTGATGTTTTTCTGTTGTTTATGGACCCTCTTTTTGTGATGACAAAAAGGGGAGTAGGATAGGGTGTGGTAGGAAAAAGTTGTTGTAACTTTGATTTTCTAATGAACCTATTTTTGTTTAATTTTTCCTACTTGTGTTTGCCATCATCAAAAAGGGGGAGATTGTTGCAAATCTATTTTTCATGACTTATGTTTTGATGATTGACAAACACTGTTTCTCTTGGACTACTTGTTGCTTCTAACTTTTCAGGAATCGAAGATCAGACGATCAAGAAGAAGCCAAGTTCAGGATTGCGTAGGTTTAGGGTTGAGTCAGTCTGTATGTTTGTTTTTCACCTTTTGAGTCTACTTGTAATAGTCAAAGAGACTGATGCTATGTAACCCTTCACACACACACTTGAGAGACTTAGAATTTCTGTTTTTACTCATATCGTCCAGGACGATTTTTTGGATTGGCCTGGACGATCAGCTTAAAATAGAAAGTCTAATTAAGGATTCTTAATTAAGGCAGTTGACATTAACAGATCGTCCTAGACGATACATGTATCAGCCAGGACGATAAGCTCAAAACAGAAAGAAGTAGCCGCCATAGTCAATTATGGTATACTGTATTTTTAAATTATCGGCCAGGACGATCCTATGATCGACCTGGACGATATTCACAAATTATGCCATAATTGTTCAGGAAATCAAGGGAGTAATTAAGGATGATTGATAAGATCATATCGTCCTGGACGATCGCAGGATCGGCCAGGACGATCCAGTCAAAAACCTTAAGTTACTTCAGGACGATCAATATCGGCCAGCCCGTATCTAGGGCTATTGTCAGGATGATTTTCCTCTAATTTGAACTAATCGGCCAGGACGATAGTAAGATTGGCCTGGACGATCAAGACAATTTTCAATCGTCCTGTTTTCCATCCAGGGTGATGCTCTGGCCGATCTTCATTGATTTGTACTAATCGGCCAGGCCGATGTCCATATCGGTATGGACGATATTGTCGGTAACTTGTAATTAATGAGCTCTTTTGAAGCTCTTCTATTTAAGAGCTCTTGTTCAACGTTTTTTAAAAACCTTTGGCTGATGCCTTGACCTGAGAAGACCTTGAGGAGAGAAAGATAGAGGATCTTGTGATGGGGAGCTTGTGAGGGGATTCACAAGGGTTGCTTCAAGGATCGCTCTGCATCGTCTTCGTCTAGAGATTCTCGTCCGTGGAAGGGTAGGTAGAGGTAAGGAGTTTTGCTTTTGGTTTTGGTTCTCTGCCAGCTTCAGGAGGAAGCAAAAGGAGATAGGTTCTCTGCCTTGCCGGGGTGGCAAAAAGGAGGTTCTTGTAAGGGTTTCTCCGCCTAGCCGTGGGGGCTAAAGGAGAGTCACGTTTTGTAGTGCAATACTTGGAGGGTGCCTCCAAGTAGTGGATGTAGGTCGAGTCGACCGAACCACTATAAATTTCTGTGTTCCTTTTCTTACTTCCGCACTTTTAAATTCCGCATTTATTTTTTGTGGTGTGATTTGGTTTATGCAATTTCCTTTCTTTGTGAAAAGAATTTTTTAAAATATCAATTCACCCCCCCTCTTGGTTAGCTTGGGACTAAGTTCATAGGGCTTAACATCCCCATCGAACTTTCAATTTTTACTTTTCTTTTTAAACAATTTTTTAGTACAAAAATTTTTTGAATAAAATTTTTATACTATAAAAACTAGTTTAGTAAGCATCAAGAAAGTCGTGACAAATGAAACTGTAGTCTAGTTGCATTTTCAACTGCACGAAAATATTTATATTGTTGCTATATGTATTTTACTTTTTTGCACATTTAATTTATTTTTTCTAAGCATTCATGTTTATATGAGAATTTCATGATTGAATGATGATAAGCTAAAATTGAGCTTACTTTTGTAGTGTTTCTATAGTAACATTTATAGATTGAGCTTAGTATCAATGCATTTACACTTGTGTATTTCTATAGCTTGGTAATTGAAATTCTTGATGATATATTTTTGTTGTGATTTGATTGAAATTATTATGCTCACAAGTTAATACACTCACAAAACAAAACAAAACACTTGCTTTCTTTCATCTCATCACCACATAACCCTACATTTATATTCTTATATATCTTTGTGCCTTGCTTCAAGTACCTTCCTTATATCTAATCAAACAATCAAATGAGAACAAATGAATCACCAAATATCCATCAAACATAAAAACCAATAGATGAAGTGTTGCATTGTGTAGTTATTAAGAACAAACCAGTCCTGTTAACCATTTCTACTTGGTCAACAAACAGGTTTTACCTCGCAAAACATGATGGTAAACAGATTTCTGACTTCCAGATTTGCTTCATAGTGAAGCAAGTTAGAACAAATGAATTCAGTTAAAATCTAATGAAACTAATGAGAAAAAAATAGTTCCTCTTCAGATAATGCAGTGCTTCAGTTGTTGCTTTTATGTCAAATCTTGACCCTCCTCACCTTCAGCTTCCAGCTGCAACTTGTGACCTATTCCACTGCCAAGCAAACTGTTTAGACATCAGCCACAGGAGAAGTATAATTCTCCAACTTAAGAAAGTTATATATTTTTAGCATGTACATGTATTATTATGTTCTGCTATAGCAATACATAACTAGCATAAAATCACTACAAATTAGTGGTGGAATTAAAGAGTTGCAGGAATATTTAAGAGAAAATTTTCATATTATATATAGCTACACAGTTTATTTCGAAAATATAGATGAATAAGAGGCATCAAAGCCCCTGCTTCATTCCAACACCGAATAAAATGAGAATATCTCATCTATAATTTGTTGGCACTAATATGACTATTATTTGTACCTTTGGGGGGTGGAACAATTTTGGGTTTGGTGATGATGGAGGGGGTGGCGGTGATCAGACCAGTGGTTGTTTGAGGAAAGAAGTGCGTTGCGGGGAATCCCATGCTTTGAGATTTGTGGTGATGATGATGATGATGGAACTGATACATTGGATACACGGGCATCATCGTGTTCGGGGACGTCATTCCTCCATGATATGAGAAATGAGTTGGGAGATATGTTCCTCCATAGCCAGCATTGCTCAGCTTCTGTATAATCCACCCAAAAGCATTAATCAATGATGCCCAAAGTAATGGAAGCAAACATTTTCTGTACTGAAATGAAAGAGAAGTATAGAATTGAACGAAGAGTAAGAAAATCCGATATAGATCTGCACTAGCTGCAAATCGGGCTTCGTCCATAGCACTGTGAATATATTTTTGTTGGCTCGTTTTTTCTGACTCAAGCAGTTTCAAAGTTGTCTAATGAAGTGTAATCATAGTTATTTTTAAAACAATATGATTAATGTTTTTTATCAGAAGTTTTTTATGATTAAATTAATGCATGCTTTTATAAATAATTATGACTAAAATATTTCATCACAGAATAGTAATCATTATTCTACGAGAAATATGATTATATAGACAAAAGAGTTTAAAAAGATGCTAATTCTAGTTATTGTTTCAATTGAAATGGGAAATTTGGAAAAGAGGGAATGGCGCATTAAAGTGAGAAAGGAAATCAAGTGTAGCTTATTTTTGTATGTCTGTTGGGAGTTTAGGCTTTCCAACTAAGAGGTCTTAAAATTGATGCTTGCATATATAATGCGCAGAGTTTGCAATTTATTTCATTCAAAGTCCAAAAAAAAAAAATTCTAGTTCAACTAATTAATAATCCAGTGAAAGATTTAACTAATGAAGTAATTAAATAGAGCTAGTTCGCATTCAATTATAATATGGATCAAATTCCAGCACCAAATTATAATATGGATCAAATTCGAGCACAAGTTGATTTGATGCCTTGTTGAGCTGGTTCATTATGAGTATTTTGATTAAAGAGATGAATTACAATCCTAATTAATTTTTATGCAAAAACTTTATGCATTAATTCACACTAGTCTTATCATTAACAACTAATCAAGTTTAGCTATTAATCAAGCTTGAATTATCAAGTAGGGCACAAGCCTATATCGAGCTTAATCAATTAATTTAAAGCTTGATTATCAATTGAGTTGAGCTCAAGCTACAACTTAGGCTTCATTTGAGACAGCTTTCTTACTACTTCTTAAAGCAGCTTTTAAGTCCAAAAATTAAACTTTTCTACTACTAAAAAACTGCTTTAAGAAGCAGTAAGAATGTCGACCCAAATAAAATCTTAATATTGAAAACTTCTTATAGGTGACTACCCTTCCTAAGATCTCACCATGAGCAAGAGATATCATGTGTAATCATATTCATGTGAGCTTACTCATTAGACAGAACAGCCTTTCATCTAATTTTATACATTCTATGTCTGAAACTCTGAATGATCATCAGCTAAAAAATACAAAAGACAAAGGTAGAATTCTTCGTTTATTTATTTTGGTAGACCCACAGGCCACATGCATGGCCATGATGGACCCAACCATCAACTTTGTACAGGTAACATATCATAAAGAAAGGAGAAATATGTTCAGAAACACATGCGTTGCAGCTTGTCTTGTAGCTCGGCAATATATTAGTACTAGTAAGCTGAAATTAAACAGGTTTCGTTTGGAATAGCTTTTGATCACTATTTTTTTTTCTACTTTCAAAAAAATTTATACTAAAATGAGGCTTTTAAAAAATCAAGGGACTAAAATGAGGCTTTGGAATAGTCAATGATTATATTGATCCTTCGTGAAAGTCAGGAAATCATTTTGATCCTTATCTATAACGAAAATCTTAGTTAGATAAGCCAAACCGATTTTTTTTTTTTTTTTCATTTCTTTACTCATTAACAGAATAAGATTTTGTTTGGGACGGCTTTATTACCTCTTTCTTAAAACAATTTTTTTTTACTAAAAAGTTGTTTTAAGAAGCAGTAAGAAAGCCGTCCCAAATAAAATCTAAGTCAAATTTGATGAGTAACTAAAACAACTTCAGAATTTACACAAGGCCAATCAATTGATGCAATTAGCACGAAAATTAATGCTTAATTGCTGGATCAGAAAAAGAACTTACTGTACTGTAACCCAAGTCTGGTGCAGCTACATAAGCTGGAGAATATCTGAATATAACAAAAAAATAAAATAAAATTATAAGAAGATGATCTTCAAAATCAAATTATTGAATTTACTTTAAGATTAGTGTTTTATATGAAAATTTTATATAGCACTAATCTAAAAGCAAATCTTCTGAAGTTAAGAACATTCTTATATAATACTAACTAGAACAGAAAAAGATTACCCATAGGCACCGGAGGCCGCATAGAAGGGAAGGCTTCCAGGGTATTGCTGGTAGAAATGTGGAGACACTCCCTGCGTCGGTCCACCCGCATAGTACCACGCTGCGGGCAACTGCGCCGCTCTCTGTGTTGCCAATTCTCCTCCCGATCCCCCAAACGCAACTTCTTCACAGAATCACACAACGTGGTACAAAATCAATAATCGGGGTGGCAATTCCCGTAATAAACAACCCAAAGACGGGGCACAAAGAGAATCAACCTTTGTTTTGCAGCGTAGCGGGCGTGGCCGGCGGGGAGACCTTCTGCCGGCGAGCCCCGAGGGAGGCCAGGTTGCAGTTGGCCCGGCGGCCGTTGATCACCGGCGTCGCGTCCTCGCACGCCTTCTTCGCAGATTCCGCATCCTTAAACGTCACCTGTTGTCGGGATTTCCAACGATGAGTAGAGAGAGAAAGATCTAGAGAGAGAAGGAATATGCAATGGATAATAATATATTACGAAGCCGTAGCCTTTGGAGCGGCCGGTGAGCTTGTCGGAGATGATGACGGCTTCGAGAATGTCGCCGAACTTGTCGAAGTGGTGGCGGAGGACGTCCTTTTGGGTTTCCCAGGCGAGGCCGCCGACAAAGACCTTGGTCAGTGTCGTGTCCCCGAACTGCGGCGGACCCATTGATCTCCGCCCGCCAAGGCAAGGCCACTTTCTCTCTCAAGATCTCTGCCGTTGATCTGTCGAAGAGGTACAAGGAGATGGGTAAAGAGGAAGGGAGGGGAGGGTTGGGGGTTATATAGGAGTAATGTTGGATATCTAGAAAGAAAATGGAATGAGCAAATTTCTTAGAATAATCTGAAATATATATATGAGGATATTCTTATACAGATTATTTTAAAATAAAATTTATTAAATTTATTTTAAATTAAAATAATTTTTTTTTTTTTTTTGGGACATTTAGGCCATTTAAGGCAAACTCACACACACAACGCATACACATGGACTCGAACCTTGGACCTCTTAGTTGGAAGCCTAAGCTCTCAACCAATAGGCCAAGGGGAGTTGTGTAATTATTTTTATCTATAACATTAATTTTAAAATAAATTTAATAATTTTATGCTCATTTTGATATAATTTATATCAAAATATTTTGACATAATTTTTTATTATACAATTTGAAAAACAATTATGAAAAATATGTGAAAATTATTTTGTTAGAATATAATAGTTTTTTTTTAAAAAAGTCTGATATCCAACTTATAAAAAATCAATATTTTTTAAAAAATACAAATAAAAATATGACTATAATTTTATTATTTAAATTATTTAACTATAATTCGAAATTTTAATGCTAATTATTATTTTTTTGGGTAAATCTTAATTATTTTGTGGGTTTGGTTTTTATGGATTTTGTAAGTAAGAAATTTTAATTCGATTATGGGACCCCGGCTGGGCAGTTTTGTAACATTATAATTTGCAAAGTTTTATTTATTTTTCTGCAAATCAAAAAATTGACTGAAGGGGGATTTAGTGGGAGGCCAGCATTGTGCGGCGTTGCCATGAAGAACGGCAGAAGAACGTGTTGCCAAGTATTTAGCCCTTCTATGATCGATTAACAAATGGAGAGTCGACACGCAGAGAGACAAAAGAGAGAGAAGGGCTGCAAGTACAGCTTGGACTTAGGGTTGGGTTGGCCCTCTTCAACGTGCCGGTGTTTCCGTTGTCCATCAATTGGAGGGCTTTAACAGGAAACTTGACGGAGTCCATCACCCGTTAAATAGCTTTCATATTGTGATAGATTATATTATTATTATTATTATTATTTTTATACGATTTTTTTTATTAGATGTAAATGAGAATTTGATTCTTAATTGGACACAATCGGAAAAAAAAAACTGTTAAAGTCGACTTCACTGAGTTTGATAAAGACTTAAGCTTCGTTTGAGACGGTTTTCTTACTGCTTCTTAAAGCCATAAGAAAGCTGTCCCAAACGACGCTTTAATGTCATTGTTATTGTTATATACAAATTTTTGGTGCAATTTAAGATCGAATTTTAGAGTTTATTTTTGTGACAGCTTTGTCGTTGTTCTATTTTCCAGATAACAATCATAATTCCATTTGGTAGTCACTTTTTTTTATTATTTTTTAGAAATTTCTGTGCTGGAAAGCTACTTTTCATAACCACAGAATTAAGGACCTGTGTGAGACGACTACAATATTTTATAAAATTAATTATGAAGTAGCAGTGGACAAAACAAATTTTCTACTATGACTATGGCAAACAATTTTTCACCACATAAAATTCTAAAAAGCTATTAAAAAATAGTAAGAAAATAGTAACCAAATAAAATTGAGGTTGCATTTATCACCACCTCTTGAATTGATGTTGTTAAGAGAATTGGTAAAAATGTTAACATGTTGTTCTTGAGTAGCATTATGAAGAAAAATAATATCATTAGATTTTATACAATCACCAATTTAATGATGATTAGTGTCTATATATTTGGCATGAGTTTGAAATATTAAATTATTTACGAGTGCTACAGCTAAATGTTATCATAATATAAATGTGTTGGTGACATTATAGATATATATAAGTGTTGCGTGCTGGAATATACGCGGCAATAGAGTTAGAAAATATTCATCATAGCGTTACACGAGTATTCAACATACAAACAGAAAAGAGAAATGAACACCAGAGTTTTTACGTGGAAAACCCAAAAAGGGAAAAAACCACGGGGCCTCGCCCAGTTGTAAAGTTCCACTAGGTGTTTGTATGAAGTACAAAGGTTGATCCGTCTTACAAATCAAGATGATCAGTTTACAATCAACTTCTCACAAAGTTACAAAGTTCTGCAAATTTCCGGCGTTTCCTGAAAATTCAGCAGAGTTCCGGCGTCTTCAGGCGGCGGAAAGAGCTTCGGTGGTGGTCGAGGAGGAGCTTCTTCCTTCTCTCCCTTCTTCTCTTCTTCTTCTCTCTCCTCACTTGAGTCCACTTTGTGTAGAATGAGGGCTATATTTATAATTTTTCTAGAGTGACATAGCTCGTAAATAGGTGTGAGATCATGGGCGGATAGGGAGTGGTTTGAATGGACGACCGATATTGAACCCTTCGACCGTGCACCGTTCGTTGGACATTTGGAGGACTTAATGATTTCACAATTTGGTGATCTTGGTCTCGTTGGATTCGTCTCGTCGAGCCGCTCGATTCGAGCATAAGCTCATTAAAATCAGAGACCGTTTGGTAACTTAAATTGCAATTTGAACCTTCTAACAGCGCTTCGGGTCCTTGATTCAGACTCATTTGTGCTCGGATTGGGTTGATCTTGATGTTGTTGGTGTTGTTGGGTTCGTATTTTTTTAGAGTTCATCTCATATGTTCATGCATCTGCGCTAAAACTTGGTGCGGCGGCCAAGCAAAGCCGGAGAATGATTTGTTGTCCACATTATTCGCAGGGTGGACCCCTTTCAGCACTAGAGAGAAGAAATTTAAAATCAGAATTAGAATTTTTTTTTTCAAAATATTTTAATATAAATGATATCACTAAATTTATCTTAATTCAAATATTATAACCCAAATTTATCTTAAATGAATGTAAAAATTATTAAATTTATTTTTTAATTATTACTACAGGTAAATATTTTATATTTCAAACATTTTAATATAATTTTAATAACTTTCAAATTTATCTTAATTCAATTATTATAACCCCTCTAAATTATTATATAAAGTAAATTAATCTATCAAAAAAAAGTATACATATCCAAATTTATTTTATTTATAAAAATATTATAAAAAATAAGTTTAAAAAATGAAGAAAAATATGAATTAAATTTTTATCATAAATTTTGATAATGAATATTTACTGAATGAAACATGAAATATTAATATCATAAATAACTAAATTTCAGAATACCTAAAAATTTGCATAATAATTTAAAATATAAATCAACTTTAGATATTTTTTAAATTAAATAATTATATTTATAAATTCATACTACATTATTTATAATTAAAAATGAGATAAAACTTAATTTTTGTATTATATTATTAAATAGCTAAATAGATAAACATTAAATATTAATAACTAAAAATTAAATAATATTTACATTATAAAAATTAATTAAATTTATGTTTAAAAATATTTAATTTATGTATTATTAACATAAGAACAAAAAAGTCACATAAATGTATTTGTTGAATGAACAAAAAAGTCACATAAATGATGATGCAATGTAAGAAAGCTTAAAAAGAATTTATTATAAATATTTAAAAGTAATTTAAAATTTAATTAAATTAATTAAATTTATTGTTTATATTAAATTTATTAAATTAAATTATTTAATTTATTTTAAATTTAGAAGTATAAATGATTTCCTTAAAATTTTGAACTAATGTTTTACTTTTATAATTAATATGCAGCGTCGAAATCTGTTATAATTAATATGCTAAGAGGGTGCAAATATTTTATATGATTTTTTATGGATAATTTTGTAAGTACAAATTTGTTCAAGCAAATGACACCGTCCAAATCTTAGCTGGCTGGTACGAATTTGTTCGTCCAACTCTGAGCTGGCGCGACAAGGGTGGGTCACGTGGCTCGTCGGAATCAGTGGGCTCGCATGTTGAACCACGTTAAAGAAGCCATGGACGCGATGTGGAGCCCACTTTGAGAAATCAGCTGGCCATATCCAAATAGGAAAAATTATTCAATGCCGAGTCCGGAGTAGAAGAGTAAGTGAGCCGAGCTCACTCTTGACGAGCTCGTATAATAAACGAGCTCGAGTTCGAGCTCAGTTCGACTCGACACGAAAGCTTATCAAGTTATACGATATAATTATATATATAATTGATATATCTTTAAAAAATTATTTTGATCGGGTACGAATCTTGAGGCAAAATCAACACGGAAACTTCAAAAATTAAATCCGGGATCACCTAAACTCCGATTTCAGCAAACTTATAGTCAAACTGAGCGTCTCGGAAATACAAACCCAACGACATCAAATTCGACTCAATCCAAGTCCAAATGAGTCCAAATCAAGGACCCGAAGCACTACTGAAAAGTTCGTACCACAATTTGAGTTACCAAACAGTTTTTGAATTTGATGAGCTTCACTACAGGAAAACTGTCCATTACCGGCGGAATTTTCAGACGGAGTTCCGGCGGAATAATTTCCGGCGGGTTTTCCGACGAATTTCCGACGGATAAAGGGCAAATTTTTCCGACTTATTTTTTTGACAGAATTTCCGACGGATTTTCCGGCGGATTTTTTCCGGCAGAGTTTCCGACGGAATTTCCGGCGGATTAAAAATTTTTTAGAAATAAATAATTTGATAAATTATTATAATCAATTTTAATATAATAAATAATTTACTAATAACTTCAATAATTTATTATAAAGTGTTTTAAAATAATATAAAAAGATAAAAAAATAATAATATAAAAAGTTACTAAATTAATAATTAATTTATTATAAAATTAATAACTTATTTAATAGTTAATTGAAATATTTTAATTTATTTGTTTTTAAATAATTAAATTAAGTTTTCAATTTTATATATAAATTTAAAATAGTTTGATTCATGACATATTTTACTCCTCATCAAAGTGGAGTAAAACTATTAATATTTATACATACATAGTTTAATTAAATATTTTTATTTTAAAATATAACTTAAATTATTGAATTTAATAAATTAAATTATAATAAAAAATTTATTATTTAAATTTTTTGTTAAATTATTGAATATATAACTTAAATTATTGAATATATAACTTAAATTTTTTGAATATATAACTTAAATTATTATTTAAATTTATTATAACTTAAATTATTGAATATATAACTTAAATTTTTTGTTAAATTAAATTAATGATTTTATAATTAATAGGATATAGGTTAAATAATATAAAAGTAACAAAAATAATAGTTTTCCATTTCAGACTAGTTGGCAGAAGGCAGAAGCGTGTGAGAGAGGGGGTGGGCGGGGTTCGAATCCCGCCGAAGGCGGGCAGTGTCCGCGGTTCACGCGGGCAGTCCGGTCAGGCATTCGCGGGCAGGCCGGTTCGGCGGCTTTCACGGCAGGCCGGCTCCGCGGTTTACGCAGGCGGCTGGCTCAGGGTCCTGAGGACCTGTGGTCGTCCGCGGAACAGGCGGAGCACGATATAATTTTTTTTTTGTTTTGTTGGCATTCCGGCGCATTAAAATTTCGACGGAAATTTTTTCCCATTAAAATTTTGTCGGAAATCCGCCGGAAATGTTTCCGTCAGATTTTTTAACGTCGGAAGTCTTTTTACGACGCGAACCAAACCGGCGGAAATATTTCCGCCGGAAATGCAATTTTATGACGGATTTTTGGCCATTTTCCGACGAAAATGGCCGCCGGAAAATGACGTTTTTCCTGTAGTGCTTATAGTCAAATCGAGCGGCTCGACGAGACAAATCCAACGAGCTCAAGATCGTCAAATTCCGACATCATTAAGACCTTTAAATGGCTGACGAACGGTGCACGATCAAGGGATTCAATATCAGCCGTCCATTCGACCACTCCCTATTTGATATTGATCTCACACATATTTACAAGCTATGCCACTCTAGAAAATCTATAAATAGACTCCTCATTTCTCATGAGAGGGGACCCAAGCAAGAAGAAGAGAAGAAGAAGAGAAGAAAATAAGAGAAGGATATGATGGAATAACTCATCAACCACCGCCAGAGTTCTGCCGACGCCAGAATTCTACCAGACTTCTAAACGACGCCAGAATTCTACCAGACTTCCAAACGACGCCGAAATTCTACTCAACTTCGGAACGACACCGGAACTATGCCCGATGTTGTAACTGATTTTCAATCCTAAAAGATTTATTGTAATCTGATCGTCCTAAATTTTAAGAAAGAGTCAACCTCCTATATTCCAAGCAAATACAAGTGGAACTTTTTTAACTGGGCATGACCTCATGGTTTTTCCCCTCTCAGGGTATTCCATGTAAAAATCCTGGTGTTTCTTTTTCTTTTATATTTGTGTGCTGGATATCAGTACAACGCTGAGATGAAAATTTACTAACTCTATCGCCGCGTATATTCTAGACCGCAATAATAATTGTATATATTATTTTTATAATATTATTTTTTATATAAAAATACGCATCATATGCGTTGGTGCTTCTCAAGCGAGCTCGAGCTTCGAGCTTGATATTTTTTAAACGAGTCGATCTCGAGCCCACTAATCGAGCTCGAGCTTGAGCTCATTAAGGATTAAACGAGCTAGGTTTGATAAGACAAATACTCAACTCGACTCGACTCGACTCGTTTGCACCCCTAGTCCGGAGCTAGCTTCTTGTCTGAACTCCAATTGGCAAATTTTTAGAAGTATCTTGATTTAAAAATTTATTAGCAAAAGGATCTTAATAATAATAAAAAATTTAAAAGGGTCGTACCATTGAACAGTAATGACATTTTTGAAGAAAATGTGATTACTGTTTGCATTTTCAAGGAAAACGTGAACAGTGATAGCATTTTCCTTGAAAACGCAAACGCATATATACTGCATTTTCAATGGAATTTTGTTTAAGTAATTATTTGTGTCAATTCAAATGTCATGATTGTCTTGCTATTATTAGTAAATAAATTAGCAATATAATTAGAAGTAAAAAATTGAATAAATCACTTATTTAGTTTGCATTTCATTTTGGAATAATATAAATTTTTATATTTTAATATTTTTAGAATGAAAATTAAACAATTAAAATTTGTATATATTAAATTGAATATAAGTATTGATTTATTATAATTAGTATTATATTTAGATTTATTATATTTTTCAACATTTTACTAATTCAAAATATATTTCTCATTTATTAATAATATTAATATTATTATTAATATTAATTAATATCACATTATCAAAATTATAAAATATTAAATATTATTAAAATATTAATAAATATTATGTAATATAAACTATATTAGATATTAATTTAATTACATGCATTATTAATTTAATTTCATATTATATATTATTAAGCATATGAAATGTGATATTAATTTAATATTTAATAAAATATATCAATTACAAAATTAAAATAAATATTATTCAAATATGTCAATTTAATAATATTTAAAAATATATATTATTTTAAATTTATGATTACTCTATATTATCTCCTTTACAATTATAGAAATGTTCATTACTAATAAAAATTAATTTCTCTTATTTCAAATTTTTGAAACTAAATGAAATCAGATAAATGAAAAATATATTTTGAAATAATCAAATGTTCAAAAATATATTATATCTAAATATAATACTAATTATAATAAATCAATACTTATATTAAATTTAATATATAAAAATTTTAACTGTTTAATTTTCATTTTTAAAAATATTAAAATACAAAAAATTATTTTATTAAAAAAAAAAAAAAACGAACTAAACATGTGATTTATTCAAATGTTACATCAAATTATATTGCTACTTTATTTACCAATAAAAGCAAGGAAATCATGACATATAGATTGACACAAATAATCACTTAAACAGAATTCCATTAAAAACGTAGTATGTGTTGGCTTTTTCAAGGAAAATGCTATCACCGTTCATGTTTTCTTTGAAAATGCAAATAGTAATGTGTTTTCTTCAAAAACATGATTACTATTCACTGATATGATCCTTTTTAAATTTTTTTTTATTAAGATCCTTTGGCTAATACTTTTTTAAATCATGATCCTTTTAAAAATGCGCCAAACTCCAATCAAGTATTAACATGTGTTTTTTTTTTATTTTTTTATTTTTTATGCAATCACATAAATTTTTTTATTAATGCGTGACCTAACGACCTAGCCCAACTAATTCAATTAATAATATTCTTATTGCAGCCCGATGATCCGACTCGATCCACATGTTATAGATTTGAAAAAAAAATGAAGACGATGCATTTTTTTCTATTTTAAAAACTCACGAAAGATGAAAAATATTTAGGATTTTGGATTCGGAGCTCTCATCACATTCAACAGAGATTACTACGTGAAGAATCCAGAAGAAAAATATAAGAGTTTATTTCTAGGTGTGAAACTTGGCAATTAGTGAAAGCTGGGCATAAAAAAACTCAATGGTTTATTGTAGCCCCTGCCTATCCCTTAGTGAAAATGAGAAAAATTACTATGAATTTTACTATGGGTTTCATTCTAAGTGTTCCAAGATCTAGACAAAGCCATGATGCAATATGGTTTATCGTGGATCAATTGACTAAGTCTGCTCATTTTCTGCTCTTGAGACAAACAAATTATATTAAGAAGTTGAATTGGTTGTATGTGAAGGAGATATTAGATTACACGGAGTTTCACAGATTATCGTGTTTGATCAGGATGATAGATTTACAATCAAGTTGTGAAAGAGTATAGCATAAAGCATATCATTGAAATTAAGTTTTAGTACGACAATTTCTCGAGAAAAATTATTCAAATATTAGAAAATTTGCTATAAGATTATTTGTTTTGGAATTTAGAAGAAGTTGTGAGGGTTTTATTCTTTTGATTGAATTTATTTACAATAGTAGTGTTCAAGCAAGTTTCGAAATGATCCTATATGAAGCTCTATATGGAAGAATGTTTAGGACACTATTAGCTTGATTAGAGGCAGGACAGAGAAGATTGATGGATTCTAAACTGGTAGGTAGTGTTATGGAGAAGATCAAATTAATTAGAAAAAGTAGAAATTTAAGTAGCTCATGATAGATTTAAGAAATTAAAATAATGATCTGAAGCATTAATCCATAAAGTTTCAAGTAAAGGATTTTGTCTTCTTGAAGATTAGTCCAATAAAGAATATAAACATACTTGGAAAGGACAATAAATTAAGCCTAAGTTATGTTTTTTTTTCTTCAGTTTATTGAAAGGATTGAGAAATTTGCTTATCGGTTGTAATTACTTGATTAAATGGTCGATATTAATACTGTGTTCCATGTATTTGTGCTGAGAACAAGCCGCTAGGGTTTTTTGAAAGTGAGGGTTCATCTTAGTATCAATGAGATGCTCGAATTCCTAATATTAGAGCACTCAAATAATAACATTTTTTAAATTTTGACAAATTTTTCTCTAGACCTTAGGACTCCTTCTTGAGTTCATGCAATCATTTTCAAGCATTAAAATATTTTTAAACACATGTAAATGAATTCAAAACATTAAATTTCAAATCTTACCCTTTTAAAATTTTAAATCTTTACTTTTTTATATTTTCAAGTTGTTACAATCTACCCACCTTAAAAAAATATCATCCCTAATATTTTCTTAAGGATTTGGGCACAAAATTGATGTAAAACAAATCCGTTTTGAAATAAATTTGTACAAAAATATAAATTAAATCAGATTCAAATCTAAAGCTCATCAAAAGAATTCAATTCCTATCATACAATTATATAGTGCATTCAATCACATATCATTCACTTATGCAATGAGATGTCATATCAAGTAATCATTTAAGATAAATTTCTTACCAATTCAACTCTCAGTTTATTATCAGTCCTTTAAATACTGTAAGTTGTACACTTGTGAAATCACTTGAGTAGGTGATATCGGTGCTATCAGTGCTGTTAATCACGGTTTAATAAACTTCCTCTAACTACTACTAATAACTCTATTATAAACCCTAATTATTGATCTTTCACTTTAAGATACACTTTAAACTATTAATCATATAGTCTTTTGTCCTTTAGTCTGCCTAGACTGCCTTGTTCTTAAATTAGTTCTTCTTTCTTATGGATAATCTACTACCTTGTGTCCTTGTTATCCTTATAAAAAATATCAGCTTTTTAAAAGGTATCACTGGCCTACATGTCTTCTTCCATAATGAACACATTCATCATAGCTGTCGGTAAATGCTATCAATCCAAATCCATTCAAGTCAATGTATCTATTTTTATTATCACTAGCACTGTCTTTGTTCCAGCATGTTTCCTATATATATAGTCCTCATCCTACTTACATCATATTTGGAGCTCACCTCATACATAGATACTGGTGCTATCAAATTAATTTCTATCAGTTTGGCCAGCTCCATTAACTTAAAATTTTTTTGGATCCGTATAGACACTAATGAATGTTTCAATTTCCTATCCAATCATTGTTAAAACTTGTAGCACTATTCTTCAGTATTAGGGATCAAATGGGGAGTGGATCTAGTAAGTGAAGTAAACTCAGCTTCATAGTGCATCACAGTTTTCCATCCATGCTCCAACTTAATGAAATCATCATGCATATGTCATCAGGCTGATAGAAGTACAAACCACATTTTAAACAGTATTGTTAACTCATATCAAGTGATCTCAGCATTGGTCTTCTTCTAAAATTTCTCCCTCCATTGTCCAACCTACCATCTCTATACCTCTCCTAAAAAAAAAAAACAACAACAACTAGTGATATTTGTTTTGTTCTTCGGAGACTGCATATAATCGAAGATCTTTTCTATGCTCAGTAATCAGTCTTTTATAGCTTGAGGTCAGATAGCTCCTTTGAATAGCGAAGGCTTCAATTTATGGAATGTATGTAAGTGATTGTCTCCCTCTTATTCCTTATTCCCAAATGGCTAGCTTACTCTATATATTACCCATTTCCTATGTTATAACACTGGCCAATTGCATAATAGTGTATGACAGCACTAGAGCAGTATTATGTTACTCATTTAGTACATCTTGCTATTGTAGGTATATTTTAGTTTGTGAACTCCCCTCCCCTCCTCAAAAAAAAAAAAAAAAAAAAAAAAAAAAAAAAAAGAAAAATCAGTCGAAAAAAAAAAAAAGACTGTGGAAGCTGCCCGGCCGCCTGTCCGAAAGACTGGCCGCTGCCTGGCGGCCCGCTTGCCCGAGCTGTGACTTCCATGGGGTTCGAAGCTGGAACCTACAACTACTTTGTTGTGGAGGAAAATATGTTAAAAAACTTACTCTTTTGTATTCAAATAATTAAAAGCATTATTAAAATCTGACAAAAAATCTGCTAGAAATCCGTCGAAAAATCTCACTAAAAATCTGCCGGAAAAATTTCATAGAAATCTGACAGAAATCCGCCGGAAAATCCGTCTGTTATGGATGAATTTCCTGTAGTGAAAGGTGTCAACTCATATATTCTTTGAGATTCATACTTGATCAAGATGATTTTTAGAGATGTATCACTATGAAAACTTGATCACAAAGATAATAATAATAATAAAATAATAATAATAATACTAAATGTTATATTTTCACTTCCCTCGACAAAAAATTTCCGGTCTAATATGCATCCTTAGTTTTAGCATTTTTTCCTTTTTAAATTATAGTAAGAAAAACTGTTTTTTTTTTTCTTTAACTGTTTTGAATAAATTTCCTCATTTAGAAAAAAATGGACAATAATTTTGTTATACATACTAAGTACAAATTAGTTATAAATAACTCACTTATCAAAATTTAAAAATAATTCAAATAAAATATGTAGAATTGTGTAAAATAAATTTGTGAAAAAAATTTATCCCAAACATATTGATAGATTTGTACAATAGCAAATGTCATTGTTGTAAGTCAAGTTAATATGTTATGTAGTAGATTCTAAATTTGTTATGAAGAGACTACACATAAAATATTATATAATGATATTCTAATAAAGACAATAAAATATGCATCAAAGTTCTTAGATTTACGCACTGAGATTAGTGTTAAGTATGATATACTGAACTAAGTTGTTCTTGGCGTGAAACAATGAACTTTGAAGCTCATCATGATATGCATAAAAAAATTCTAATATTTTGATGAAAAACACATCAAAATAGACTTGAAAACCCTTATATTTACACACTGGGATTAGTGTTATGTAAGATATACTGAATTGCATTATTCGTAATGCTAATTGAAGGGCTTTGATGTCCATCATGTTTTATTATTTTATATCATAACATCCTAACATAAATTTTTTTTCTAATTAGAAAGCTTGTCATAGTTTAGTTAATTTTTTAATAATTAAAAATATTATGGTTTGGTCACATAAAACGGCAGCCTTCCGATGACCCATTTAGGAAAATAGAGGTATTAGATTTGATTATGTTAAGAAAGGTAGAGGTAGACCTAAAAGGATTTGGTTATAAAATATTAGAAATGATCTTTCTTTATTAGATTTAAACAAGAATTTGAGTTTTAACATGACACAATGGATAAAAAGAATTTATGCAGCCGAGCCCATGTAGTGGGACAAAGGCTTGATGATGATGATGATGTTATTGTTGTTAAAAATAAGATTTATTGAGCCAGTTTAATGTGTGCCAAAGTGATTAGGTTTTGAGTGTCAGTGTTAAGGAAAATTATATTTCAAATTATTAGGGATAAATTCACATACATTCTAATATTTAAAATACATTATATTAAAAAAATTATCCTTCTAAACCCATAAACAATAACACTCTTGCAAGAGAAATTATTAATATTAATGAGAAAATATTTTATCATACCGAATAAAATAATTTCTGATAAGCATTATCCGGAAATATATGGATAATTTAAAATAATAATTCAAATAATGCTATTTATTAAAATTTAGTCAAAGTATTCATTTTTTAATAAATTTTGACATAAGAAAATATCATTAAACATATTTTTCATTCTTAAATACTTTTTTAATAAATTATGACTTATTTATTTGACAAAAAAATGTAAGTCTTTTTTATTAAAAAAATCATAAGTATGATTAGACAGCTATTTAATTAATTTTTAAGAGATAAGTATTAATTAGTAATTAATTACTATAATGTATTAAGTTTCATGTATTTGTATCAGCACAAATGGATCCATAAAAAAGGTTCAACGATCCATAAAAAAGGTTCAACAAATAATCAAACAGTCCACGGCAAAAAAACTCTTATGCGACTTATCGAAGCTGATAAGGAATAAGAAGATGAGCTCTTGTTTCTTCTGTAGCAATTTAGCTTGAAGCTGATAAGGAATAAGAAGATGAGCTCTTTATTTTTTTTCTTAATTTTATCTTATCTTCCATGGCCTCTTTTCATTTGTGAGAGTTTGCATATTACTTGACTTGACTTAAAGAAAATTGAACAATCTTTCAGTCTCATATTAGACTCATATTCTTGTAACTGCACGATATAATCATTTACAATCACCATTTCCTCGCTAATTGATTCTCTCAATGAAACTTCAATTCAAGGTTATTGTTTAGCTCAAGATTATGATTATTCGAATCTGCAACTTGCATTAATTAGGCATAAATTCTTGATAATTTTTTCTTAAAATCATTGCAATATCGATATATTTATCTTCAAAATTAAATTCCCTGAGTTTATCACTCCATCATTTTCAATGTTCTCAATAAACTTAACATTGTCAGTTTAAAAAAAAATACTTATTCAAATAATCATTAAACTTAACTTTTTGAGTATCCAACAAAGTATTTTAGGCATGACCAATATCTAAAACCCTTTAGAGAGAGAAGCTCCGGTTCGAATTCTAGAGAGAGAATCTTCTTCCTGGTTTTCGAAATCGGATTTCGCGGGCTTTCCGCGATCGATGGTGACTGCGCCTGTGGATCATCGGCACCTTCAGCCGGTATCCATGATTGTTCCACGGTCATCTGGTTCTCTTCGGTCCAGTGATAGGAAGTCTAATGGAATAGTGATTCGGGAAGGAGGCAAGCCGGTGAGCCGTCAAGAACCTGTTGATGGTAAAGGAAAGAATGTGATGATGGATGAATTGGATGCACGAGTAATTTGAATGTTGAAGAACTACCTGGTTCGATGAATGTTGAATCTTCGGCCTCTCAAAATCTGGTTTTACGGGTGAGAAATTTTTCCGAGGTTCTTGATGCAAAAAAAGCGCGTAATGTGGGGGATGAAGTTGCCTCTTTGGAAATTCGAAAGGAAGATAATGTGAAAATTATGGGCGAAGTTGTTGAGGCTTGTTCGAAACCGAAACCAATCAAGATTGCTTTTGACAAAGATCTGTTGCAATTCTCTGATGATGGGGTGGCGGTTAAACTGAATGCGGAAAATGTTAGAGTTTTGAAGAACTCTATTGTTCTCAAAGTTCTGGGGAATGGAGTTCCATTCTCTGTGTGCAGCTCGGAACTAAGAAGACAATGGAACCAATATGGCCAAATTCACTTGACTTCAATTGGAATGGATTGGATACTCTGTTCGTTCAATTCGTGTGAGGCGGTTGATGAAGTTTTTAATGGGGGCCCATGGTACGTTAATGGATTAATTGTCGGAATGGATAGGTAGACTCCTGCTTTTGATCCAAACTCGTTCAAGGGTATATCGGCACCGGTGTGGATCCGTTTACCTTGCCTACCTCTATATTGCTGGGATGAAGATAGCATAGCTAGAATTGCTTCTTGCTTTGGATCCTCGATGTATGTAGATGGGAATACTTTCCGTTGGAGTAAACGTGAATTTGCACGTGTTTGTGTGAGAATTGATTTAGAGAAAAAAACTCTTGAATGGTACATGGGTTGAAGGTTCGGCTGGAAGATTTTTCCAAAGGGTGGAGTATGAAAAGATTGATCTCATGTGCTACCAATGCGGAAGGGTAGGCCATGATATGAAGACTTGTCCAGAGAATGTCAAGATGGTGATTAAAGATCAGTCATTGAAGAACATGGGATCAGATAATGGGCAGGAAAATTGTGTGAAAAATGACAATGATCTTTCGATGGTGAGCACTGAATATGGTCCATGGATTCATGTCCAATTCAAGAATAAAAGAGGTAGGAGAAGTAATGCAGTAAACAATCATGAGCAGAATATTGGAAGGAAGACAGAACTGAAAAAGCCAGCTGGTCAGATGGATGTTCGGTTTGATGATGTCCAGGAGAAAGTGCAGGATGAATGTAACAGAAAAAAGGCGGATGAAGTCTCTGGGAAAACTGCTTTAACTTGTATGTTCGAACAGACAATGAATCGGTTTGCAGTTTTGGTTGAGGAGAATGATAATGAATCTTTGGTTAAAGATGATAGTAATGACAAGGTGATTGACAAAGGCATGGAAAATATGGAAACAAAAGTTAACTTTGATTTGAATCATGTTAGTGAAGATGTCAAGGTTAAATTAGCCAAAGAATTAAAGTCATTGGGACCTATGAATAGTGAGAAGAAGAAGAGGAATGGAAAGTTGAACCCCAATAGTGGGGGAAGACCATCTATACCTTGATTAATTATGTCTACAATTCTCTTTTGGAATTGTAGGGGAGCGAGGAAGAAAGAGGCTTCCCTATATCTTAAGGAAATGGTTAGAGATGAAAATGTTTTCTTTATTGGGCTTATGGAGACAAAGATGTCTAATATTGGTAGAATGGAAGTGGATTGCCTTTTGGGCAATGAGTGAGATTACTTTCACCAACCCGCTGTTGGGACTTCTGGTGGTATTTTGGTTTTGTGGAACAATAAGTTGGTGTCTTTTGAGGTGTGTGAAGCTTCTTCCCAACTGATTATTGGTAATCTTTCGATTCTCTGCTTAGGAATGTGGAAGATTGCTACGGTTTATGGAAGCCGTTGCAACAAGGAGAGAGGCGATCTTTGGAGTCAATTGGAGAGGAGCATGGAGATTTCTAGTCCTTCCATTATTGGGGGTGACTTTAATTGTATTCTAAATAAAGAAGAAAAGAAAGGTGGTAAGAGGTTCATGTTTTCCAAGGGACCGAGAGATATGAAGAGCTTCATGGTAAATTCAGACTTCCATGACATTGGCGTTGTTGGGCCAAGATACACTTGGTGTAACAACAAAGAAGGTAACTCTCGGATATGGGAGAGGTTAGACATATGTATTTTGAACTCCTTGGCTATGCATAAACTTCCTTTGGTAGTAAACAGGCATTTGGCGAGGATGGCGTCTGATCACTGCCCAATTGTGCTCAAGATGGATGATAGAATACGTTTTAAGCTGAGAACATTCAAGTTTGAAGACACATGGAGATCCTATTCGGCGGCTAAAAGCATAGTTTATCATTCATGGAAGCAGCAAGATGAAGGTAATGAGTATGAAGTCTTAAAGAAAAAACTTAATCATACTTTAAAATCCTTATTTTTCTGGAGTAGAAAGAAGTGCAAGGATTTGAATGCTTTAAAGGATAATTTGAAGAAAGAGATCCTTGAATTGCAAAACAAAGAAGCTTTGAATAACAATTGGTCCGCTGAAAACCTGTTTTTACTTAGAAACAAGGTTCATCAACTCAATATCACTATGAAAAGACTTTCTACATGGTGGAATCAAAGGGCCAAGGCTAGGTGGCATGAGGAAGGCAACACAAATTCTAAGTTGTTTCATAATTTTGCGAATGCCAAAAGAAATGGGAACCGTATCTTCCAGGTCAAAGATGAAGCTAATAAGGTGCATATGGATGATGATCAAATTGAGAAAGTCTTCACCAAATTCTTTGAGAAAAAGTGGGAGTATAGGGAATGTGAAGTCACGGGTTGGCCTCAGATTATGGAAAATCAGAAGTTGAATGCTGAAGACATGGACTTACTAAATGCTGAATTTACTGAAAATGAGCTGCAGACTGCGGTATTTCAGCAAGGGAACAACAAGTTGCCTGGTGCGGATGGTGTGACTTCCTCATTCTACAAATGCTATTGGAATATCGTATAGGATACTCTTTGGAAAGCTGTTAGAAATTTTTTCAGCTCAAGCCATATGAATAAGGATTGGAAGGACACGTTGATTTCCCTAATTCCTAAAATTAGGAACCCGTTGTTTCCTTCCAACTATAGGCCCATTAGCCTTTGTCAAACCAATTATAAAATTGTGGCTACTATGATTGTTAATAGATTGAAAAAGGGAATGGATAAAATGATCTCTAAAGAACAAGTTGCCTTCATTCATGGCAGATCTATTGCTGAACATTATTTGCTTGCCCAGGAGATTTTTCACAAGTTTAAGATCTAAAAAAATAAGAAAGGGATGATGGCAGTTAAGCTTGATATGGAACAAGCTTACGATAGCATGGGATGGACTACTCTTCGTCATATTTTGAGATGGTATGGGTTTCCTATTGCTTTCTCTAATCTTATCTTGGAATGTGTTGTAGATGTGAGATTCTCCATCATTATTAATGGGAAGAACTCGGATTGGATCAAGGCTCAGAGTGGATTTCTTCAGGGATGTCCACTCTCACCTTATTTGTTCATCATGTGTTTCCAATTGATGACTAATTTGTTGGAGCAAAATGGGAGAAGACTTGGCATTCAAATTTCAAGCGGTGGGCCAAAGATTTCACATTTATTATATGCAGACGATGCTCTTATCTTTTCTCATGCATCGATTGAGTTGGCTAGAAATATGAAGACTATTGTGAAGAAGTTTTGTAAGTGGACTGGGCAGAGGATCAATATTGGCAAATCTCAATTGTTGTTTGGGAAGGTTGTCAACCATCAGATGAGGAGGAAGATTGGCAGGCTTCTTGGGTTTAAGATTGTAAAGGAAATGAGATACTTAGGAGTTAAAATCTCATTGGAAAGAATGAAGATGGCTGATTATCAAGAAGTTCTTAGCAATGCCATGGAAAGACTTAATGTCTGGAGTAGGAAATCCTTATCCTTGGGAGGAAAATTGATCCTTATTGAAAGCTCTTTGTTTTCTATGGAAAACTTTCTTATTACTCATTCCTTGGTACCTAAGAATCTTTTATATGATTTGGAGAAGCTTTGTAGAAGTTTTATTTGGAATAATAAAGATGGCACTAGGGGGATGCATTACATTGCTTGGAATGATATTTGCAAGCCTAGTAATATGGGAGGTTTGGGCTTACACTTGACTTTACAGAGAATCGGATCTTTAAGATCCAAAGTGACTTGGAATTTTAGTCAAAAGCCTGGTTCTTTGTTTCACTGTGTCATGAAGAGCAAGTATGGGAATAATGTAATGAATGGAGTTCACAGAAATAACAGCTCAAATGCTTGGAAAATCCTACTTGATGGAGGCAAGA
Source organism: Dendrobium huoshanense (assembly GCA_016618105.1). Taxonomy (NCBI): domain Eukaryota; kingdom Viridiplantae; phylum Streptophyta; class Magnoliopsida; order Asparagales; family Orchidaceae; genus Dendrobium; species Dendrobium huoshanense. The sequence goes on along the minus strand of CM028347.1, from coordinate 74,670,421 downwards.
ATTTGAAGATGGTTATTCGTTGGAAGGTGGGGAAAGGAGATAAAATTAGCATCTTAAATGATACTTGGGTGCTTGATAGATGCTTAAGTCGTTGGCCTACTTTTGTGGACAGCGATTTTTTGGAAGGTATGAATGTACGACAATTGATTCTAAACAATGGCAGGTGGAACTATGATATGTTACAAAGAGCTTTTCACTCTCATTTAGTCTCTGTTATCATTCAAATTCCTATTGAATACAATGAGGAGGATCGTATGGAGTTGCTGAAGTTTGGTTCGGGGAAAACGATATCTGTTATGGTTTATGAACAAATGTGGCTTAACAGTTGCAATATGGAGGACGTAGAGTATTTCAGTTGGGTGAAGAAATTGAAGCTGAGCAAGAATATTGAATTGTTTTGGTGGAGACTTGGTAAATCAGCCATACCAACCAATATATTCCTTGTGAATCGTAAAATCGCAGATCTTGGCCTTTGTCCTAGAGGTTGTCAAGTTGATGAAACGTATGAGCACATTATGGTGAAATGCAAATATTTGGTTGATATAATTCTAAAGTTGAGGGAATGGGGAATTTCTATTCCTAATTTTCATTCACTGGGATGTTGCTTGGAGAACTTAAGGAAGCTGTCTGTTAAGAATCCTGGGATTGTTCGGTTATATTTCTTTGTGGTTTACTACTCTTGGAGAAGTCGTAATGATATTAAACATGGTAAGAATGCTATGCGGTGTTCAGTTATTGCTGCTACTGCCCTGTTCTATGCTATCTCCAAATCCAATCCATTTCTTTCTTGCTGGGGTACTAATCTCCCTAGGGAGTCCCAAAGAACTTGGTACCCTCCACCGAAAGAATGGATTAAGGTAAATGTTGACGCATCCTTGACAAGTTCTAATTTGGTTGGCATTGGAGGCATCTTCCGGGACTACAAAGGAAGATTTATTAGTGCTTTTGGAAAAATTGGAGTGCATTGGGATATTGGCTATCTTGAATTACAAGCTGTCTTCACGGTTAGAGATTTTTTGAAGAATTGGATGCTGGAATGTAAAGGGCTGATCATAGAAAGTGATAATGTGAATATCATCAAATTCATTCAGAATTCTTTGAAGGATAATAAGGAGAATGTGGGTAAGTGGCCACATCAGAATCTTTATTTTTTAAATGATTTTAATAAGGTTGTTTTTCTCCATGCCTCTAGAAATTGTAATAGAGTAGCAAATTGTTGTGCTACTATGGCTTTGGAGAATAGTTTTTTCTTTGATAGCTCTTCTTTTGATCATATTCCTTCCTTGATGCTAGACTTAATTAAGGAAGAATGTGATCCCCTTATTACTTGTAATTAGCTTCTCTTTTGATTTTAATGCAATTTACTGCATTTCTTTCAAAAAAAAAAAAAAAGAGTATCCAACAAAGTAGCAACTTAGTCTTCAGTCTATTTTTCTTTTATCAGGCTTATATAGCTTAGCCTCAATTAGATATCTCTAGTCATGAAGATGCCAAATAATTTGTTTTTTTTATCCATAAATCATATGGGGTTTATGTTATTGCTTTGCTTAGAACTCTATTTGAGATATAAGCTACAATTTTTAAGGTTTCTTCCAAAAGTAATCCTATCAAAGAATAATGGATTTTTTTTCTTAATTTTTTTTCTTTTCTTCCTTTAGGTTTTGATTTTATCTCTCAAGTACACCATTTTGACTTGGTTTAATCGAAACTGATATATTGAGGAATGATCTCACTTTTTTTTTTAAATATCTCACAAAATAGTCTGAACATTGCCATACTATCCATCATATCTATGATAAACTCATCACTATGGTCAAAATTAATAGCTTCAATATTTTTACTAAGATGATTTTAACATTAATTTTAAAGATTTTAAGTGCTCATAATGTGAATAATTATTTATAAAACTAATAAAATACTATTAAATATTTCAATAAACTATAGTGAAAGAATTACAAATATTTGTATATATTAATTTCAAGATGTTTAAACTCATGTTGACACATTATTTTGATAATTATTTATTTTCTTTTAATACATTCAATATAAATCTTAAAATTTAAAAATAAGTGATTCGAGAATTTCATCTAACTGAAACCATTCAAATTTTTTTATAGAAAAGTGTTATAAATATTTTCATCATAACATTAAGAAATTATCATTAGTTAAATTTTACTTTGCACTATAAATATATTTAATTTAACTAGATTATAAATGAAAGAAATGGTATTACTACTATATAAATATTGAAAGATGGTAAATTTTAAATTTTCAAATGAATAAGTAAATATATAAATGATGATACATGAAAAATCTCACACAAATCTAAAGTATAATCTATATAAGCTAATAGTCTCAACAAGAGCTTTGTTTTCATTTCTAATACAGATATATTTTTCAGCATCAGTTGGCACTCAAATACTTAAACAATCATATGAATAGTTGTACTTGTATCTTTCAACAAAGTATAATTTGATGCTAAGATCAAATTTACTTTAGAAAATGTTTGGTGCCTATCAACTATCGGCCTTGCTGGTGACTCTCTCTCTCTCTCTCTCTCTCTCTCTCTCTCTCTCTCTCTCTCTATTATTAAGAGAATGATCTCCTTGATTGTCTATCAATATTTAAGGACAACTCATATATCTCCAGATCGACTAATACTTTCACTAACAAACAAATATCTTTCATATGGAATTTATTTTTTATGTTGTATTAATATTTTTTAAACAATGGAAATAACATCTTTTATAACATACAACTTATATTAATGAAATGACTAATTTAATAAGATAAAAATTTCTAATTTTTTAATTTCTAAAATTCACATAAATCCTCTTTCTCATGGGGCCTATCTCCATATGTTAATGTTAGGAATATTCAATTACTATTCTCAAATTTAAACAATATGAGTTCCAAATGCCTCATGTGAAAAATGTACTTGAAAGAATCTCTCTTAAATGTAAGAGGAATCCTATTATTAGCATGTTTGAGGAGAATGGTTTCTTTAGGTTCAATGTGGACAAGTGGAAGCCAACGAGAAGCTGAAATGCTAATTCTCTGGCTTCCACAAAGACTATCCAAAGGAGAGAACGTGCCCCTAATTAGTCCAGAAGGCAATGAAATCCCACAGTGAGCAACAAAATATACTTGTCCAGCATATAAGATGCAAGAAGTACAAAGAAGTACAATCTCCACTAAAAAAAGAGAGAAAATCCAGCGATGCCAACCATAACGATACAAGGAATTTGATCACGTCATAACTCTTCAACTTGGACATTTTGGCAAATATATCTCTTCTAATTTTAAAACATATGGTAGTAGTGATTTCATAAATTCCCTGAAACCTAATCGCCAAATGTAGTATAGGGAGCAGCAGATGGTAAGGTAGAATGGTTGGGAATGAGGAGTAAACATCGTCATTGATGAAACAAATTATAAAGTAAAAGCAACGGGAAAATAAAGACCACTATGATTTAACGCGAAAAAATTTAAAATAGTGAAAAAATCCATGGAGCCAGGCTATACCGAGAAATCCACTATAAAAATGGAAAGAAATGATTACATATCTCACTTTTTTTTTTCACTTTCACATTGCTTCTCTTATCATATGCAATATCATATATATTGTTCTATATATATTATATATATATATATATATATATATATATATATATATATATATATATATATATATATATATATATATATAATATCTAGATAGATAAGTCAAGAAAAATACCCCAAGGGACGCAACTCTTCAAAACAACTAGAAAGGAAATAATACAATTCATCTGGAAGCATATTGCAACGCCGCGCTGCAACGCTCAAGCCTCTGTCTGATGATGTTACGATGCTCAAACCTGCAGCGTTGTGGCGCCGAACTTGTAGCTCTAATGTGCCGAATCCAGAGCACCGTGGCGCTTTGCTCTCTACCCATCAGTGCTGGGGCGCTTGGGAACACAACGACGAGGTGTTCGGATACATGCATAGTGTCTGGGCATCATAAAAAAAAAATAAATAAAAAAAAATTGGTGCAAAGCACCCAAACCCAAGTATGGGGTAAAACTAGGGGTGTCAATTTTTGACACGACACGAAAACCCGACCCGGACCCGACCCGGACCCGCCGGGTTGGACCCGACCCGATTTCAAAACGGGTCGGGTTCGGGTTCCAGAAATCGACCCGTTTCAAAAACGGGTCGGGTTCGAGTTGACCCGGCGGGTTGCCGGGTCAACCCGCCAACCCGTTTAATTCAAAAAATTTCGAAATCCCGCCCGCTGCCCCGCTGCCCGCCCCGCTGCCCCCGCTGCCCGCCCCGCTGCGTGCTGCCACGCTTGACGCGCCGCTGCCCTGCTGCCCCCGCCGCGTGCCGCGCGCTGCCGCGCCGCTGCCCCCGCCGCGCCTGCCCCGGTGCCCCCCCCCCCCCCCCCCCCCCCCCCCCCCCCGCGCGCTGCCTGCCCCGCGTGCCGCGTGCCGCGAGCTGCCGCGCGCTGCGCGCGTGCCGCGAGCTGCCGCGCGCTGCCGCCGACGCCTGCTGCCGCGCGCTTCCGCCGTCGCGGTGCCGGGTCGTGTCGGGTCAACCCACCAACCCGCCGGGTCGGGTCCGGGTTCGGATTTTCGACCCGTTTCTCTACCCGGGTCGGGTTAGGGTTGACCCGTTTTCCACCTGGGTCAGTTCGGGTTCGACCCGAACCCGACCCGTGACCCGAAATTGACACCCCTAGGTAAAACCCCCGCACCTCCCAAGAAAACATGACAAATTTGAGGTCCGAAGTAACAAAATAATCCAATTGATTAACACAATCAGATTCCGCACATGACAAAAATAACCTCTTAGCAGGATGAGTGTAAATTGCCAACCCATTAATGTGCTAATACAATTTGATGCACATTTGATCTAAATAAAATCTACTAGTCCAAGGTGCAGAACATGGTAGACATACTATTGAAATCAAAATCACATTTAAAAAATAAGTGATTTGGACTTTCAGCATAAGAATTGCAAAAACTGTACAAAATCTGCATCTGAATATTCCATTTAACAATTCGTAGGCCATTTTTAAGCCACCAACCTCCGAGAGCTGAGCAAAAGATGAGAAACCAATAGAGATTATCACTATAGGAAAAATGCTAATTTATAGCAAAAATAAATCCGTCAGAAATTCAAGCGGATAATTCGGTGAATTTCTTATGGAATATTTCCAACGAAATTTTTATCAGATTTCGATGGGATTTTAAAATTTTTTGAAAAGAATTATTATAAATATTTATAATTATTCGTTCTGTTAAATTAAATTAAGTAACTCAATAACTTAATATCAAATTAAATTAAATATTATTAAACAAAAATAATTAAATAATTTTGATAGTTATTGCTACATTAAATTAATTAATTTAAATAAATTAATTAGCTACTCTAATAGATATTGTTAAATATTTTTAAAAATAAATATTATTAAAATAAATAACTATTTTAATAATTTATTTTAAAATAAAATAAAATAAGCTTATTTAATTAAATTAAATATTTTGAGACCAAATTAAATAATAGTTTTCATAATTATTCATTTATTTGATCTTTCAATTTCTGATATAATTAATTAAGCTTAAAAAAACCGCTAATGCGACAGAGAGAGATAGCTTTTCATTTTAACTGGTCAAAGACAGATGTCAGCGAAGCCACGTGCAATACTCAGCATTCTAGGCTGTGATCTGGCTGTAACCACTCAACGTTTGAGCAGGTACATGGGAAGGAGAAGTAAGCAAGTGGGAAGGAAGATTAATGTAAAAAAGTTGTATAAGAATATCATTATATAATTTATGTCAAATAGATTTGAATATTATTAAATTTATTTTAAAATTTATTTTAAAATTTATTTACTTTCATACTATTATATATATAATAGGACAACTTTTATTTTCTTCCTTTTTAATATAATTTGAAATTATCCACATAATGTATAATTAATGAGCTTAAAAATTCCTTCTTGCTAGTTATAAGACTCGAATCAGATATCTTTTGGTTGGTAGTCAAAACTCTCAATTAAAGATCAAAATGTTGCGTTATTAGTTCTTCTTGATGTTGCTAGGGCTTTAAACGAATCACATGGTATTTAGCTCATCTTTGACAATATAGTAATCGTATGGTAGCAAATCATCCCTAAAAAACAAAAGAGTTCTTTTATCGTAATCAATTTGATACCAATCCTTGTTTGCAAATCTAAGCCCCCAAAGGTATTTGCCACTGGAAATGGCTACAAAGCTTTGTGACTATTTGCTTGCAGTTTAGGGTTGAGAGACAACCTGTTGAATATTTTGTCCTCAGACCAAAAGACAACTTCTTGAAAGCTTGAGGTGAAGTGAATGGTATAGCTTTAGACAAGGATGTAAATCTTTGTTGCAAAGTGATTGCCAATCATTTGTAAGTGCTTAAACAAGTCGGTAACCTTTAAATTGTCTCGATGATGGGTATTGTTGGGGCTAGAATATACACGGCGATAGAGTTTTAACTATACGTCTTAGCTTTGCACAAATATCCAGCTCACACACAGATAACACAAGATTTTTTATGTGAAAAACCCTTGAAAGGGAAAAAATCACGAGGCCTAACCCAGATGAAAATGATTCCACTAGAATATAAGTCAGTTACAAAGGGCTGATTCGCCTCTGAGGGTGATTAGATTACAAATAACAACTATACGATAGAAGTTCGGGTGTCAGGTGATGGTCGGGCAGAACTTCGGGCCTCAGGTGACGAAGGTAAGGGCCTCTAGCGAAGGTGAGGGCCTCTGGCGAAGGTGGGGGTCTCTGACAAAGGTGAATGCCTCTGACGAAGGTAAGGACCTCTGACGAAGGTGAGAGCCTCTAGCAAAGGTGAGGGCCTCTAGCTGCCAGATAAATTTAAGTAAGTTCTTAATTCATAAATTTTGAAATAATCGTATTATATGATCCTATCGTATTGTACGATATTTTGAATACTTACTTAAATTAACCCCCACGGTTAGTCAGTAAATCAAGGATTAATTTATGTAGTTATCGTACTATATAATATACCGAGGCTATTTTTGATTGTCCCGAACATCATACTAGATGATCCCTTGATTTGAACTAATCGTACTGTACGAAGTGGTTTGTACCATACGACGTACAGTGATGAGTTTTCGTCATTCCAGCAATCTTCCTGTATGAACAGAAGGAATTTACATATCATATTGGATGATATTATGTCGTACTGTATGATGTTGTTTAGAAAAATTGCCTGTTCGTAATCCTTCGTACCAGGACGAAGCTATTTTGAACTAATCGTATTATATAATATCGGATTATACTATACGATCATAACGACTAAATTGAAACTTTTAGGGTTCTTGGAGCCTGATTTAAATATCTAAATTTCTGTCTTTTGAAAAGAATCTATGAGAGATGAACGTGATTAGAGGGGGATTCCTTGGGATAGAGCTCTTGAGAAATTTTAGGGTTTGTGAGAGGAAAGAGAAGGTGGGCTTTATGAGGGAGGAGTGTGAGGGAGATCATATGGTTGCTCCTAGCTTATTGTAGGTTACTCCTCCTGTGGCCCAAAAAGATATTGTGGGAGGCTCTCTGAGGGGGAGATTCTTCTACGTCCGTGTCCTCTAAGGTACTCTGTCTTCTTTAGGAGGGAGTAAAACAAGAAGGTTCACTACCGTCACTGGGAGGGTGACATAGCGCTTGACACTACACCACGTCGGATTGGTGAAAGTGAGATTTGTAAAAGCTTTTCCGTCTTGTTGTGGGGGCAAAAGAAGAATTACTGTTTAGTAGTGAAATTCCCGGAATAGAGGACTCCAGAGAGTGGACGTAGATCAAGTTACCAAACCATTATAAAATCTCTGGTGTGATTTTTCCCTTACTATACTTTATTTACGTTTTGCATTTTTACATTCGTTATAATTTCTTGGTGAAAATCATTGTTTAATCCTTTGTTAAGCAAGTTAAGATTTCATCACCTATTGTTGCAATCATGTTTTAAAAATTCGCTTATGTATCAATTTAATTTTATTGGTTAAAACTTAAAAACACAAAAAATAAAACTCATGTTTATGATTGTTATTTTATTACAACAAATTTCCAATTCAACCCCCCACCCTCAAAATTTTTATAGTAAATTTTAGAAGGTATATTTTGGAATATTTTAAGTATTTTGAGTATTTTGACCCCTCTCAAAAAAAAATTTTGTCCTAATTTTATCAATCATAAGCGTTTTTGATCATCCCCTACCAAAAAAAAATTTTTTTGCCCACCCTGAAAAAGAAACTGGATCCGCCTCGTTTAAGATGCACAACCATGCTAGAAAAAACATATGTAAACTCTTTTCAATAGATCAGAGAGTTCAACCACCCCTAAATCTTCTCCCTTCTAAATACAAAGTTGAGGAGAAGGATGAGGATGGAAAATTTAAATTAGGGTGTTGGAGTTGTAAGAACCTTTGCCCTTAGTGTAGCTCTTAGGGATCCTATTAAGCGATGAAACAAATATTGTATATAAGAGTTATGGAAGATGCTGGAATTATAGGTAGATGTGATCAAGGAGCTTTAGACTTTTCAAAGGATGCGTAAAATAGGTGCTAGCTAAGAAGTTGAATGAGACTCGTAAGGTCTTATATCATAAGCCACACAATATAAGCTTTAATGGCAAAGTTGGTTGAGATATAGCAGAATATCTAATTCTTGTATATTAAGCTCATCAATGCAAATAAGGATGTTTGCAACAAAGGACATCACATCCATGGGAAACTTTATAGCTAGATCAAGTAAGTACACAAGTGAGCATAAGCACTTCATGGTGAGTACAAAGGTCAAATCGTAGGCTACGAACCCTTAAGAGTTAAATTCTTGGGCAAGATAAAGGTGAAGTTTGAGTGCGGGTCTCACCATTGATCATCTTTGATAACTTTGTGTAGAGGCACTATTGCATGTGAGAGTCAGGATCTCTAGCCCATATTGATAACCCTGATTAGTGTACTACAATAATAAATTGCTATCTTCCAAGCTAATACAATGCATTATGAAATCATTATCTTTCCTTTTAACTTTCTATCTCATCTTATCAAATTTCTTAGAGTTATATATCAAATTTAAATACAAATTTTTTTATGGTATGATTTTCAATATGTATGTCATATGTAGATTGAGTGTAATTCTAAGTTTTACCCTTAGAAGTTGGTTCCTCTAGTCACATATCTACAAATCAATTCCCTTAAACTTGGCAAATACTATCAGTGGCTATTAATATCATGATGAATTCACGTCAGTCATAATAAACTTCGCTTCAAGTTGCAATCACTTACGAAAATCCATGAGACTATTAAATTAGGTTCACTTAGATCTTAGAATGACTCGCCCATGCTCTAAAACAACTCATTAATATTCTACCAAATTAGTCGACAGCTTCATCTAGTGATAGTTTGGTTTCGTTTGGGACATCTTTCTTGTTGCTTTCTAAAACAACTTTCTAATACAAAATTTTTAATTTAAAAAAAAATTATTAAAAAGATCCTATAAAAAATTAGTTTAAAAAAAAAAATCTTAAACCAAGCCTTATTCAATTACCAACATATATTATTTTCATATTTTACCTACATGCCTTGTAGATTCTTACACAAGTAATTATTAAATTTGTACTATCATATTAATCATTTTAATATTTCTGTATTTTTATACCTTATATCACAATCTTATATAAAACTTTAATTGCGACAACTCTCTTACTGTTTTATGAAGCAATTTCTTAATACAAAATTTTTTTTACCTAAAAAATGCTTTATAAAACATAAGAAAGTTATCCAAATGAAGCCTAAAATATAAGAAAATTAAAGCTTATCATTAGAAACCAACCCCACAAGCGACTTAATCCTATGGGATTGATCACAAGTCTACTTTTATTCCTTTTTCTAATTAGAAACTCAACAAAATACAATTTTCCAATGCCAATGATAATAAGAAGCTATATGGCTAATTAATAAACCAATTTTGCAAATTTAAGCATTGAAGGGGAAATTAATAAAAATTTGCCATGGCAACAAGAGTTCATGAGAGTCACAAAGGAAAATTAGAAGGATAACAAATACTATTTGTTGTCTTAAGACACCAACTTGAATCAAGCATCTCTCAATCAAAGCTTCAAGCCTTCAATCATTCTCTTGACGGGGAAGGTACTATGCAACAAGCACATAATGGCATAAATTATGCCCGGTATGTACCCCAATATGGTAAGCAAAAGGTCAATCCAAAACTCCACCTGCACATAACAAAGAATTAGGCATATATTGATGAAGGAAAAAAAAAGAGAGAGATTATAACATTCTTATCAGATGTTTTTAATTCTATTGAGTTTATTTCAATGAGTATAATATAAATTAAAAAAATAATAATGATAAAACATTATAATATAATTTATATTATGATGAACTAAAAATTTGATAAATTTGCTTTGAGATCAGTGCATTATATATTATATTAATCTTGAAGCAAGTCCAATCATTTAAAAGCTAATTCCAAAATATATATATATATATATATATATATATATATATATATATATATATATATATATATATATATATATATATAACCCACCTATGTTTAATTTGGTTGGTAGGCAAATATGGTTGGGAACCCCCCAACCCGTGTTCGATTCTCCTAGAGTGACAGTGCCTCTTAAGTGGAGCCTAATCAAGTACAGACCAGAAAGTTTCTGAGGTGCGTCTCTTCTAAGTCAGTTAAGAATTAGTCACACCACCAAATACCCTTTTGGGGTGACAGATTTTGATACCCCATTATATATATATATATATATATATATATATATATATATATATATATATATATATATATATATATATATATATATAATTTTTTTTTATAATAATTAAAAAAATTGTTACTTAGATATATATTGATGAGGGAGAAAAAAAAAGGAAAAATAGGCTTTATAATTTGTTTAGAATAGTTTTTGCTACTATATTTTCATTTCTTTTAAAATAATTTTGTATAATATAGCTGTTGTAGAAAGCAGCAAGAAAATTATTCCTAACAAAACCTTAATCTTGAAATAAATTAAATACTTTTAATTTTTTTTCATCATAAACCAAATTGTTTCCCACTTAAAAAACATAAGAAACTACAACGAAGGAATAAATAATGAAAACGAAATGATTAACGACTTTTAAAAAATCAGAAAAAAATAATAATTTATCCATATTTAAAGAAGATGAAGCTTCCATATAAGATTATCAGATAATTAAGAACAACTTGTTTAAATTATATATAATTACATAATTATTTTTTTTCAAAGTTAAAGTTTTCACCATTGAAGAGGATAATGAGCAAACAGTGAAGAAACTCACCCCACAGCCATAGCGGAGGAAGACTCCAACAGGAGGCAACAGAATTGCCAGTACCACCTCTAAGAACGTCGCCGATCCCATCTCTCTCTCTCTCTCTGTAGATCTCTTTCTGTTTCTCTCTTTGTTGATTTATTTGGTGTGATTTATATGAAAAAGTAGTGAGAGAACTTTCGAGGCTTATGGTCTTTTGTGGCTGAAGCTGGCTTAGTTTGCGGCCACGTGTATTTCAATGCACGACACGTGTATGCGTTGAGCAGAAGCTGCAGGTAGGATAAGGTTGATTTTGTTTTTTATTGATTGCCACTATGATGTAAGAGAATTTGATAGAAAATTTTCTCTTTAATACTTTTATTAAGTGAAATTTTTGTGGGGTGGTTTTCTCATTTAGGTTTTCTTTGCGACGGTTTTCTTACTATTTTTAAAATAAATTTTTAGTATAAAATTTTATAGTCCACATAATATGACTAGGATTACTGCACGATTTATCACATTCTTATATTAGTTTATGTTAGCATTAATGGTAAAACTTGAATCAATTAACTCAAATATATCGAATTTCATGCTTATAATTCTTTGGCTTCGCTACTTGTAGGACATTCGATTGGTGCAATCGAGCAAACCGCATAGAATTTTAAATTCGCATCAATCGCAATGAGTAGTTTTTATTTATTATTGGATAGACATACCCTTCTATGTTATGAGTCTTATGCTTGTTACTTATATGAGGTGTCAAGATATTGGATTGCTAGTCAAGTTTTTAGTTTTATTTGTTATTATGTATATGTAATAATTTTTATTTATTGTTTATGATAATAGAATAATGTAGTAGATGTAATCTAACCTTATTGTATTGTTACATCAACTCTCATTCATTTAATGTATTTCTTGCTATAGATAATTTAATTTCTACGCATTAGTTTTATTAAGAATTGTTTTGGGATAGCTTTCTGACTGCTTAATTTCATTTTTAGGCAGTAACCACAATTTTATTTAGTCATTGCTTTCTTGCCACTTTATCACTTTTTTTCATAAATTTCAGTGGTGGAAAGTTACTCTTTACAACCATATTAGTAACGTTGTTTTCACCACAGCAACACATCTTTATAAAAAATTGCAATCATCTCAAACAGAACCTAAATATAATAAATGATCATACTACAATTCATATTGGATGTACAATTTGTAATTATCATATTAATTATATAATACATGTTGAAATGTGTAAAAATATAGGCAATGTATGTTTATGAATAGATCAATAGAACCCTATTGGATATTGGCTAGCCGGGCAAAAAAGCCCGCGTAATGACTACTTTATAAAAAATCGTTTGAATTTCTTGGGTTATCGTTTATCTTCCCGTAACAAAGTGGACTAACTACGGATAGACCTAATAAGTATTTATTAAAAAAAAATTAAAAATGACCTTTTTTATTTTATTTAAAAGAGAATTTGACTCTTAACAGAGTACAATAAATAAAAATGATTCATATAGTCGATCCAGTGTAGTAGGATACATACTCGTTTTTGTTGTCGCTTTAAAGGTTATTCTTTTTATACTTTTTTATTTAACCCTTTTTATCTAATTATGTTTGTTCAAAATAACTAAAATTTTATCTTAATTTTTTTAATAAATTTTTTATTTTACCATTCTTCTATTTAAATTTCGTACTCATCCCACCTACATTTTAAAGACTTTTTTAGGAGACATTTATGTCAATTATGATAAACTGATACACATAATATATACTCAAGATAGTCAAGACATCTTGGTTGAAAGCCAAAGCCCCGAAACGAATAGACCAAGTTGAGTTGAGCACATTTTGAAGACATGACATCAAAATATTTTTTATAGGGGGGGGGGGGGGGGGGGGGGGGGGGACAATTACATTTCAAAAAAGAAAGTTTGTAGAAATTATAGTAGTTTAGTAAGAAAAAACGTGCAAAATTAAAAGAAAGAAAAGAAAAATTCTAAAAGAAAGCCTAAGCAATCTAAACAAAACTCCTTAGAGAAGGAGAAAAAAACCTAAAGAACAAACAAGACTAGTAAAATTAGTCCTAAACAAGAAATATCAAATTGAATTAGCCATGGAAACTAATTCCAGCTAAACCAGCAGAGAGACAGCTCCCATATCCATCTACCGGAACAAAGACAAAGAATCTAACTTCTAACCAAGTCATCCAATTGCAGCAGGATACTCCAATTAGAAGCCAACTAACCAGCAAAGAGATAAAAAACAAAAATTAGAAGCTGAACACAACTCCTAATCTAGCAACTTACAAATCTACCGAACACTTTCCAATCAAACCAACTAAATGCAACCAAAGATCTCTAGAAGATGCTAACCAAGCAGTAATTAGACACAACCAATACCAGAAGCTAGACTATGAGCCAAAAACAACAACAACCCGAGCCAACAAACACCTGCAACTCAAAACAACAAGTCAAATAGAAGAACAAGACAACGAAAAAACCAATAGAGCAATCAAAACAAATAACCAAATTAAACCCCAAAAAAATAGCAAAACAAAGATAAGAAAAAACGAATAAAAAACATCAACACCCTCCACCAAGACTCAAGAAAGGGAAACATTCATCACAACCCGAATAAGCAATAGAAAAATTCAACCTTGGTTTTTAGACCCAACCATCCAAAGAAAAACACCTGGTTGCCAAGTCAACCATCCAAAGAAGAAAAGAGAAGGAAACCAATCATCATTATTAAAACCATAAAAATAAACCAAATGATAGAAAGAAATAAAATCAAAATGAACATATAAAACACCATCACAAACAAACCAATCAGTAAACAAACAAAGCCCCTAGAAAAAACCTAGAACAGAGGACCTAAGCAACCACCAACCAACCCAAAAAAAACCAAAAAGAAAAAACAACCCGAAGTAGCAAAAAAATTACCAAGAAAAATTAGAAGCAAAAAAATATAGAAGAGCCCTCACAAATTAAAAAACAAAATGCTTTATTTTTGTGAAATGAAACTCAATTGGAAAGTTTAGGCTTAATAGCAACCTGATACTCTTACAAATCGTGTTGGAACAACAAAAATTATTATCAAATTTCTTGCAACTTTGTTCATTCCAAATGAAATAGATAGAGCAACAAGCAGATAGAAAGAATAAGTATTTAGCATCAGAAAATTTGATCTAAGCATAAAAAAATTTAACTCATGCACCACTTTAGAAATAATCCTGAATGAAAAAACACATTCAAAGACATATGGTTATGGCGTCTTCAACATTAGAATAAATGATACAAGTTAAAGGAACATTCAAATTCCTTTTAGCTAATAAATAAGCAATTTTTAACCAATTTAAAATGGACATCCAAGCAAAACAAGAAAATTTCATAGCATATCTTTTATGCCAAATATTAGAGTATCATTCCACTCTAGTAAGATTATCGTAAAAAGCATTATAAAAAATCTTAAAGAAGAATACATCACTCCATCCCAAAAAAAATTAGAGATTTCTTGTTTTTTAATAGAAATAGTAGAAAAGCCACAATAATATTATTAGGAAGATAATCAGGAATCATCCCTATGTCATTAGTAATCCAATCACCAATAGTACTTAGATTGGTTAAATTATCTTGAATATTAACGATAACCTCATAAAGAGCTATTCCTTCTAACCAAGAATCCCAATACAAAGATAAAAAACAATTAATGATAATACTAAAAGAAATTTTACTTTTGATGTCTCTAATAATGATATAGAGATCCTTCAAAAACTTAGAATCCTTTTGAGAACAAAGTTTCCACCAAGAAATGTAAGCTAAAAGGCAATTACCATTAATGATACAGCAAATAAGAGAATAACTATATACAAAATTAAGGTCATCAAGATCCGGAATACCAATCCCCCTATCATTTAGGCTTGCAAATCTCTTTCTCAGAATGAATTTTTCTAACAGAAGCTTCATCATAAAAAAGAAAATTAGATCCTAGAAATAATCGCCGAAAGGACTTTTTCTAGAACAGACTTTCTTAATAAATTTAAAATAAGTTTTAGGCAAAGAAACCCCTTGTGGACCTTCGAAAGGACACCGCCGCTACAGAGTGTAGAGGGTATACAACCGCACCACCCCGAGGGATAGAAATAATCGCCACGCTCTTTGCAAGCGAGCCAATGGGAGGGAATATTAGATCCTACATATGATTAACCATTGAGGACAGTAGCTCTCACCAGTGCACCCCTATGGGTGATAATATGCATGACCTAATCAGTGTCACGGGGTTTTCCCCACCCAATACATTAGCTCAAGTGGGGTTTATTTATCATGGAATTCCATTTTCCACACACGTAAGCTCCCATGGTTAATTACATCTTAAGCCGGAGCCTGAGAATACTCTTGATTAAGAATCCTATATTATTTTTTTCCAAAAAGGGAGATCGATATAAAAGGGAGACTAGGAGATCCTACTAAAAAAAAAAGGCTTCAAGTAGCTAAGTCAACATGCATGGTTCATCTTAGCATACAGATGGACTAAGGCATCGAGAACACAACAGGAAAAATGCTGATTTCAGGCAAAGTTTTCGGCGGAAAAAAATCTGTTAGAATTTTAAATGACTTAGCCGGTGAATTTTCGACAAAATATTTCTGACAGATTTTCTAGTGCGTAGCTGATGGATTTTTTGTTTGAACTTTTGGCAGATTTTATAACATAATTTTTGATAGATTTTCTGACAGATTTCTGATGGAATTTTATATTTTCTAGCCAAAATATTATTATAAATTTTTTAAAATATTCATTAATAATTATTTTGAGCTAATATTCATTGCTAAAAATATAAATTAAATTAATAAATTTAAATATTACTAAACTAAATTAATTTAAAAAGTTTAAAAATCTATTCTTAAATTAAATTAAATATAATAATTATTTTGATCTTAAAAAACCCTCAACTTTCACATATATTTATTATTTTAAATAAAATATAAATTAAATTAAAATATCTAAGCTTTTTATAAATTTATTTAATTATTTTATATTTTATTAAGCTTATTATTTAAATATATTAAGTATTTTAAATTAATAAATCTGTATTATTATATAAATGAATAAATATCTCCCTTTATAACATTTTTATAGGTGTGGTGTGATGGTGTCTTAGCATAGGCTGCGGGCGCGTAGAGAAAAAGGGTAGGGTTCGAAACCCCTTAGGCGGGCGTGAGGTTGATCGGGTCCAGCATCAGGCTGATCGATCGGGTCCAGCGGGCATGAGAGGCTGATCGGTCTAGCGGGGGGGGGGGGGGGGGGGGGGGGTGATTCAGGCGTGTTGCGGCGGGTCGGACTGTAGGCGCAGCTTGGTTGGGCGCGGGGGTACTGCAACAAACTTCTCATTGATTTTTTTTAATTTTTAAATTTCTGGTAGAGTGTATCCACCCGACATATCCCGACATTTTTTTTGTCGAAAATTCGTCAAAAAAATTTCCAACGAACATTTTAGTGCTGGTAGTAATTTTCTAACGCACGTTGAACCAGCGTAAAAATTTTCGTCAAAAATCCCCCGAAATTAGTATTTCCTGTGTATTTTGGCCATTTTTTGATGAAAATTATCATCGAAAATCAGCTACTTTCCTGTAGTGGAAGAGACTAGATAAAAGAAATTATGCGCTCATAGTATACGGAGGGGAAGAATAAAGGTGACGTCATCTATATGATGCAGATAGGCATAATTTATAGTCCCTAAATAAAAGAAACTTACCCACCAATGAGGCATACTACGAGACACTGAATATAGTAGTCATGAACCCTAGATCTAAAGTAGGAATAGTGTTCTACCCAACACTAACACCCGTGTCCTAGCTAATATATCTGGACTTATATCATGCCTAAAAAGGAAAGCCAGCTAACCACCTAAGCGTATAAAATTTATGTTGTCCAGTCTTTTTGAAAGATGGATAGGTAGTTTAGTTTATTTGGAAGTAGGGCCGATGTCTAGAAAATTTTCTAATTGGACATGAACTTATATAAGGTGAATGCTCCTAGAGCTAATGCAATTAAATTTTTTATTTAGTTAGTTTCTAATTGTGGGTCTCCAAAAGGATTCCGCTCGTGTGGTTCGAATGCAAAGGGTATGATCACACTGTCCCGTAGGACAAAATGGTCGTAGACCTTTACAATCGACACAAGCAGGCCGATGGAAGAGCAGATGGAGTTATAGATACGATTAGCCATGGAGGATAGCGACTTTCACCTACCAACCTCGATGGATAATAATATCTATAACCCAAAAGTTCATGAGATTTCTCCTATTCGATACATCAGCATCGAATAGGATTTATTTGATTGTGGGGATCGGTTTCTTACAGGCGCAAGCCCCCGTAGTTAATTACATCATAAGCCTTGACTTAGGAAAACTCTCGATTTAGGATGTTAGATTTTCTTCTCCAAATGGGTTTAGTGCAAAGGGGTTTCTAGGCTTTCCTAATCAAAAAGAAAGAATGTCTCAATTTTGGCTCAATCAATCAAACGTGGTTCAGTCAACATTCGGCCGATCCGAGGAAGAGAAACTGGAGAAAAAGAGAGAAGACACTACACTCAAACATGCACGAGAGAAGGAAGGAGGTGGCGTCATCTATGTGACGTAGATGGGTAGGGTTTATAGCTTCCGAAAGGATCGAGAGCTTACCCACCAATAAGGTGTATAGTGGTACACTTGTGCCACTCACCTTAGACCCTAAATCTATAGAAGATGTAATATCGTACATACGATATTAACACCTACGACCTAACTAATGCAATCCTGGACTTACTCCTCGCCTGAAAGAGGAAACCAGCTAAAATCCTAAGCACAACCAATCGCCCTATATGTATGTAAGATGGAAAGACTCTATCCTAAGTATTCAAGAATTAATAGTTCAAAAGACTTAAATCAAGGACTCTACAATATGCAAAGGAACAGATCTAGCATTGTATGATGCATGAAATAAATGCACGAGTAAGAAAGATCCTTAGGTCCACTAATGCAATGCATGTACGTAGGTAAAGTGCATTGTAGAGAAAAGTGTGTAAGAACATATGCATGACATCCAGAGTACAGAAAAAAATAAATAAACACACCCTAAGGGTATCCTTCAGGCAAGATACCCGCACAAAAAATCATCATAGTCATGCCCACTTCATGTGGGAAAACAACGGTGCCCAATGGTGCGAGTAGGTGGCCTACTCTACAGGCCTAAATGACCCTAATGGTCTCTAGGGCTCACAGAAGGTGGGGGGTATCGTACCCAAAACCGGAAAAGGCCAAAATCCTAGTAGAAAAACAACGATGTCCACTTCGTGTGGGAAAACAACGATGCCAACCGGCATAATAGGTGGCCTACTCTACAGGCCTAAATGACCCTAATGATCTCTAGGGCTCACAGAAGGGGGCAAGCTTTGACCTATAGGGCCAAAGCTTTGTTAGTGCACTATCCTATGGCTGGATACCTAAACACGCTAGAATACCTATTAACAATTTGTGTGAGTGTAGCAATTCCGATATATAAGTAGGAGTTTAGGTTGCAAAAATTATACCTGAGCGTGGCGCAGCCACTTAATAAATCCAAGCAAGCAAATTGTCCATTAATTCTTGATCGTGCAAGACCCGATGTACCTCGCAATATAAGATAAGAGAAAAATATGCAAATGAGCGTAGATGCCGTTCAGAAAAGAAATACAGGTAAATAAAATAATATAACTGATAGGAAATTTAAGGATTACATTTATAGAATATGAGCATGCAGTAAATACTGAACAACAAAAGAAAATATCAGCCTAACCTAGAGCTAGAAGTCGTGTCCTAACCAAACAAGTCTAAGGTGTGTGTAGGCTGTGCAGTTTTGGATAGATCCTATGTAGGATGATTTAGTTGAAATTATTTGTATTTGATTTGTTAAAAGACCAAAAGAGAAATTTTAATTTAAGTTGAAATATTAGTAGTTTAGGATTAATTTTAGAGATTTTGTTTTAGGATTTGATTGATCATCACCTTTGTTTGACACCGAGGTCATGAGGTTTATTTCACCCTCCTTGGGGCTAACTTAATAGCCTCGTAGGCCTGGGTTACCCAGTGGTAATCAACTTTGTTCAATTATTAGTTGGTTATAAATTAGAAAAGAAATGTAGATTAGGTGATTTATTATCAATTAGGGTTTGACTTAAACCAATTAAGAAATTAATTTTAAAGTTTAACACTCCATTAATTTCATTCGTGACGTTGTGCCACCAGGCTCGAGGAACCAGGCCTCCTTAGGACACTTAGCCCCGCAGCCCGGAGTAGTCCATCCAATAAACTTCATCTTTGAAGTGGTTGTTATGTATTAAGGGGTTTGTTGATTGATTTTAAAAGATTAGTCTAAATTTTGATATTTTAGGAATCTTTTATCCTAAGAAATTTTAGTTTCATATTTGATCTTCTAATTAGATCTATATATTTTAAACCTTAAATTGGTTAGTAGTTAATTATTAAATTTGTTAAGCTTGATTTAGATTTATGTCTTAGGTTTATAATTTAATGATTACGAATATTAACAATAACTTGATTAAGAATTAAATATTTTAACACATTTTAAGAGTTAGGTTATAAAGGGTTGGTTGATTATTAATGGATTAAGGAAACTAGAACCTAGGAAGACTTGTCACTAAGTTTGATTTTAATGTTTCTATCCTATAAGGAGCATGTATCCTAAGTCTATGTTTTCTAAGACTCGGTCATTAATTTTTGTCCTTAGGTGTCACTAAAGTTTTAGGACTAAAAGAGATTTGTTTTCTAACCCTTAGGACTCTCGTACATGTGTCACTAGGTTTAAAAATTTATGCATGAAAGTATGATAATAAATAACAATGCAGTATAAAGAAAAGAATGAAAATTACAAATAAAAGGAATGTAGGCATTGTTGTTTTGGATACACTTCTTTGAAGTCAAGTGTACCCTAAAGCAACATTAACAATGCCCTTTGATGTCCCCACAATCCAAATAAAGCACTTGATACATTTAGAACGACTGACCAAACCATTTTTTAAATGAAATCCAAAATGACCAAGGGGAGAAAGCTCCCAAAACTAAACTAAACTCAAAACAAGTCCTTTTTGTATCTATCCAAAACCTTAGAAGCAGACATTAAAGAAGGCTAATTTGTATATGAAAGATCATTTTCGTTCCAAAAGACATCAAAGAGTTTTCCAACTCAAAACCAATCACCAAGCTCTAAACACCAAAATCTACTCATGAAACCTCCAAATAAAATAATACATAAAACCCCTTATCGAAAAAAGAAAATAAAACACCAAAAATTCTTTTGACACAAAACCAACCAAGTGCTTTTTATTTTATTTGGAGTGGGGTCGAAAACCATAAAGCTTTCCAACAAGAAAGTTGTATAAAATCTCTCATTGTAAAGCCTTCACGAAATTCGTCGCATAAAATAAATCCAAAGCCACTAATAAATTATTCCAACCTAAACAAAGCAATACTTCTTTCAATCAAAAGCAACTTCCCAAATCGGCGACAAAGCGACTCATAAGAAGACTTCAATAAAAGCAAAGGGAAATATTTCATGAAATTCTCTAAAAATCAAAACAACTCATAATGCTCTCCAGAACACTTTAAACATTCATCTTTTTTTTTTTAAGGGACAAATCAAAACATCTTTCATTTTCAAACATGCCACAAAAGAAATACTCCAAATCATTGTGTAAAATCTTTCACTATAAAAGGTCACATGTGTTTAGGAAAAGATGCTTTTAGATGTTGCAAGCGGAATTGTAAGATATGTGCTAAGTCACTTCACATGACTCTACTAAAGACATTATAATGTAATCACATGCCACGCATAAACCTTCTCCATAAGAGACATCAACACATATAATTAAACTTTGCAAAAGCTTCAAATAATTCAAGATATTTGGATAATACTTCCCATGTAATGTCTATGGATCTCCACATGCATTTATACTTACACTTAGAGGAACTCAATGCAACTTGCTTCCTTCCCTTTTTATTCAAAACCTCAAGGAAAGTATCCGACAAAAAGACATGCACCTTATGTCAAATCAAATTAAACTTTCAAATGAATCATAAAGCAACTTATAGATTTTCTAATATCAACCCATAGCACCTTCCCATGAAGCAAATCATAAAACTATTCCTTATCGAAGCACTTCCAACAAGAAACCACTTTTGAGATTTCTCCAACATTAAGTGATTTCCAATAATAGATATGCTTTTGAAAGACTTTCCAACATAAAACATTGACCAACTTTTACAGCTTTCTAATATAGAGAAAATTTTCATGTTTCAAGCTAACAAGCATATGAAAAGATCTTCTCAAATGTAGGCTCACAATTTTGCTTTCATATCAAAACCATTCCCTAAATCAACATTTAATTCCAAAGAAAAAAAACAAACCTTCCTCAAGACAAAGCAAAAAAAGACCCTTCATAAAAAAAATAATAAAAAAAAAAAAATCTGGTAAATCAACATTCATGGGTCAAAAGTTCAAACAACTCTTGAGTCATAAGAAGTACTTCGCAGAACATGACTAAACCCTTCTGTAGCATATGGAGAATGAATGCGAGCATGAACGTAGAATGGGTTACTCAATGACTACAAAAGAGAACTAGAGATTATCATTGTTTCACTTAAAAAAAAAGAACTTGCATTATCCATATCTCAAGAGAGCTTATAGTATGATGTTAGACATTAGCACAAACACTTTGTGTGCACACCTTAATAGAGGATCAAAATGACCTCTCATGCTTCTCTACCAATCACAGCTAAAACTCTAAAATACATGACATAACTCAAATATAATTTGATACGTAGCTAACCATTTTGAACAAACAAAATTACTTATGGCTAGCAACAACAATTTCCACATAAAGCTCATAAAGCTTAATAAAAAAAAAAACATCAATCAATTTGTAGTAGAATAATTTATAAGACTACACGGCAAAATAACCATATCCTTCAATACATGGTGAGGACTACCTTGGATGTGCGCTCAAGATTAAATAACCTCATTAGAGCATAATACCTACAGAAGTTCAAACCAGTAGAAAACCTCTACACAACCATATGAATATTATTATGTATCTACCATATCAAATTAGGCATCAACAGCAATCTTTACATTCCAAAAGCATTAAAATCTCATTTGATACCCAAATCCACATAATAAAACTAAGCAACTAGAAATGATAGAGAAGGCTCTATCAAGCCGATTCTAACATAAATCAAACCATTTCAATCTCATATGGATGGAGATACACCAACTGGATAGAATAGAAGAAGAAGAAATAGAAAAGGAATGAAGAAGAAATAGAAGAAGAAGGAAGGAGAAGAAGGGAGAAATACTCACCTTGCAAGGAAGAGGAGTTCGGGCAGCTTCCAGCGTCGAGATCGGTCCAGGTAACGATCCGAGCGGCTTCAGATCTGGTTCAGGCGTGCAAAGCCGAGAGCAGGGGTTCGAGTGGCTGCCGTCGAGCTCGGGTTCGGTCCGTAGAGGTAAATCGGGATTCGTCTAGGCGGCGTCGGGTCGGAGAGGGAGATCAGGCGTGCGATCTGGTCTTCCTCGGCTCACGTGAAAGAGGGAGAAGGAATGGGAGGCTTCGGGCCTCTTCTTAACGAGAGTGAGAAAGAGAGGGAGTCGGTGTGAGAGAGGGAGAGGGAGTTTGGCGCCTGGGCTTCATGCAAGAAAATAGAGAGAGGAGAAGGGGGCGTCCGGTCCTGGCTTCGCGAATGGAAGGATCGACCGGGGGAGTTCGACCTAAAGGCGTGTGAATGGGGGGGATTCCGCCTGGGTCTTGATGTCCGAATCCGAGGAAGCGTCTGAGAGGGAGCGAGGGCTTGAGAACTGGAGAGGGAGTTCGGCGTTTGGGAGCTGCGGAACCGAGAGCTAGAGAGTGGGAAGGAACCAATGCCTGGGAGAATCGCGGGCTTCGGAGGTAATCCCGCTGCTTCGTCCATTTTATTTCGCTTCCAAACACCAAACCGTGCTCTGCCCTGCTGCTCTCCATCGATCCACGACTGTATTCTTCCCCAAAATGAGCATATCACAAGCTCGAGCATCACGGTAATGGTAGAGTCAGGATTCAGGGAGATCGGACCGTTGAAGCGATTTCTCAATTTAGGAATTCATTCAAACGAAGCCAAAAGTCAATTAGAATTTATTTAGGATTAATTTGGGCCAATTTGAGTTAGGTTTGGATGTGAATCTGGTTCAAATCGGCTCGATTTAAAATCGGGCTAAGTTCGATCGATTTGTCAAACCAAATTGAACTCAAATTGAAATCGATTTGGATCAAATCGAGCTCGTCGCGGTCAAAACAAACGACCCGGGCTTGAATGAATAGGGTCGAGTCAAATTAACATCAATTCAAATCGATTCGAGTTCGACTTGGGCTCGACGAGGCTCAATCGAATCAACCGAAGGTGCTCGAGAATATTCGAGCGAAAAAAAGGGGTCAACACTAATATAATGCATGCTGGTTTAAATGTCCAAATCAGATATTCATGAGATTTTAAAAATAAATTTTTAGAAAGACTGAGCCTCCCCAGGTCCGACACCTCAACCTCATAGGCCAGATTATCTAGACTCTACCCACAGACGGGGAAGTATCTTATTAGAAGAAGAGAGAAGAATGCAATAATATGCATGCGACATCTGACGATTCTAGCTATTTTCTAAGTCATTAGATTTCTAAGTTATTTAATTACTAAAATATTAATTTTTAATTACGAATAAAAAAATATTTTAGTCCTTAAAGAACCTAACGAAAATTAAGTCAAGTATATGCAAGAAAGAAACCTAAGAAAGCATATAATTTCTATTACACAATCAATATAAATCCATAGAGTAAAGTACGAAAGTTTATGGCAAGTGTCGTATAAGTATAACCTAGGGTCTATAGAAAAGTAATGGTGGCCAGACTCCACCGACAATAACCTGGATTATAATCCTACTAAATTATGCAAGTCTTAAAAGCAAGACATTTTGTCTTCAAGTATTCATCTTTAAGTGGATCATCCTTCTTCAAATCATCTTCCCTCGGATCATCTCCTTCGGGCTCTGTTTGGTTCATCTTCCAAAATGGTACCCAAATGAATAAGAAATTTCTTCTAAATGGCCTTACTTTTTCTCTTTGGATACTGAGTATTTAAAATGTCTTACTTTTAAAGACTTTCATAATTCTATATAAATTATAAATTTATATTCTATTTGATAATAGAAAATCTAGAGACGGATTGAACCTATAAGGTTATCCTAAGAAAAACATCCCAAGCAATTTATATAGCACAACCCAAATAGTTTATATATGGAAATAAAATATATTGCCAATCACATTTGGTCATGCTCTTATTCGTAGAAGAAATTATATTTTGAAATGCAGTGGATCAACTAGAAAATGCTTTGGAAGCTCTAAACCCTTAGGTCACCAAAGAAGTCACCGCCGCCAGCTTTGACCGATCGGATTTGACTTGAAAATGGTGGAGGAAGGTTGTGGGAGCTCTCACACCAAATCTCAGGGGATGAGGGTGTTTGGAGAGAGAGCAAGAGCAAAAAGATCCCTCTAAAGAACCCTAAAACTCTTATATATACTCTAATGCTTGCAATCAACAACTAGGATCATGATTAGGGTTAATTAGGAGTGGAAAAAGGCTTATCATGCTGGGATTTGAATGAATGGAATAATGGGAAAGATTTAAGGCTTTAAATAGGATTAAATTGACCCAATTAAGACTTGGGTCGACCAGGTCAAAGTTTGACTTGGTCCACCAAGTCAATTAGACCCAAGGAGTGAGTGGATTGAGTCCAAGAAGCCTTTGAATTAATTTGAAATTGATTTAGGCTCAAATGAGTCAACTTGGGTTAACCTGGTCAACCAGGTTGATCTAGGGCATGGGTATGGGCCTAGTAGGCTGGGTCTGACCCACTAAGTCCAAGGGAAGTATGATTTGATCCAAGGGAGCATAAAATTAAATTAAAATCAAGTGGAGAGGGATCTGGGTTAATTTGGGTCAACCAGATTGACCAAGGGCCTAGGTCAGGGCTTACTAGACCTAGCTTGACCCATTGAGTCCAAAGGAGGCAGTCTTAAGGCTTGGCTTGGTCAATTTAATTAAGTCAACCTCTTAACCCAAAATTTTGATGAAATCAAGGTCAACATCCCTCTAATCCAATAGGAAACCCTAAGCCTTAGAAAAATAATATAGTATTTCCATTAACATTTTCACATTATAAATAGAAGCTTTACCAAAAAATAAGAACATCATTAGCATGAAGTAAATGAGAGGCAGAACTCTCTCCAGAATTAACCCCCTCAAAATGATCTACTTGATACTTATTTTTCAGAAGGTTAGATAAATCATCCATAATAATATAAAAAAGATAAGGTGAAAGAGGACACCCTTAACAAAGACTAGAATAAGAACTAAGGAAATCATTAATAGAACCATAATCACAATAGGAAAGAAAATATATTTAATATAAATTTTAGTCCAAGAAATAAAAATCCAATCTATTATGAAGAAATTCTCTATATATAATATCAAAAGCTTTATGTATATCCAATTTTGAGTCAAAGAAATTATCTTTACCCAAGAAATTGAATTCTTTGAATAATTCAAAACCAAGAATAATATTTTCTATAGAAATTATCTTTTTAATAAAACCTGATGACTAGAATGAATAATAAAAGGCATCTCATTCTGCATCATGTTAGCCAAAATTTTTGCCACAGTTTTATAAAAGACATTACATAAAAAATAAGCCTAAAATTAGAAATATATGAGGCATTAATATGCTTATGAATAAGAGTGACAACAATAGCCTTAGCAACCCTAAATATATAACCAGTTTTAAAGAAATGTAAAACTTCTCTACAAAAACAAGATCTCACAATATCCAAAAAATTCTTAAATAATTCAAAAGTAAAACCATAAGGACCTGAGGTAGATGAAGGAAAGAAAACCACCTTTTTAATTTCCTAAAAAATAACTAAAGTAATAAGAGATGTCATAAGAACATTAGGAATCCTCTTACCAATTAGAATGACAAAAAGAGAAGCAAGAATCAATTTAAGAGAATTAAAAAATTCTTAAAATGACTTATAACAACCTTAGAAATATATCTAGAATATGTAATAATCCCATCATAAGTATAAATAACATGAATCTTATTCTTATTTTGCCTATGATGGATTTTAGAAATAAATATATATTTTATTTTCAGAAAGAATTTTTTGGTTGGGAGCCTACATCATTAGAATTGCATATGAGGACTCACCAATATCAAGCTGACCATCAGTGGGTTTATGAAAAGGCTAAAAAGCTCATGTGAGTATAATTTTATGGAGTTTTGCAATAAAAATTTAATATAAAAAACTCATTCTAATATCAATATATTTTATGAATTTATTCTCGCAGGATGATTTTGTACGAGCTTGGAAAAATCGTTAGTCTACTAGTGAGGGATCATCTTCAGGATCGACTTAGTATTCTGAGTATCATACATGGTTAGATGTTATTGGATGAAGGCAAAGAAGGAGGGTATATGGCTTGGGTTCGTAAGACTATGCTTATGAGGGCAGCTCATCCACCTCAGCATTTTATGATCCAAGTGGAGCTGAAGAAAGTGTAAGCCAGAGGGTTGTAGTGCTGGCGAGAGAGATAGAAGAGATGAGAAAGGTTCAAAATGAGATGCAAGCATAGCTGCGATCCTATAGAGATGAAAATCAAAAGAAGAAAGAGCAAGAGCAGCCACATGCATCACTAGACAGCGAGGACACGGAGAATGATTAGTACTCTTATTTATTTGATGAACTTATGATGAACTTATATGTGAACTTATTTAGATTAAACATATTGTTTGATGAACTTATTATGTGAAATCAACGACTTTATTTGTTTCTTTTGTTTGATGAGTTTATTTGTTTTGATGAACATTGTAGAATTTATAATAGTTGTGATTGATTATAATAGCGTGTTGCCCATATTTGTCAGAGCTTTGTTGTCTATTCTATGCAGGTTTAGACTTTAGAGTAAAATTCAATAAATTAAGGGGGAGGCTGTCAATTTTTTTTTTCAGATGCTAAAAGTTTTCGACGGCCAACCAGCGGTTAGGCCGCCGGAAAACTCGATACTAGACAACTTTCTAAAGCTGCCAAAATTTTACTAAAGCTGCTGGTAATTACTGGCTATTTACCGACGCTTGTCAGTGGTTATCCGGTGAGATGCCGGTGGTTTAACCGCTGGTACTTCCTATGGTTCTGACAGTCGCTAAGCTGTCGGTGATTAACCAGCGGTTACCCGACGATGCTCCGGTGGTTTAGCCGCCAATTTTATCGGCAGTTTCGACATCTGGTACACTACCGGTAACTAACCGACGGTCACCGACGTTACCACAGCAAGAAATCATCGGCCGTCCCCGCCGCCGAAAAGCTGCCAGTTATTAAATCCGCCAAAAACTGTTTCCTACGCGATTTTTACGAGTGATTTTTGCGCCGCCAGTTTTTTACAAAACCGTCGGAAATCAATCATTAACCGCTAGAAACAACTGCCGGTAATTCTTGAATTTTCTGTAGTGTTTTATTACAAACAATAATAGGATAAAGATCAAAATGTATAAGATTATCTACATGATAATAAGAATGAGGAAAAATATCCATTCAATAATAATTAACCAAAATCCTATCCAATTTAATATGAATAGGACAATCTACTTACTGATTAAACAAAGTAAAAATTGACCAACCTAAGAAAGATCATGAAGACCAATATTAAAAAAAAAAACTTATGAAAATCTCGCAATTTGGCACAAGAAAGAAAATTACCTCCGAATTTCTCATTAACAAATCTAAAAAAAATAAATTCTCCTAATAAAACCCATTGAGAAGAAATATTACTTGCTAAATTAAGAAGATCTTGCCAAAGAGATAACTTTTCAAAAGTTACACTAGAAGTATAAATAGCCGTAATAAAAATGAGAGGATAAGAACCAAATTTTATAGAGACGTGTATGAATTGATTAGTAATAATAATGTAATTAAAAGAAATACAAGAAGCATCCTGTTTCAATCAAATCCTTTCTAAACAATAGAAATTCAAATTATGACAATATGCTTCTTGATAAAAAATTCTATGCATAGCATCAAACCAAGAATCTTTAACCTGATTAAATTTAATCTTAGCTTCAAGAATACAAAAGAAATAAATATCATGTTTTTTAATAATGTTCTTACAAGAATTAAGGCTATCCAATTTATGAAAACCTCTAACATTTCAGGAAGCAATGTAAAAAAAAAAAAAAAAACTTTAATGTTTTTTTAATGGAGTTTGATGCCTTTTTGGTATTTTTGGAAGTAGTGGACTTACCAGAAGCTAATGGAACCTTAAAACAAGTTGCACATTAGCATTATCTTTAGGTAAAATAATGTCCTTCTAATGGAAATTTAAAATAGAATCATAAACATGTGATTCTACAATTTGCTCTTCCAAACATTGCAAAATCTAGAATTTATTTTGTATTTTAGAATTCTCAATCATAACATCTTGAATAGGTAAATTAATAGAGTTAGAATTCTCTAATAAATCAGAGGATGTCCCTTTTGAAGGAGAATTAAGATTAGGCAAAGTTATTCTCTTGCAAGAAAAATAAACATCTAAAACTTCTAAAATAATATTTTTTTGGAAAAGAAATAGAACCTTTCAAATTAATTTTTCAAAAGACAAGATGTCTTGCTGTAAATTCATAACACCAGAAGGTTGAGTAGATTACAATTTAGGTTCCAAAATTGGAACAAGATCAAAGATATCCTTAGAACGGGTAATTTCCTGTACATGAGCTTTAGGAGGTTGAGAAGACTTAGAAAGACAAGAAGACACCTTCCAAACTTTCCTAGTCCTGCTTCTCCCTCTATCTGACTATAGATTGGCATTTTATTTAGGATCCTAAGGCTTAGTCGAGCATAAGGAAAAGGGGTGGACAATAGAACCACACGTAAAAAAAAGGAGTGTGAAACCCCTTAAGTAAAATAAAATTTAACTCTTAAACATCGAGACGCCTTTTCATGTAATGGATTAAATTTCTATAAAAAAAACTGCATATTTAAGTGTGCTCATTCTAGATTCTAGGAAGGGTAACCTACTGGGAAGTTACACAAATAGAAAAAAATTGTGAGACTCTTAGACCAAAGCTGATAATATCTAGATAGTTAAGAGCTTGAGTTGTTACAAATTGTATCAGAGCAATACGCCAGCCAGAAGATGAGAGCTAGTGTCATACAAGATAAAGTGTTATGCCATGGGAGCCACCTCTTGAAACATGTATGGGACAAAGTGCTACATGACGAAAGCCACTACTTGAACTTGGAGGGACCACCTCTAGAGTCCTATCTATCTGTTGGATGATTATGAGATACAAATGCTGATGAGGATGTTAGTTACTTATGTGGGGGAGATTGTGAAACCCCTTAAGTAAAAGAAAACTAACTCTTAAATATCAAGCGCCTTTGGGTGTAATGGCTGGAATTTTCATAAGAAACTCCATAATTAAGCGTGCGCATCCCAGTGCAATTCTGAGATGAGTGACCTACTGGGAAGTTACACCAATAGGATAAAATCGTAAGGCTATTAGGCCAAAGTAGACTATATAGATAGTTAAGAGTTTGAGCTATTATAAAGAGTAGGCTTGCAATCACACAAAATTTTTAAAGAAAAAAATTTTTCAGCTTAAAAAATTTGTACTTCCTCAGGAAAAGGGGAATTTTTGTTAATTAAAACACAAACCCTAGCAAAAGTAACTCTAGCTTGATCAGTCGTTAAAGCATCAACCGCTACTAAAATCCGTACGTGACTTAGCAATTTTTGAAATACCTTCAGGAGTCCAACACACCAAAGGTAAATCAAGAATCTTAATACATAGGGAATATTAGTAAATTCTTCTCGTTTAGGACGAAACAAGGGTGACCAAAGCTGTATAATAAAATGTTTTCTATAAAGAACCATGGTCTTCAAGACCAAACTAAATCATAATCCTTAGGACAAGAAAATTTCATCAAGAAAAACTTCACTTAAATCATGAAAATTTTGATTACCTTTCAGCTTCCAAGCTTTAAGCATAACAGATAGTAGAGCTTCAAAATAAGGTCGCTTACCCAAGGAGTAATCTACCAGTGTTGGACCCCATTTTTCCGAAGCAATCGAAACAACTTCCGAAAAATGAGAAGGATTTTATGAAGAGGGAACAAAAGAAACAGAAAAATGTTTGGGAAAAAATTGACACGAGGTCAATAATTTATTCCAAGTTTTCGAAGTATTCGGAGATTTCCCAAATGAGGAATCCAGGACTTTGGCGAAGCTAATGGAGGAAAATATTTCAAAAGATTCATTCAGAAACAAGTGAAGAGGATGAGAAACATATCACATAAGAGAGAAGAAGAAGAGTTCAGATTGATTAAGAAAAAAATCCGCTAGATTTTCAAGAAACCATACCGCACATCTCGAGGTGTAGCCATCATCTGAAATCAAAATGTCAATTAGATTACACAACTCATCTTGGCATATTGGTTGAGAGCTTAGGCTCTCAATTAAGAGGTCTTGGATTTAAGTCTTTGTATATGCGATGTGTATGTGAATTTGTCATAACTGATTTAAATGTCAAAAAAAAAAATGTCAATTAGATTCGGCAGCGTTAGATGGGTCCACTATATAGTACCCTGGTCATTGTCTTCCCGCCCTAGCAAAAAGCCTGGGAATAGCTCGCTGCAGAAACAGAGCAATCCAGGTAAAAGAAAGAGGGATAGAGGGAGAGAAATATAGACGGGTTCTTCTTCCTGCATCTATATTTCAAGACGCAATTTATCAATGTCTTTTTTGAAATCAGATCCCTCTAGGTGAACAATCTCTGCTTTCGTTTATCTTTCTTCTACTTCGTTATAACTTTATCCCAGAGATGAAAGGAGAAAACTGAGCCCTTGCTTGCCTGGTTCTTCTCTTCTTTACCCTCTTCTTCTTTAGTTACCGAATTGCGACCAAACAAACTCTCTATGGCTTCTTGCCTTTTTCTTTCTTCATATTAGAAATCTTTTATTGTTTCTCAATCTCTTCCCTCCTCTTACTCACCCATTCCACATTGTTTGAGGTCTTCTTGTTCTTGTTTGAAGGTCGGAGGAGAAACCGCAAATTGACTCAAACCAGCCATCGATATCTTCACAGGAAAAAGAACAGTGTAAAGCTTGCACCTTCGATAGATCTCCATCAGAAATGGTTTCCCACTACAGCAAAAATAAGGGAGAAACTCATCGGTTTTGCTCAGCTTGCCTCAAATATCTTATATATTTGCATGGCTACCCTGCTACCTGCGCCTTCTGTGAAGAATTTCTCATTGATGAAGATTATTGGCAAGTCTTGTCACCAAACCTTAAGGAATTGGTGAGCATGCTCAAAGAGGAGAAATCCATTCCTGCGAAGGAAAAAGCCTACTGCGCAAACCAACGGTGCTCGGCTCTGCACTCGAAGGCTGAAGCGAGGCTACCTGAAGAAGAACTCTCCAAGCTAGATTATGACGCTTCAGGACTCGCCGAGTGCAAGAAATGCAAGCAGCGTTTCTGCTTGAACTGCCACGTTCCATGGCATGATTTCATGTCATGTGAAGATTACAAGAAATCTGATCTTGCAAGGGAGCGCGAGGTTGATGATAAGAGGTTGTTCAGGCTTGCAGAGAGGAAATTATGGATTAGGTGCAATGAATGCGAAAGGATTATAGAACTTTATGGAATCTGCAAGAATATTCATTGCAGGCATATTTCCTTAATTTGTCTAATAATCTTTTGAAAAATAATTTTGATTTATTTGAAGAGGGTGATGAGTTCTATTATAGCCTTTTGTTTGTTGTTTTCTTTTAAAATAACTTGATGAGAATCTTTTTACAGGTGCGGAAACAAGTTCAGGAGCACAAATCGTAAAGATTAATAGCTGCAGAACGGAATAAGTAATAAGTTTGTGCTAATTCTGAGGAAAGGGGTGATGATCTTGCTGGTGAAAAAGATTGATGCTGCTTAGATAGTTTTTTTGTACTTTTGGAGTAGATGAGGTGATATTTTGATGAAGAAACTTTAGCTATGTTGAAGGGTTGTTGAAGTATTTACAGTATTTTTGTTTAAGAAGTGCTTCATTTGTTTGAGTTCATCTTTTTGAGATTAGTAATGCATGAATACGCTGACAATGATGGAGATTTTGTTTGAGATGATTTTATGACTGAAATGCTTAGTTTCAAAAAAAAATTTAACTACAAATTTGATTTAAAAAGCAATAAGAAAGTTGTCCTAAAAGAAGTCAAAATCGAATTTCATGCCCTTAAAATGTACAGAGGGACATTTATTCTGAATAACCACATTGATACATATGAAGCATAATGCACCTGCTAAGGAGTACCAAAATGAGACTTTTATTGAGAAAAATGATACCTCGAGGAGTTTAAATTTTAAACTTCCATGGCTAAAAAGTTCAACTCCCACGTTAACCTTTGCCGTCGTTAACTCATCCTGCTTTAGAAACAACTATAATAATAACATAGTTACTTTGGTGGTAAATAATCACGTTTAAGGTTATATTTTTATGACTTTTTAATAAAAATTTTAATTTTTGAATTAAAAAGATGTCTTAAGGAATAAAAAAAATCAATCCAAATGAAATCTAAAATTAAAGAATATTAGTTGACATTGCTGAGCTTACAAATATTTTTATCATCTAATATGTCAGCAAAATAGATATTCAATTCATCCTAAAAACCAAACCACTGAATCATTAAAGCATCATTAGTCAGATTTTTATGGGAATGAGGCATCTTCAAATAGCTCATAACTTTGGTAGTCATCTTGGGGAAAAATTATTGCACTTCAATTAGCTTACCATAGGGGTGCAACCGAGTCAAACTGGCTTGCGAGCCGGCTCGGGCTCGACTCAGTAACAAGCTCGACGAGCCGAGTTAATTGAGCTCGCGAGTCGAGCTCGAACACAGTTTCGAGCTCGAAGGCTTACCGAGCTCGAACTCAAACGGGCATCGTACTCAGACTCGTCGGCTCGACGAGCTGCTCGACTGGGCGGGATTCATGGGAACGTGCTCGGGACGACGACGGTGGATCGGATCTCGACTGCGGAACTCGCAACGGACGCGATGACGATGGCGAAGCTCGGAACGGACACGACGGCGGCGACGAAGCTCGAGATTGTGCTCGATTATAACTGACCTCAGGATTGAGCTCGATTATGATGAGGACGGCGGACTGAGCTCAGAACAGATGCGAAGACGACGGCGGAGCTCGAGATTGAACTCGACCACGATGGACCTCGGGATTGAGCTTGACGATAACCTGGATGACAGACTGAGCTCGGAATAGATGATGACGACGAAGCTCAGGATTGAGCTCGACCATGATGGACCTCGGGATTGAGCTCAACGATGACGGACTGAGCTCGGAACAGACGATGACGACGACGGACTCAACTCGTCGTGACAAAAATATTTTGCGCTCGGATTGAGCTCGACAATCCGCTCGACGAGCTGCTAAACATGAGACGAGTCGAGCTCGAACTTAGATTTTGAGCTCGACTCGAGCTCGAGCTTTTCGACTCCAACAACCCCTAACTCGAGCTCGACTCCACTCGTTTGCACCCCTAGCTTACCAAGCTTCTTCTCTCCATATTGGGAACTTCATGAAGCCACTCCTATCTCCTTTAAAATCAGTCTCCACATAGCAACTTGCCACAAAATTCATTCCCACAATGAGCATCATCACTACAAATGGCAACCAAATTCAATGCAAAAATGCTCTCTCTCAACAACATAGATTGAAGCCATAAACAACAAAGGAAGCCCCCAGAAAGACAAACCAAAGGCAGGAGATGTGATCAAGATACTTGTATCTCTACAATAACTCTTTAGGGAAGACATTTCACTTCAATTCTGAAATCAAAGGTGTTTCATTTTGTCATCTCTCTACTTCTATAAACAAATTGTATAGGATACCTCCACAGTGCTCGAAGCTGCTCTAAGCATTACAAACCATGGCATGATCATCAAACTAAATCAACTACCAATCAAGCTGATCAATGAAGAACTTCAAACCTCCAGGTACAATATCTAGAGCTCGTTTCTAATATTATCCTTGTGAAATAGCCAATATAAGTAAAAAGATACGTACAGTTTTCAAGAGGAGGATACTCGGAGAAAGCAAATCAGACAAGCTAACCAAAACACTGCAATGCACAGAGCTTAACAAATTAAAGTTGAAATAAACCATCAGATTCCTCAATAGAAAATTAGTTCAAACTCACCAAATATCCGCAAATACAAACACACAACAAATAATCAAAATCCCACCGCCACCATCCATCAAGCACCCAATTCTGCAAATGGATGCAAGACAACGATACCGGATTAAACACAGACCATAACCTACCGAACTCACGATACAAGGCACTGAAAATAAATACTAAAACACCAGTGGCAAAGCTTCATCACTTTTCACTTCTTCTTGACGGCGGATTTCGTCACCTTGGCACCAGAGGCATCCTTCTTCTCCACGCTCTTGATAACCCCAACAGCCACAGTCTGTCGCATGTCCCTCACAGCAAAACGACCGAGAGGAGGATACTCGGAGAAAGTTTCAACAACCATGGGCTTAGTTGGGATCATCTTTACAAAGCCTGCATCACCATTCTTCAAAAACTTGGGCTCCTTCTCAAGCTCCTTGCCTGATCGCCTATCGATCTTTGTAAGGATCTCCGCAAATTTGACAGCAATGTGAGAGGTGTGGCAGTCTAGGACTGGAGCATACCCATTGCCAATCTGACCAGGGTGGTTCATGATGATAACCTGGGAGGTAAAGTTCGCGGCTTCCTTGGCGGGATCGTCCTTTGAGTTTGATGCGACAAAACCTCGCTTTAGATCCTTCACAGCCACATTCTTCACATTGAAACCAACATTGTCTCCAGGGAGGGCCTCTTGTAAAGCTTCATGATGCATCTCAACGGACTTAACTTCAGTTGTTAGACCTGTAGGGCCAAAGGTGACAACCATACCAGGCTTCAAAACACCAGTTTCGACTCGTCCAACAGGCACAGTACCAATGCCTCCAATCTTGTAGACATCCTGAAGTGGGAGCCTTAATGGCTTGTCAGTTGGCCTCTTGGGCTCTTGGATCAAGTCAAGAGCATCAAGAAGAGTTGGACCTTTGTACCAATCAAGATTGGTGGACCTCTCAATCATGTTGTCACCCTCAAAACCAGAGATGGGTACAAATGGGATCTTTTCAGGGTTGTAACCAACCTTCTTCAGGTAGGAAGATACCTCCTTGACAATTTCATCATACCTTGCCTTGGAGTATTTGGGTGTGGTTGCATCCATCTATCACAATCAACGTATGCAGTAAATATACTAGAGAAATAACATGGTTATAACAGAAGTATTTGATAAGTATTATCGCTCAAGAAACAAAAATCTCAGTTCAAATGATTAAGTAGCATGTAATACTACGTAAATGCACGTTTTGAAGATATGCACATGCATGATTATAAATAAACTGACAAATGCAAACAAGATTTGGACTGTCAGAATTGACAAGCCAAACTTCAAATGAATGGACGCAAAATAATAATACCAGACCAATTTAATCAAAATACATTTTCCAATTTTACATATATTTGCTAACGTGAATGCAGATTTTGATCCATAAACTGTCTTATAATAGATGTCAAAATCTACTTTTGCAGGCAACTCAAGCCCTAGTTTGATTGGGCGTTTTGTGCTTATTCCTTTTTAATTTTAAATTTACTGTTTGCTTCCTAAAACCACACATTCCTAATAACAACATTTTTTTTTCATTTTTCTACTGTTTTAAGAAAGCTTTTTATCACCAAACAAAGCCTCATTGAGTCAGACACTTTAGAAAATACTGATTAAATATACCAAAAAGAAAACATGAAAAAAGTAAAACCATACACAAATGCACATCTTTCATGGAATATTAAAATTGTTTATACCATGCAGTAATGAACATGAGATGCAAAAATGAAAATAGAAATAATGAAGGAACACCCCCAAAACAACAGGAAATAACGGTAGATGAAAAGAGCCATGATTTAACCTTGTTGCAGCAGCAAATCATTTGCTTGACACCAAGAGTGAATGCAAGCAAGGCATGCTCACGTGTTTGTCCGTCCTTTGAGATGCCTGCTTCAAAACCACCAGTTGTAGAATCAATGATAAGGACAGCGCAATCTGCCTGAGAGGTGCCAGTGATCATGTTCTTGATAAAGTCTCGGTGTCCAGGAGCATCAATGACAGTGCAATAGTACTTGGTGGTCTCAAACTTCCAAAGAGCAATGTCGATTGTGATTCCACGCTCCCGTTCTGCCTTCAGCTTGTCAAGAACCCAAGCATACTTGAATGATCTCTTGTTCATCTCAGCTGCTTCCTTCTCAAATCTCTCTATTACACGTTTGTCAATCCCACCAAGCTTATAGATGAGATGCCCAGTAGTTGTGGATTTGCCAGAGTCGACATGGCCAATGACCACAATGTTGATATGAACCTTCTCCTTACCCATGGTTACTGTATCGGTAGCAAGCATACAATTATTAGAATTATCATTCTTTGAGTGGATTGAAGGAAGAAAGACATAATATCTGCATGCTTTAAGAGAAAATATAATATAATCTTATAAAATGGGAAAACCGCAAAAGGTTCCATGGCGTCAAAAAAATTCTCTTCACACATAAAATAAAACATTGAGCCTATCATGCTCTAAGCTTTGCATTAAAATAGCAGGAGACAGAGAAAGAGTTAGACTACTATTCATTTAGATTGAAAGATTCATTTCTCCTTACACATCTTTCACCCAAAATTTTGAATGGCTACCATCAAAAGTGGAAATAATAATTAAGTAATCCATGTTGTATTTCATTTGTTAAGCTAGAATCATGGTAAGTATTTCAGCTCCTAACAAAAATTTTCTTGCGATATTTTGGTCCTGTATATTTAATGCAAAACCATAAACAAGCAAGCCTCCTTCAGTGAAGAAAAAAAATGAATGTTTTTACCAAAAACAAAGAAAACAAATAAAAGCACTGAAATAAACAAATAAAATGTATGAGAGAGAGAAATCCAGAGCTATCGCTCTGAACATGAAAACTCCCTATTTTTCAAATTTTATATATGCCTCTAGAACAAAGCCATCAAGACGCTCTAAAAATTGTATCTTGAAGCCGAAAGGAGAGACATGTGTAATAAAAATAACCATATATTTCTTAAGTTATTTGCATGAAATCTTGAAACCAACAAGGGTACGATTGAAAGCCATCCCAACACTTATTAAAGAATCAAGAAGATATAAATGGAGATGGTACAGAAACATATAAAACTAAAAACCGAGGCCTTTATCCCAATATTTCTCTCAGATTAAACAACTTCGAACAATACAGACAAACATGATGATATAACCACACAGCAGCGTATTGATTTCGTAGATCTACAAAGATTACAAACGTTTAAACGGGATCTATCGTCCGATTAAATTATTAATTAGCGAGAAAAACTGCTGAGACGAAAAAAAAAGACACGCACAGCAGAAACCTACTAAAGACATCAAGATTTTATAAACCTCCGGTACAAACTTCAATCTAAATAATATGAATCAAAAAAGCTTGTGAAAAGAAAGAAAGAATGCAAGACTTCAGCAGCAAACCTTAGATCTTCAGAAGCGGAAGAGCGACGGCTGCTATAGGTGGGAAGCAGTAAAGAGGGCGCAGAAAGGATATCATTCTGCGTATTTATAGAGGTGGGGTAAAAGCCGCTCAAAGGGATCATCTAGGGTTTCCGTCCCCAGCCGGGCAAAAGAGGCGCATCTCGCCGTCCAACGTCAACAATCTGGTCGGTCGGGATTGATTAGGGCTCGAGTTAGTTAACCCACACGGTTGTCACGAGGTTAACTAGAGTAAATGCACTGTTTAAATAATAATAAATTAATTATTATGATAGAAAATAGGGGGTGTAAAAGGAACTTTTATTAGGTCCGGTGTAAGGACGTAGAGGAACGTCCGGTCGGAGGCAAAATCCCGCACAAAAACTCGGTATTACTAGGTATTATTTGATAATAAGGAGAAATACCGCTCTGTGAAGATCAATACCGTGTTATACCGAGCAATACCGAGTTTTTTATAGGAAAAACTCGGTACAACTTTCGTATAACTCGGTATTGCTTGGTATAGCTCGGTATAACTCGGTATTGGGTCTTCACGTGATGGTATTCCTCGTTATTGCTCGGTATTGCTCGGTATTTGCTCGATTTTTCTCGTTTTTTGGCGCGATTTGGCCTCTGATCGGGCGTTCCTCTACGTCCGGTCCAACGTCCGGTCAGAGGATGTAATAATTGTTCGTGTAAAAGAGTTAGCTTTAGTTTGATTGATTAATCTAATTAGAGCTGGAGCTTATTCTAAGAGGTTGAGCAGGTTAATTTATTATGAAAAAGATAAAGTAATTACCGATACGTCTTCATGAAATTATCTTGATTGGGCACGAATCTCGAGGCAAAATCAGTTCGGAAACTTTAAAAATTAAATTCGAGAGCATATGAACTCCGATTTCAGAGAGCTTATAGTCAAACTGAGCGTCTCGGAAATATGAATCCAACAACACCAAATTCGACCCAATCCGAGCCCAAATGAGTCGAATCAAGGGCTCAAAGCACTATTGGAAGGTTCAAACCGCAATTTGAGTTACCAAACGGTCTCCGATTTTGACGAGCTTATACTCGAATCGAACGACTCGATGAGACAAATCCAACGAGCCCAAGATCGTCGAATTCTGACATCATCAAGGCCTTCAAATGCCTAACGAACGGTGCATGATCAAAGGATTCAATATCGACCGTCCATTCAAAACACTCCCAATTCGTCCCTGATCTCACGCCTATTTACGGGCTATGCCATTTCAGAAAAACTATAAAGAGAGCCCTCATTCTACACCGAGGGGACTCAAGTAAAGAGAGAGAAGAAGAAGAGAAGGAGGAGAAGGAAGAAGCTCCTCCTCGACCACCGCCGGAGCTCTTCCTGCCGCCCGAACACGCCGAGATTCTGCGTGATATTCGGGAGAACGCAGGAATTCTTCCCAACTTCCACCTGGTGCTGAAATTCTTCCCAATTTGTAACAGAGTTCCTTTCTGACGCTGAAACTCTGCCCAAGTGAAGCCGGAGTTCTCCTTTGCCACCAACAGACGTCGGACTTCTACCTGACGTCGAACCTTCACTCTTCGCTAGGTTTCTACCCGACGTCGAACTTCTACCGGTTATCGGACTTCGTTGGACGTCTGCGCGAAGATGGATTTCTTTCCATTGTTGGACTTCTACCTGAAGCTGTCCTTCTAATTTTCGTTGTCATACTACAGTCTTTCCGACCTCCGTCACCCGCCGACTACAGTCCTCCTGACTTATGTCGCCCGCCAAATACAGTTCTTTCGACCTCCGTCACCCGCTGACTAGGGTCCTCCTGACTTATGTCGCCCGCCGACTACAGTCTTTCCGACCTCTGTCGCCCGCCAACTACGGTCCTCCTGACTTATGTCGCCCACTGACTATAGTCCTTCCGACCTCCGTCGCCAACCGACTACGGTCCTCCTGACTTACGTCGCCCACCGACTACAAGCTTTCCAACCTCCGTCGCTCACCGACTACAGTCCTTCTAACAAAACAAACATGTCAATATTGATTCTTTGTATTCATATCATGTAATGTACTCTATAAAATGTACATCAAGCTAAGGCCTTCTCCCAAAGAAGAGCCTCATTTGTAATCGACTGCAATACTAGTAGATTCATTCAAACTGGGCTAAGCCCCGTGGTTTTTCCCCCTTTTTAGGGGTTTTCCATGTAAAAGTTCTTTGTGTCTCATAAATGCTAGATCCTCTCTCTTATCTGATTGCGTGCCGGATTTTCGTACAACGCTAAGACGATAAACTTTATATTTCTCTACCGTCGCGAATACTCCTCGACGCAACAATTTGGTGCCGTCTGTGTGAAAGTGATTCCCGGCTGTGGGGCAATTAGCGCTCTAATATCAAAAGATCACACATAGCATCAATATCATAAGAAGCAGATGCAAACTGGGGGGCAACTTTGACTCAAACCATGGTCAAATAGATCCTCCAAAAAATACCTTCAACATTAAGTTGATATTTCAGGAATATCCGAGCAAATGCAAGGATACTTCAAATCAATTACAAGCTTTATACAGTCCCTTGTTGGACTTCTACTCCTTGGGCAAGGTCTTAACCTCGACCTCAAAAAGGCAGTAACGGTCTAAAAATAGACCATTCTTCACCTTTGATTCGGGATACACGCAGCATTCGCCCCCTCCCAATCAAGGTAAAATCGATCACAGGGGGATCCGATTCGACCTCTTCCACACAGGTTAACGTCATCGAGCAAAGGCTCCGACATACAACCTCGGAAAGGTCTCGCATCCTTGGTGGATTCTCCCGATCTCTTCCACACAGGTTAACGTCGTCGAGCAAAGGCTCCGACATACAACTTCGAAAAGGTCTTACATCCTTGGTGGATTCTCTCGACCTCTTCCACACAGGTTAACGTCGTCGAGCAAAGGCTCCGACATACAACCTCGGAAAGGTCTCACATCATGGGTGGATTCTCTCGACCTTTTCCACACTGGTTAATATCATCGAACAAATGTTCTGACATACAACCTCGGATAGGTCTCACATCCTTGGTGGATTCTCTCGACCTCTTTCACATAGGTTAACGTCGTCAAGCAAAGGCTCCGACATACAACCTCAGAAAGGTCTCACATCCTGGGTGGATTCTCTCAACTTCTTCCACACAGGTTAACGTCGTCGAGCAAAGGCTCCGACATAAAACCTCGGAAAGGTCTCACATCCTTGGTGGATTCTCCTGACCTCATCCACACAGGTTAACGTCGTCGAGCAGGGCTCCGACATACAACCTCGAATAGGTCTTACATCCTTGGTGGATTCTCTCAAGCTTTTCCACACAGGTTAATGTCATCGAAGAAATATTTTGACATACAACCTCGGATAGGTCTTACATCCTTTGTAGATTCTCCTGACCTCATCCACACAGGTTAACATCGTCGAGCAGGGCTCCGACATACAACGTCGGATAGGTCTCACATCCTTGGTGGATTCTCCTGACCTCATCTACACAGGTTAAC
The DNA here is from genome assembly GCA_016618105.1 of Dendrobium huoshanense. NCBI lineage: Eukaryota > Viridiplantae > Streptophyta > Magnoliopsida > Asparagales > Orchidaceae > Dendrobium > Dendrobium huoshanense. The sequence goes on along the minus strand of CM028347.1, from coordinate 74,628,795 downwards.
GTCGTCGAGCAAAGGCTCCGACATATAACCTCGGAAAGGTCTCACATCCTTGGTGGATTCTCCTGACCTCATCCACACAGGTTAACGTCGTCGAGCAGGGCTCCGACATACAATCTCGAATAGGTCTTACATCATTGGTGGATTCTCTCGACCTCTTTCACACAGGTTAATATCATCGAACAAATGTTCTGACATACAACCTCGAATAGAACTTTACCCGACATCGGACTTCTTCCTGTCGTCGGACTTCTGCTCGTCAGCAGATTCCTACTCGTCGTCGGACATCTGCTCGTCGACGAACTTTCGTCGGTCTTCTACCCGACATTAAACTTCTACCCAACGTCGGACTTCTACTCGTCAACAGACTTCTACTCATCATCGGACTTCTGCTCGTCGATGAACTTTCATCCGTCTTCTGCCCAAGGCCGTACTTCTACCCGACGTCGGACTTCTCCTTGTTGTCGGACTTCTGCTCGTCAACAGACTTCTACTCGTTGTCGGACTTCTGCTCGTCGACGAACTTTCATCGGTATTCTGCCCAAGGCCGTACTTCTACCCGACGTCGGACTTCTCTTTATCGTCAAACTTCTGCTCGTCAGCAGACTACTACTCGTCATCGGCTTCTCGCTCGACTGCTACTTGTAACGCACCCTTGAACTCTCTCCTTTGGCTCCACACTCGATCGTTGACTGCTAATGGGCTTCAACTCGATCGTCCATCACCAACAAACTTCCGCTCAAATGGCAAAGAAACCCAATAAGCTTCTGCACGCGAGGAGGGTCTCTAATTCAAGCAGGGGAAGTTTCCCGCTCGCAAATAGCGGAAACCTCAACCGTCAGAAAGCCGTGGGGGAAGGAAGATAAATCCCGTAACTCCTGCACGCGAGGAGGGGCACTAATTCGAGTAGGGGAAGTTTACCGCTCACAAATAGCGGAAGCCTCAACTGTTAGAAAGCCGTGGGGGAAGGAAGAGAAATCCTGTAACTCCTGCACGCGAGGAGGGGCGCTAATTCGAGCAGTGGAAATTTTCCGCTCGCAAATAGCGGAAGCCTCAACCGTCAGAAAGCCATGGGGGAAGGAAGAGAAATCCCGTAACTCCTGCATGCGAGGAGGGGCGCTAATTCGAGCAGGGGAAATTTCCCGCTCGCGAATAGCGGAAGCCTCAATTATCAGAAAGCCGTGGGGGAAGAAAAAAATCCTGTAACTCCTACGCGCGAGGAGGGGTGCTAATTCGAGAAGGGGAATTTTCCCGCTCGCAAATAGCGGAAGCCTTAGCCGTCAGAGAGCCAGAGGGAGAAAAAAAGAGAAGTTGCAAGTTTTATAAAGGCATAGAGGGCCTATTTATAGGTTTTGAAGAGAATAGGAGGGAGTTATTGTCATTTTCGGATTTCCCTATTGTTTTAAAAAAATTTCAAATTTTTTGAGATTTTTTGGAATTTTTTTGGCCCAAAAATAGCATTTTTACACGAGTAGGGCCCACTTAAGTCGGTGAAGCCAACCGGCCGCGCCGTTTTGCGCGGCCAGCTCATCAATCTGCGGCCAGCCACTGCAACCGCGACCACAGCACGCGCGGCCACACGAAGTGGCACGCCCAACAGGCGCGGGCACGGGAGCCTGATCCGGGTGCAGCCCGTGCGGGCGCAAGTGCGGTTCCGCGCCGCGCCGAGCGGTTCCGCGGGAGCCGCCGCTGGCGAGCGGCGGAGGGCGTTGGCTGCCGGCCGGCCGGCCGGTTCGGCCGCCTATACGTGTTTGGGCCCGATTTTCGACCCGGACGGTCCGATTCGGATGTTTTTTGGGTCCCTGGACACGTTTTTCGACGTTTCGGACTCAATTTCGACACTTTCGGAGCTCAACGGAGCCTCTATGTTCACTTCCGAGAAACGCCTAATTTTTGGAATGCAATTTTTGGTGTTTTGGCCAATACAAATTTTTGAACCATATATTTTCGAACTCCTGGAGCTTCGACGTCCGAAAATAGGGGGGCAACTGATACGTCATCATGAAATTATCTTGATTGGGCACGAATCTCGGGGCAAAATCAGTTCGAAAACTTCAAAAATTAAATTTGAGAGTATATGAACTCCGATTTCAGCGAGCTTATAGTCAAACTGAGCGTCTCAAAAATACAAATCCAACAACACCAAATTCGACCCAATCCGAGCCCAAATGAGTCCGAATCAAGGGCTTAAAGCACTGTTGGAAGGTTTAAACCGCAATTTGAGTTACCAAACGGTCTTCGATTTTGACAAGCTTATACTCAAATCGAACGGCTCGACGAGACAAATTCAAGGAGCTCAAGATCGCCAAATTCTAACATCATCAAGGCCTTAAAATGCCCAACGAATAGTGCATGATCAAAGGATTCAATATCGGCCGTTCATTCAAAACACTCCCAATTCGCCCTTGATCTCACGCTTATTTTCGGGCTATGCCACTCCAGAAAAACTATAAATAGAGCCCTCATTCTACACCAAGGAGACTCAAGTAAAGAGATAGAAGAAGAAGACAAGAAGGAGGAGAAGGAAGAAGCTCCTCCTCGACCACCGCTAGAGCTCTTCCTGCCGCCCAAACACGCCGGGATTTTGCATGATATTCGGGAGAACGCAAGAATTCTTCCCAACTTCCACGTGATGCTGAAATTCTTCCCAATTTGTAACAGAGTTCCCTTCTAACGCTGAAACTCCTCCCAAGTGAAGTCGGAGTTCTCCTTTGCCACCAACAGACGTCGGACTTCTACCTGACGTCGAACCTTCACTCTTCGCCAAGTTTCTACCCGACGTCGAACTTCTACCGGTTATCGGACTTCGCTGGACGTCTACGCGAAGATGGATTTCTTTCCATTGTTGGACTTCTACCTGACGCTGTCCTTCTGATTTTCGTCGTCAGACTGCAGTCTTTCCGACCTCCGTCGCCCGCCGACTACGGTCCTCCTGACTTATGTCGCCCGCCAAATACAGTTCTTTCGACCTCTGTCACCCGCCGACTATGGTCCTCCTAACTTATGTCGCCCGCCGACAACAGTCTTTCCGACCTATGTCGCCCGCCGACTACGGTGCTCCTGACTTATATCGCCCGCTGACTACAGTCCTTCCGACCTCCGTCGCCAGCCTACTACGGTCCTCCTGACTTACGTCGCCCACTGACTACAAGCCTTCCGACCTCCGTCGCTCACCGACTACGGTCTTTCGAACAAAACGAACATGTCAATATTGATTCTTTGTATTCATATCATGTAATGTACTCTATAAAATGTACATCAAGCTAAGGCCTTCTCCAAAGGAAGGGCCTCATTTGTAATCGACTGCAATACTAGTGGATTCATTCAAACTGGGTTAGGCCCCGTGATTTTTCCCCCTTTTTAGGGGTTTTCCACGTAAAAATTTCTTGGTGTCTCATAAATGCTAGACCCTCTCTCTTATCTGATTGCGTGCCGGATTTTCGTACAACGCTAAGACGATAAATTTTATATTTCTCTACCGCCGTGAATACTCCTGGACGCAATAATTACGATATAAGAAAGCAATATAATAAAATGATTAAAAGAAGTTCAGTTTATAAAAATGAGCACATTTTATACGAAAATTAGTATAAGAAGGGGATGAAAAATTAATTTAAGAAGGAACCAAAATGGAGGATATAAGGACATATTCAAAAGCAACTGGTACTTAAAACCCCAGTTTCAATAGAAATTGATATATACTCATCTTGTTTCAATAGAAATCAAAACTTTCTCATCTAATTTATATTGAAACCGGATGATTCTCATCCGGTTTCAATAGAAATCAGAATTCCTCTCTCATTTATGAATAATTTGTACTAATTATATGTATAATTTATTATATATTTAAGTAAATTATAACAATATGATTTAAATTATATATTATGGATTACATTTATATCAAAATAATATATTAATTGAACAGTAACGAATAGATGATGATAGAAAATATTTAAATATATGATTTGTAACAGTTAATGGTTCTTTCGTAACGTGACATCTCTGTAAAAAAAACAATTATTGTATATTATTTGTGGACATTGAATTCATCTATTCAAAAATCTCATTCAGAGCATAGGATCCTTAAGGTGATTCGTTCATTGTGCATTAACATGCCATGTAGCTTATAGGTAAATGAAATGTGTCCGTGGAAGGGCCCATCGCTCGACAAGGGCATTGATTAGGTAATGGTATAGCCTAACATAATGAACATGCCATATCACATCCATTCTAACAAGATGTTGTCTATAAATGAATATTCGATAAACAACTAGTCACTTTTGTGCCATGTGTAGGTGAGCAGCCTCTAATAACACAGAAGCCTATGAATTTAAATAAAATTGTTACAAATTCATGATATATAATTAATAAATTGCTTGCTATTGAAATATGAAATTATACTTGATCTGGGATAGCGGCACTATGGGCAACGCCTAGTGCATCAATGGTTAGAACATAAGTATTTTCTGCTAGCTCGGGTTGGGGTTTAGCCAATGTATTAGTTCTTCGACGCCGGTGAGATTTGCCACCCTGATATATCATATCAGTATTAAAATTTAAGTATTATGTTATACTTGAAAAATAATTATAATTCTATTAGAATTATATTTACAAAAGCAAAATTTGCACTGTTTATGTACTATCAAGTAAATTTTGCCATAGCTGTTACTTCTGTCAAATCAGTTTGTATTCTCAAGTCAATGTGTATTGTCAAATTAGTTTATACTGTCAAATCAATTTGTATTTACATAATTATATAAAATTTAACAACTTAAAAGTTTTATTCAATAAATAATAACCCAAAAAAGAAAAATTGGTACGTTTATGTACTTCAAATCAATTTTGTTAGAACATGTAGTGTTGTCAGATCAGTATGTATTATCAAATTAGTTTGTATTGTCAAATCAGCATGTACTGTTAAATTAATCTATTTATTTATTTCTTATCAACTTATATTAATGATATTTGATGGCCTTTTCTATAAATTAAGCATGTCTTGATTATTTGGATGCATGTAATATGTATCCTGCAAGTTCAAGTTCATTTACAAATCTTCTTATGCTTCTTATATCTTCATCTGCCATGTATAAGACTCCAAAAATTCTTTGAAGAAATTGATTATGGAGGGTAGTAGTCAATTAAAGGAACGTTTGGTGCATTCCACTAATAATGGCATAGAGGAGAAAGACAAATCAAATGAAATTTTTCATTGATGTATGCATTTCGAATCAGAGGGTAATGACTGCATATTATAGCACACACACAATAAAGTTATGAAAAATCCCTTTTATAGGGTTGGAGGCGGTCTGAGTGATGTGGACTGGAGATTTCTATAGCAGAGGTTATGGAACATGTAGGACATTTAGCTCCGGTGAACATTCTTAAGGCCATATTTGCTGAAATTGGATGTCGTGAAGATGGTTCTTTTGAGGTGATTGTAGACAGCCCAACGTTTGATATATTCTCTACTGCAAATGGCCTCATGCGGCTGATGCATTCCTCCTTGAATCATATGCAAATCTGAATCTTATGACATGTCAAAAGAGAAAGCACTTTGACTGGCAATACATCTAGCATGAGTTTCAAAACAAATTCAGTTGCTGTCCAACTCAATCCGAACTCCAAGCTTCCATGTGCATGGTGACCATGAATAGTTAAAGGGATTAACATTTTGTTGAATTTCGTTAAGCGTGTTAGTTCTCTAAAATCTGCCTCGGTGTTAATGTGTATTGAGTTATATTAATGTGTAGGTTCGTGTATGTTTGAATGTGGTTTGTAATATGAAGTTGTTATTGTTGTTGGACTGTTGGTTATGAGTTAACACATTTTTTCATATTTTATGTTGTTTAACATTATTAAGCCAAAAATTCATTAAATTGCACTACAACTTATAATGAAATTACAAGTCTAAAAAATTTAAATTTTTTTACAACCAGAACATCAATAGAACCCCAAGTCCACTTCACGCATAAGTCCACTACAACATCACACTGCTTGCGAATTGATATAATTTTTAAATAATAAAGAATAATTAATATAAGAAAGTGAGATATTTTTTATGTGTTTAAACAATTTTGTATTTAAAATTAACAATGTTAATATATTTTATATGTGTTTTGTACTAATATTTTTTAAGCGATCTGACTCCCGAGTTAACGAGTCAAGTTGATGCTAGCTCAAGCTTGACTCATTGGCTTATCGAGCTCACCTCATGAGCCATTTATCGAGCTGAGCTCGAGCTGGCTCATGAGTCGGTTTGACTCATTTACACCCCTCATGAAAAATCTTTCGACATGTAAAAAAATAATTTATTAGCTCAAATATCTATAGAAAATTGCCAAAATATTCAAAATATTCTTCTTCACTTTTTTTTTTTTAAATTGAGGGTTACAAAATGTTACATTAATTAAAAAATAAAAATAATAGCAATTAATCACTCTTGATTTAGACTATCTTGGATAAACATCACACCTTGGCTAACTTGATGATATTAATATTATTTCTCTATTTTGGGGAAGTTCCACTATGTTAAGTGTGTAAAAGAGAGGAGTAGGTGAGTCCACTGGCGAATGTTGAACTAAGAGGTTGTGATTAGCGAGCACCATAAATCCATTAATGATCTTTGCTAAAGCCCCTGATTCCTTAAGAGTTGGAGGCGAGTATGCTTTAATTATGAGGATGGTAGACTTCGCAGTCAGCTAACTGCATGTGATGAGGCGAACTGAAAATCTCTTGAAAATACATGTTCATGTAGTTGAATAATGCTCCATCATAGATAACAATGAGTGGCTTTGGTGGTTAATTCTCGCCGAAGGAGAAGTGACGCGTTGATTAGCCCATAAGAACCATTGATGACCTTGTGAGAGGGGACTCTCCTTTAGATGTTCCTACAAGTAGGTGAGTTCAACTAGTGAGGTATATGATGCAGACCCAACGATTATTTATTTGATATCTGAAATCATATGCGAGCATGCACTTCTTAAGCATAATTTTAAATGTAATGCATTCTAAATTGCTCATAATAATTTAATCAGTGCTCAATCTTACCTTAAAAAGTTAAATAAAAGAATGAACAAGTTCATCATAATCAAATCCCACAACAAGTTTTGGCTAGCTGCTTCAAATTAGTCGGCACTATAATTTCAATCATGTTCGCTTTGTGCAGGCTGATTTGATTGGCAAATAGAGCCTCTTTGTTTCCCTCAGCCAAGCAGATAATATGATCGCCTCAAAGTAGAGAGCATATTGAGCAAAGTGGGGCATATGGTGAATGAATTTGTAAGATACAAAATCCAAGTAATTATATTCTCTTCAAGTGATGCATGACTAATTAGCCTTGAAGGATCGTAACCAATTAATACATTCCCAATAAAGGTGATGGAATAGTTGGTGCAATACTAAACACGTCAAATGAGGGAATGAATTAGGTGTGCATTGCATTATAAAATTTCTTTTAAAACCTTCTCAACAAAAAATATATATAATCAAGCACATGGAACTAAATAAATATTCAATCACTAAGTTTTATTCGGGATGGCTAGGGGTGTCAATTCGTGTCGGCGGGTCGTGTTTGGGTCAACCCAAAAATGACCCGGGTGTATTTGACCCGACCCGGACACGACCCGAAACTGGTTTCGGGTCAATTATCCGGACCCGAACCCGACCCGAATCGGGTTCAGGTCAACACGACCCGACACGAAATTTTATAAATTCATGAAAAATTGCATATTTTAATAAAATTTTATAATTAGAGGCTTAGAGCAGAAGTTCGAAAGCAGTAATCAAACAATTTTTAATGATAAGAAATTAAGAATAAAAACATAATTTGACAATTTATATTTAACATTTATTACCAATTACAATCTACATATTACAAACTATATAATTTACAAAATTCAAAGAATCAAAGTACATTTATTTATTCTTATACGGTTAAACAATAAGCACTTAAACCGGCTACATCGACTTGTCCGACACGTCGCCAAGTCACAAGTGCCAAGTGCCAACACTTCAGCTTCATGCCTTCATTCTTGACTTCTTTGAGTTCTTGTATCTTGAACCTATTCTCAACTTGCATTAATAGCAAAATGAAAAATTGAAGATGGTTAAACAATAAACATTAAAACTCTAAAAGTAAAAAGCTAAAAAATAATAAACAAATAGAAATGACAAAATTTCAAATAATAAGATATTGAGATTGGCAGATTCAAATTGCATAATGCCAGAATTGTACAAGTATAACTAGAAAGCTTCATTTGATTAGCTCAGGTAAACCCTTGATTTTTCTAAATATTACCATCCAAGGTGGCAAATTGCATTAAACTTAATAACTTAATATAGTATCAAAAAATTTAGAAAGTATCTGCTCTTGAATTTAGTCATTTAGGTAATGCAAATGCCTCCTGGTTGCAATAGTATTAGCCAACACACGTGACACGACAGCTATCACTTTCTGCTTAGGAGGTTTTTCATCATTGCTTAAGCTTTCATAGTTATACACTTATACATTAAGCATTAGATATTCCAAAAAGATTAATTCATTAAGCATTTAAGCATCAATCATCAGATATTCAGAAATCAGAATTCACTATTCAGAATGTCACAAACTCTGAAACTCACAATGTGATCAAATATTCAGAAATCACAAGTTGATAAACTCAGATATTCAGAGAATCAGAAATCATAATATCATTAAGCATCAGCCCAGGCCCCAGGCGCCCAGCGGCCACAGCCAAAGTTTCATTTTCTGTTCAGATCTCACTTTTCAAAATTCACAAACTGACAAACATAAATTTTAAACAACCAAATACTCAGATTCTAACTTCTAAGCTATAAGTTATAACATTATAAGCAGCCAGATCCAGCAGCCCAGGCCCAGAGGTCCCCAACAAGTCAGCAAGACAGCAACACTACAACAACATGTCAACAACTGCCAAGTGCCAACAATGGAAGTATCAAGTATGAACCAGTAATCATTTCAAAAACAGTCACAAATTCATACAGCATTTTAAAAACAACAAAGAGCAACAGCCAAACAGTCATAAATCCATACTGGCCAATACAGCAATTTAAAAACAAGAAAGAGCAACGGCCAAACAGTCACAGACTCACAAATCCATACAGCTTTTTATGAGGTACAGGTACTGAACCAGTATTGACAAATCCAGCATTTTAAAAACAACAAAGACAATAAGACATGCAACAACGACTAATTGGCCAACTGGGCTACCAAAAATATAATCAAAATCAACTAAGCAACTCTGTTAAAAAGCATTACTAAGACCCGGGTAGAATCCTAATTAATAAATAATTGAATGAAAAAAAAACTACTTTAAAAAGCATTACTAAGAAAGCCATCCGGATATATATGCCAAGAAAAAAAAGAATAGTTGAGCTCTCAATATGTTACTAAGGAAATTCCTAATAGCATATAAAAGGTTATTTTTGATAATCAGGTATAACTATTGGTGATAATTTTAACTTTTCGTCCTCATCACTTCGTTCAAATGGAAACATATTTGCCATATACTGAGAACGATACTTTCGAATGAAGGTCTACATTGGGTTAGGTGCCGTTTGTTTATATATCATGTTTTATATAAAATGTTTTCCTAAACTAGAAAATGTCATAACATAACATGACATTAAACTGAGCTATCACAACAACAATAATACGCACAAAAATGTAAAACTAAATAATATATAACATCATATATTTTTTAGCACATAATACTTGGTTGACATTTTACATTTTGATTTACAACCAATATATAAAGTAAAAGAAGCAATAGCCGAATATTTGTCCCCGGCAAAGGAGAATATTTATATTATAGATGTGGTTTAGTAAAATAGCAAAATAATTAAGCACAAATTAGAAGCATCCTAATTAATAAATAACCTAACATATAGACCCATATGTCAAGCCGTGCAAAAAAAAAAATTTATGCCATCAACCAAACTAGAACCTCACCATGTTAATCAACTAAGGGGATGTAATCTATCACAATATGGAAGCATGTGCAATAGCATCTTTATAGTAGATGTCAACTCATTTGACTTTAATGGATGACCAAGATAATTTGACACAGGGATCCAATCAAATTAAAAGTTTGTTATCTTAATATTTTTGAATTTTTTAAAAGTTAAAAAAAAAAATTGATAGGTTTGAAAGATGTTTGAAAATAAATTGATATTTTTCATAAATTTTAAAGATAGGAATTAAAATATTTTAAAATTTTTTTTACCACATATACATCCTAAATACTCAAGTTAATTTTGAAAACTAATTATGGTAACATGCCTAGGTTGTTTGAATTAATGAATATTCAAATGATGTCATGTTATGATAGGATGATCCTTATTATCGAAAGAACAATCACCTAATAATGATAGTCCACTTATTATGACCATAGGCCAAGTTCTAAAACTAAATAAATTTGAACTGCTTAGTCATGGATGACAGAGCTCGTGCATATGCAAATAAAATCTACTCAATATAAGGGAAGATAATTAAAGCTATGAAAGACTATGCTCACGATTCAAGTATTTTTGCATGTTGAAATATATAAAGATAGAAAGGTTTGAAAAGAATTTCAAATGTCCAAAGTGCAAGACAAGTACAAATAGACATCTAAGTTAAGAAAATGGAACGATTTGGGTACATGTGCATACCCAAACTCAAAAGTGTCTGACTATAGTGTATGGTTGAACAATGGAATGACCTTATCCAGGAATTATGACTAAGCATGGACAAAATTTAAATTAACCAAATATGGTATAATAAAACTCAAGGAGACCTAGAACATGATCATGATGGAATTGATTCAACCAAATGTGGTATTAAACATTTAGAGAATAATCTAGCCAAAAGTGCAAGACTAAATTAGGAATATTCTAGCTAAAATATCATGGCTCAAATGGAGTAAATTTAGCCAAAAGAGCATAATCAAATCTAAGATAAGATGTAACCAAAATGGCTTTTTCATATCATAATAATATAGTCAAAAGGCATGAATATACTAAGGATGAACCAAACTAAAATAGAATGATCGATTTAAGCTATTTCTCAATTAAAAAAACATGACCAGATGTATGTAGTACATCAATTATAACATGCCAATGGCAGGAAAATACTTTGTTTAAAGAGTAATACTTGTTTGCGAATTTTGTAATAAAAAGGTATGACTAAGAGGAATGAAATGCATAATTAAAAGAACATTATTATATCAAACATGAACTAAGTCAAAAGTGGTGTGACTAAGTTTAAGGTAAAGCTTAATTAAAAGTGTATAACTAAGCTATAATATTATGTGACATTAAGATATTAATCAAGTTGATGCAAGCATTTGGTGATACAGAATAGGGTTGACTAAATAATAAGGATTATCATTAGACATAGAGGGAGGTAGAGTGAGTTATAATTATCTTAAAATGTTGTGTGAATGATACTAAAATGTGTAGTCCCCTAATAATTAGCCCTCTAAGTAATGTGCTCAATATGTATAGTGTAATGCTTAATCCATATAATTAAGCTCAATATAGATATTATTAAGTTGAGATAAAATTAATTAAACTAAGTGACTATGATGCAAGTGTAATGACCAGATGTCCCTCTATTATACAAGTGCAAAATTTATTCACATGATCAAACTAAGAACATATATCTGAGTGTGTGTATTATCATACAAGGATTTTTATTGTTGGTAATCCTTACCAAACCAAATTTTAATTTGAAAATCTCAAATTAAGAATAAAATTGAAATATCATTTTAAATATAACCTTTTAAAAGACCAAACTTAGGTTGGGAGGTTCAGGCTAAAATCAAAGTAAAACCTCTTTAGTTATTAAATAATTAATGGCTATAGGAAGTTATCTATTGAGAAATTAGTTCAATAATAGTCATTATAATTGACAAGCTTTCTAATAATAACTAATAGGGGCAAATTACATTTTCAAATATAAGGGTATTTTGAAAATTTCTTTGATATTTTTCATTATTATCACTGAATAGTGAAAATGTATGAAATATTATAAATTAATTTGAAAGATTCTCAAAATATTTATGGATATAAAGCTTTTGTCATTTGACTTTGGAAAACTCAAATTAAAGCTTAAATTAAATTGAAATATCATTTTTTTATTATTCAAAAAAGAGCATTTTAATAATAAAGAATATATGACATGCAATGCATATGTCTAAGGCTTATTTAACTTTAGTCATATGATTATGTATATGAAATGACCATCTATGTATCACTACAGGAAAATCATTCATTATTGGTGAAATTTTTTAGCGGCTTTTCGGTGGTCAATTTTCTGGCAGCTTTCTAGCGGTTTTCTGATGGAAGACAATAAGACATGTTTTCTGGTGGAATTTTCTGGCGTAATTTCTCGACGGCTTTTCCGACGGCTTTTCTAGCTTTCCACTAACTTGGGCTGGCGGTCAGCGGGTAGTCGGGAAGACAGCAGGAAGTGCAGGAAGGCATCTAGGCGGGCGAGCAGGGAGCTTGAGAAGCCAAGGAAAGGCCAAAAAATTTTACTACCCGAAAAGGCCGCTGGAAAAATTTTTCTTACATGTGTTTTACCGCCGTAAATTTTTGCGTCATAAAACCCCGGGTAAATTCTAAAGCTATCAAAAAATGATCAATTTCTATTAGATAATATCGCCGGTAATAGGTGATTTTATTGTAGTGTATTCAATTATTAAAAAATGAAAAATGACTCAGATAAATTTTAATAAATTAGGATATGGTTGGAATAGTGAGACACATTCATGAAATGTAGGCTATAAAATGAAGGTCCACCCAAGTGCAAAATAATAATATGGAATATGTGAAATTATCACTTAAAAATATAAATATCATGTAAATGATTAAACCAACATTTAGAAAATTCAGAGATGTATATACCGACTCAAAAGCATTTCATAAATTTTTTTTAATTGATTTAAATAGGTTTTATATTTCAAAAATAATAAAAATTACTAAAATTTAACATTGTTGGCTAAAATCACATTATAATATTTGAATTTGTTCATATTGACCTCATTTTTATATGAGGTCATTAGATACTACCCAAACTCCTTATCATAAATTTGATGGTTAATAATCACCCATCTATCAATCATCTAACCAACAATCAACACCAAAATAAACCTCCAGTCAAACTTCAATTGAACTCTAATCAGAATTCCTACATTCAATATATATATCAACTTGTAATCACCTGTACAATTACAACGTTGCACTGTAATCATGTGGTTTAGTGCATTGTCTAGCTTAGTGCACTGACATCATTAGTCTTAATCTAGCTCACAATCATCAACCAATTCACTTAGCCTGCAATCAATCAACACTTTAATCTTCTAAACAATCTAGTCTACAAACCAATTAGTATGCACTTCCAGCACTCAATCATCAACATTCAACTACAATAATTGCACTACTAAATAAAAATAAATTTTGAAAGAGATTCAATTACTTAATTTAAAATAAAAAATAATTAAATGAAACACAATTGAGATAAATTATTTTGTAATAATGGAATGTAAATACAAAATGTTTCATAATGATTCTCTTTTATATTGATGATATTTAGAGCATATGCATTACCGATCGCTCAGTCAAGCGTAAAGAGATAAAGGATAGATTAAACTCTTCCAACCTTAATATCACTCTAAACTCTCAAAGTCTGTCACCCTATGAAAATCTTAGAAGAGTAAGTAAAACGTGAACTGTTAAAACTCTATCATGATAATTCATCTCTATAATTTTGATACATGACAAGCACTATTTCTATGCTTGCATCATATCAATCCAATATACCCGGTTGTGTTTGCTTTTCTATTCATAGGCTCATCATTACATCTATTATTAATTACACATATGACCACTATATGCATTAAATGAAGACCTGCTATATTGAAAACATCATAAAATTATTGATTAAGAGAACTCATTATTAACCAATATTTCATTTTCACCATCAATCCAAAACAAGAGAATTTGGCCAGACATAAAGAATAAGTGAAGCATATTCATTTTTAAATTTGCAAAAAAGAAAGAAATTATAGAAAAAAAGATATCACCGGATGGTTCAATGATCTCATCTACACTCCTCCTTTAACTTACAAAATTGCTTCAACAAGCACTCTAATAAAATGTATCTAGTACTTCTCTAAATTTACTTTGTTGCCACCCCTAAGGAAAATAATCAAAGAAGCACTATAAAGTCTGAAATTAAATAAGCATTTGAACTCCTCTACTAACATTACATACAATCTATTTATAAAAAATATTGAAAATGGATTCTAACACCATGGCGCTCGAGACACTTATGCCCCGGCTCCCATAAAATGAACCAACGCCACAACATTGAAGGTTTCCTCTGTTGCGGTGCTTACTGATATGGACCTACTATTTAATGAATCAACGCGTCGTTTCACTAGAAGATTGTGGTCTAAACAGTTATAATTGTATTGCCACGATGCTACTGATGGTTGAGCACTGCGATGTCCATGTGATACTCCCTTGACTTAGTGAAATTGGAATTTGGAGTCGTGGCGCTGTGCAAGAATAGACGAGGCTTTGCGGCATTGACTCCTCTGACGCTGACGTTATGACGCTGGGATACTTAGCTGGGCTATGTGACATTGATTCCTTCAATGTTGTGGCGCTGTCAAACATAGACTGGGCACTTCCATGTCCATATTCGGCGCTTCGGAGGTGTCAATGATGGTGCTTCAATGGTATTGTGTCTGATGTTGCTGCGCTATAACAACATATTTTCACTAATAAATTAACACATAAAATATAACATTATTTACACTCATCACTTGTTGAGTTTGATTTATTAAACTCACCCGTTGTATCTTTTTACAACAGGTTTGGCAGGTGTGTTTGGTGGGCCATCACCTCAGGAGAAGGGTTATCAACATATGCCTATTTTTAGTATTTCATATTTTTTAATAGTTTATTTTGAAGGTTGTGTAGTTAATTTTCTATTTACTATTCTATTCATATTCCTTCTAGTTGTATTAGAACTATCATTATTTGAATGTACTAATTATTTGTATTTAATTAATGAATTGGCTTTTAATTGACTCTCTTTATTCACTTTTGTATTTTTATATCATGTTGTATCACTTGTATATGAATGCTTCCCTTTTTAATACAAAATAAGTCTTATATCCCTTCATTACATCCCGTGTTGCCGGTGTGTACCGCCTTTTGGACCTAGGGTGTGACATGGACCTTGGAGGAGAACTTGTTGGTTTGTCCAATCCTTTATGGTGCACTTAGTGCGATCCAAAGAAATGGAGCAGTTGTTATCAACTGTACGTTTAGAAATTGAAAGGAGATTATGTGATTGATATGGTACATGAAAAATAGATGGCAGAGAAAGCCTATGTGAAGATGTAAGTAGTAGATAGGGATGTCAAAACGGGTCCGCGGGTCGGGTTAGGGTCGAACCTGGATTGACCTGGCTCAAAACGGGTTGACCCTAACCCGAGCTGTTTTCACAAACGGGTCAGGAAATCTAACCCAGACCCCCGACCCGTGCGGTTATGGGTACGGGTTGACCCGACCCGACCCGCGAACCCGGGATGCGCTTGCGAACAGACCGTCAAATGCACTTGCGAATAGCTAACTGAGACCAGGATGCGCTTGCGAACAGACCGTCCGATGGCTTGACCCCTTGAGCGCGACGATGGTGAGGCCAGCACCCAGTAGTGACTGGTTGGGAAGGCATCGTCCGGGGAGTCTGTCGCTTGCAGTGGTCGCCTGCTGGTGCGACAGAGCAAACGTCTTGTGGTGCGGCAGACCGGATTGACGGACGCAACAGACCGCTCAGCAGATGCCTGACGCGGGACGACGACATGAAAAAATGATGCGACAGAGACATGGATTGGACGCTTGACGCGGCAGATCGCAGGGCGATGCGACACGGCGACGGGCTGACGATGGGTGAGGCGGGAAATTGAATTTCACGAGTCAAATTGTGTCGACCCGATGGTTTTTGAGTCAACCCGAACCCGACCCATTTTTTCAAATGGGTCGTATATCCGAACCCGACCCATTTCACAAATGGGTTGACCCAAACCCGGATTTTTCCTGGTCGGGTTCGGGTCGTGTCAAAAATTGACACCCCTAGTAGTAGACACTTTCCAGAATAGAGAGCCAGCAATAAGATGGCGTTGCCCATCAAGACTTGGTTGGAATCAAGATGAGCAATGAGTTGGCGAACATATTGAAGATCAGAGTTAAATGTGGAGTGGCTCCATTGTCCAAGTTCCAAGAGTTTGAGGTTGATGCATCTATTAGCAACAGTCTCCACTACCTAAAGAATATTCACTGTCACTAACTAACCATGTGATGATAGCACCATTCTACTCTTATCTCCACCCTACACGTGTACTCACTCATCGCTTATATACACTATACACTGTAGCAAGATGAAACTATGGAATGCACTCAAAAGATTGCAATGCTCTGTGTGCTCTTTCCTTTCTCTCTTTATTCTAATGTACAGGTAAAGAAGACAGTGAAGAACTTCTACATGGTATCAGAGCAGGTATGAGGAAATCAACTCCTCAGTAGCTCCGACTATGTCGCAGTCATCTTCTTCACAGACCACCAATCAGACAACCTCCAATGCCGCAGATCAGCCTTCCATACCTTCACCGCTCAAATTGGTTTTGTCGCACATCAAAACCATCGTACCAGCATCCCTCTCTAGCGATAATTATCCGATCTAGAAGTCACAAATCCTCAAGCTCCTAAGAGCCAATGGCTTCGACAACCATATCGACACTGCAACCCTACCTCCGCCGCGTCGTCTTCAGCAAATTGACGGTAGCCAACTCCCTAATCCAGCATATGTTCAATGGCAGTTCATAGACCAAAATTTAGCAGCAGCTCTCTGTTCAACAATTTCCCCCTCAATCCTCCCCTATGTGCTCCATCTGGATGGATGCTCCGAAATCTGGCACATACTAGAGCAACGACTTCAAGCCTCCAACCACTCAAGGGTCATTCAATTGAAAAATTAGCTACACAACATCACTGTGAAGAATCTCTCAATGGTGCAATACCTCACCTCCATCAAAACCCTGATCGACAATATCGCTCCTGCTGGATCGAACATCGATTATGAAGACATCGTGCTGTACGTACTTAACGGACTGCCTCCATCCTATTAGGCTTTCAAAACAGCCATTCGCACAAAGCGCGACCCTCTCAGTCTCGATGAGCTCTACTCATATATGTTGACTGAGGAAATCAATTTGGCTGCGGAGTCTTCTAAAGCGCCTCTCTCAACCGATACCAATTTGGCACTCTTTACATCTCGCGGGCGCGGACGCCGAGGTCACTCACCCAGCTATCAGAATACTGGAGGTCTCTCGACATCATCATCACCTACCATGTGTCAAATATGCAACAAACGTGGCCACACAGCTGTGCAATGTTGGCAAAAACTGAACATAAATTACACTCCAGCTCCACCATCGACACCTACCAAAGCTCTGGTTGCAGACACGGCTCAACCCACTCAAGACTGGTACATCGACTCCGACGCCTCATCCCATTTCACTCACACAGTGGACAATCTACAACCACCGACCTTTTATCAAGGTATGGATAACATAATTGTTGGCAACAGACAAAACCTCCCAATTGCAAATTCTGGTCCTGGCATTCTTCCCACCCCAAGCCGTAAGCTCTTTCTTTCTCAAATCTACCATTGTACCAAGCATCACTCCAATGGTAACATTGCCAAATACAAGGCTAGGCTGGTTGCTCAGGGCCATCGCCAAGAACATGGGCTTGATTATCATGAAACTTTTAGCCCTGTTGCCAAAATGCCCACGATTCGGGTATTACTCACTGTTGCCCTCCATCACAAATGGCAAATACATCAACTGGATGTTGCCGATGCTTTCCTACATGGGGATCTTCAAGAAACGGTTTATATGTCCCAACCCAAAGGCTTTGAAGATAATCTTCATCCAACCCACGTATGCCTCCTAAAAAAAGCTATATATGGCTTAAAACAAGCCCCAAGACAATGGTTCAATACCTTTTCCTGCTATCTACTATCTCTCAGCTTCAATCATAGTCAATCCGATCATTCCCTCCTTACACTCGTCCAAGGTACAACTTATATCTATCTCCTCATCTATGTAGACGACATCCTCCTAATTGGCAACAATTCAGAAGCCATTTCTAACTTCATTACTCAAATTAGCTCTAAATTCACAATGAAGTACCTCGGTCAGGCTCATAACTTCCTCGACATCACCATTCAAACCCATTCCAACTATTACTTCCTTTCCCAAATGCAATATGCCCACTCTATCTTACACCAAGCAGGACAAGTTTCCTGTAAACCCCTCTCAAATCCCAGTTTCACCAAACTACCTACCACACAGTTTTTCGATTCTATACTTCATAATCCTCTCATTTACAAACAAATCACTAGCTCACTTCAATACCTTAACATTACCAGGCCAGATATTGCTTATGCGGTTAATGTCCTATGCCAACATATGCATGATCCCCAACCACACCATTTTCACCAACTCAAGCGGCTGTTATAGTACATACACGAAAGTATTTGTTTCGGTCTTCCCATTCTCCCTGGCAAGCTGCAGCTCAGTTCAATGACAGACGCAGATTGGGCAAGTGATCCAGCTACCCGAAAGTCAACTTCAGGCTATTGTGCATTTCTATGAGCAACTCTCATCTCGCGGAGTGTAAAGAAACAGCACACGGTTGCCCGTTCCTCAACCGAAGCAGAGTACAGAGTCATTGCTGCAGCTACAGCCGATATCCTGTGGCTACGACATCTTCTTCATGACTTCAATGTCTCACTTGATGGGCCAACTTCGATATGCTGTGATAATATGTCTATCATAGCGCTTGCAAACAATCCAGTCTTCCATGCGCGACCTAAACACATAGAGATTGATCACCATTTCATTCGTGATCACATTAAAGCACAACATATCCAATTGACTCAAGTCAACACCTTAGATCAGACGGCAGACATTCTCACCAAACCGCTTTTTACAAAGCGATTCCATCTCCTTCATTCCAAATTGACGGATCAAATTGACTGTCCGACCGGATCCGTCAATTTGTGGGGAAGTATTAGCAACAGTCTCCACTACCTAAAGAATATTCACTGTGACTAACTAACCATGTGCTGATAGCACCATTCTACTCTTATCTCCACCCTACACGTGTACTCACTCACCGCCTATATACACTGTACACTGTAGCAAGATGAAACTATGGAATGCCCTCAAAAGATTGCAATGCTCTGTATGCTCTTTCCTTTCTCTCTGTATTCTGATGTGCAGGTAAAGAAGACAGTGAAGAACTTCTACAGCATCAACATGGAGAACTTGGTTGAACGTGGAAGTGGAGGGAGAGTAGGATAGGTCAATTCGATGTCAGCAAGTGAGTGCGGAATGATAGTGTTTGCCACAGATTTGACAGTCCATGAAGCTCTGTGCTTTGCTGCTTCTAGCGGATATCTGATAAGCGGGATGTTTAGGATGAGTAAAGGGATTGTTAGACCACATCGATGCAAATAAGAAGAAAAATGGCCATGTCCACGTCCTTGACTGCTTTGCAGTTGAATGGCAAACCATTTAGAATGTAAAAGATGATGTCTTCGATATCAATAGAGCCATTGACAACAGTAATGTCGTCAACAATTAATTTGACAAAGGATAGATGCTCTGTCATAGGCTGTTTTTTGATGGTGACGGAGTGAAATTCATTTTTAAGCTGAATAACTCGAGATCGATTTCTGGATTGGAGACTATGCTCGAGTGTGATCAAAATGGAATGGCATGAATTAAGATTAAAATTTCATTTGAGGCAGCTTTTTTGTCGCTTCTTAAAGCATCTTTCTAGTACAAAAAGTTTATTTTTTATTAAAAAGCTGTTTTAAGAAGCAATAAAAAAGTCGTCCCAAATGAAGACTAAGAATATAAGATAGGATAGACGGAGAGATAGTGGAGTGGAGGGCAGCATCTAAGTTCTGATCAATGAGAAGCCGTAGGTTGAATTGAGGATTGGAGGTGGGTTGACCTGTGTCGAAGATACCCATCAAATCCATTTATTGCGAATAATCTGAGGATTTGAGAATGCCAAGTTAGATAGTTATCGGCAAGAAGATGAATGTAGACAATATTTTTCATGTTGGTCATGAGAAATTTAATCTGAGAAGGAATTGGTGTGTCACCAAGTTTAATAACTGCAGAATCCACAGGAAGAAAGCAGAAAACAAAGAGAAAAAAAAAAAAGTCTGCTATTAAGGATTTTCTGCATGTATAAAGTAAGCTTTCAAATACCTGGATACAAGAAAGAGTATTGAGGACTGTGTTGCCCTTAGTTGTAAATCAACGGTGGATATAAGAGCAGCAGAACTGCATGAGTGTAGCTGGCGGCACCATTTCTGTGAGGAGGAAGTGGACATCCGACGGGTCCATGTTAGTGTTGGCATGAATGAGATTGGTGATTTTATGATACCAGAGAATCGTTATAACTATGTTAGGCAGAAACTTTCTTAAATTCATACTCCACATCTTCTTGACCTTTCAGATTTAATAAATTAAGCTTAAATCATCCCATCTTAATTGTAACTAGTGGTGGAAACATTCTACAGCAGCTGCAGAAATTTCTGCAGTAAGCTGCATTTCAGTATAATTCATCACAGCAATTATGTAAAGCTATATAGAAAATATTTTTAACATCAAGAAAATTGTCGCACAGAGAATAAAAGAAGGAACACAAAAAATGATATAATGATAAAATTGTTAGGGGTGGAAGTAAATCATGCAATGAAACAAACATGAAAATAGAAATGCAGCAGTAAGTAAAGAACACCAAGATTTAATGTGAAAAACTCGAAACCGGAAAAAAACCACGGAGCCACACCACACCAAAAAATCCATTATGAAGAATGGAAGAAATTTGTACATCTCTCTTCTCTCTCGTTCTCCCATTCTCTTCTATCTTACACTGTTCTTACACAATAACAAACAACGAAATACAATACATATAATCAAGGGACGCCACTCTTAAGAAAAATGAGAAAGAAAATCTGTCCAGTCCACCTCACAATGTTGCAGTAGCAGTTAGGAGCGCCGTGGCTGATCACTGCTGATATGGAATGAGAAATGGGGAAGAATACAGAATAACAAACAAACAAGAAAAGTTATTGTACAAAGAAATGCTTGTGCTGATCACTGCTGAAGAAAATAGAAACAGATAATCACTAACTGCTTTATTGATATTTACCTGTTGATGAGTTCCACACACAAATCATCGATGGTAGGTTTCCAGTCGCTGAACTTAAGAAAATAGAAAACCAGCTACGCAATGCAGAGAACTGAATGGGATGGCAAAAAAAGAAAAAAAAATGAAAATGAAGTGAATTATAACAAAATGTTCTGATACAAAAATTTATGAGAATAGGAGAACATTTGGCTAAACTCGATTGCCCTTTGCACGAGTAAGAAAATAGCCCGTTTGAAGAAAGGAATGATCCTAAAGAATCGATCTCTCTTTTGGTTGTTGAATCTCTATTTGATCGATCGATGCGTGATATTCTGAACTCTTATTTCTAACAGAATCGAACTGATATCCGGATTGATCAGAAGAAGAACCTTTCCATTGGCTAGAATCCGTTACTTAACAAAATAAATCTTGTGGAATCATATTGAATATTTGACAATACATTTCGTCAGGCGATCATGTTTCTCACAGGATTTCTCATTAGTTAAAAATAATAAGATACCGAATATTTAAACAACATAAGAAAAATTTCAATTATCTTTTTATTTATATAATTTGCCTTTCTTATATTAAATGTATATCTTTCTTAAAGCAGATTCTGCTTAAAAGCAGAAGATTTTGATAATTTTTTGGGAACAATAAAATATGAGATTAGTGGATGCTCTTATTGGACTGCGATTTATATATAACCTAATTGAGTTTGGGCAATCAATTGAAGGTTTGGGCTTTAAACCTTTAGAGAATGAAGGCTTCAGGAAACAACTGTTGTACATTATTAGAAAACCGGGTGAACGAGTAAGTCTAGTAAGTATATAGGAAGTATGTGAGAAGTTATAGCATCTGAGAAAGAAACGCGTCAACGGTAAATAAAATGAGAAAATGATTCAAAAGATGTATCTTTACCTCTTGTTTAATTTAGATTTTTTATTCTGTGTGGAGTCCGGAGGATGTCCGGATACCAAAAAAAATGCTCCACGTCACCCAAAAAATGTAATATGCTCGGTACCGAGCTCGGTACCAGCACTCGGTACCTCTCGGTACCGAGCGCTTAACCGGACGGTTCTACCGTACGGTGTCCGCACAGAGTAATAGCCGCACAGAATAATAGCTCGTTGCAGATTGACACCGATATGTGAATTAGTTGAATAATATGCATATTAATTACTAGCTTTGACATAGCTCCCTCCTTTGAGGCAAGTGCCTTGGACGATTCTTTGAGGGTGAATGTCCTGGCGATTCTTGAGAGCTAAAATGTTGGGCAAATCAATGTTGCTGAGTTCTTCGGGTGTAGAAGGCAAGTTCCCATAGATGAGTATCAAGTCCCTAGTTATGAGGGCGAGTCCCCTGGATAGGATATGTGCTAGAGTGGATGAGTCTTTTGCATGAGCTCGCAAAGCTTGATTGCATGCTTGACCTGTTCTCTTAGGGTGAGTATCCATGTCTCTAAAAAGGGACAATGTTCATTATCATCAATAACTCTAGAAGGTCACGTGTTTTGCGGGCTCACTTTGATCATGTGACCCACCACCTAATTGAGCTCCTTAATACCTATCAGAGACCTGCAACTAGGGGCGGAACCAGTCATAATTTTCACGAGAGGGGGGGGGGGACTTATAAGTAACTGTTGGCATATATATTGGGGGTCCAAGGGGGCAGCGCCCCCTGGCAGGGTACACAGGGTCAAGGGGCAGCGCGGAAAGAATTTGATATACTATTTCTCTTTGTATTTGGTTCATCATTCCCTAATAATAACACATCTATACAATATATTTAATTATATTGGGGGAAATTGCCTAAAGACCATAATATTTTAATATTTTTAGTGGGGGATTGTCTAAAAAGTAAAAACCCTTGTAATAAAGACTAAAAAATAAATTGAAGGGGATAAATTATCTAAATAATAGTATAGTAAACAAAAATAAAAAATCATCATTCCCTAACAATAACACATATACACAATATATTTAATTATATTTGGGGAAATTGCCTAAAGACCATAAATTTTAATATTTTTTAGGGGGGAATTGTCTAAAAACCATAGTAATAAAGACTAAAAAATAGATTGAAGGGGGACAAATTATCTAAATAATAGTATAGTGAAAAAAAAATCCAGGGGGGCAACCTCCAAAGGATTTCGCCCCTGCTTGCAACTTACCTATATATGTATAAGCATACAGACATAGCATATATATTTATATAATCTGCCATGATTTCATTTGAACTCAAGATCTATTTGAGATAATTTCTTTTATTTTTTTTCTATCACTGCCATACTTCTATTTGAGTACATTTTTTTTTAGGTGAAAATATGTTTTTTATAATGAAATCTACTAAATAGTGGTAGCTATAAAAAACTGATCACTGGCATTCTTCAATATATATATATATATATATATATATATCATAATAAATTTATAATTATATTTATAAAAAATTATAGCAGCCCCCATACGAACCCTCCATTAGAGCATGAAATAAAAATATCTCTTATCAATTTAAAACATTAGCTAAGCTCATACGCATACTAAGCTCATACGCATATCTAAGAAAATACCATACTATTAAATTTATTCAGATTTTTTTTTTGGAACTTTGATTCAATTAAGGGTTAGTTTGAAATGACTTTCTTACTGCTTCTTAAAGTTGTATTTTAGCAAAAAATTAATTTTTTTGTACTAAATTTTTTTTTTAAGAAGCAGTAAAAAAGTCGTCCCAAATAAAGCCTAAGTCAAACTCACACACACATGACAGACATAAGCTTCGAACCCATGACCCAACTCTTAATTGATAGTCAAAGCTCCCAACCAATAGATCAAAATATGCTATGTATTTATCAAATTTTGATTGATGCAACAAAGCCAATCTACCTATTGCCAATTTAAGGAGTAGGGGGCAATGAGAGATGACAGTTCCATACATAGCATGTGATTGGTTGATCGCCTCTTTAAAATCTTAGCTGGATTCTTATTATGCAAAACTGCAAATGCATTGAAATCATTCTCTTCTTGTTTCCTACCACAGGGCCTGAATAATATATATTCTGGCCCACTAGTTCGACTTATAACCTCCAAAAAAATATTGGATTTTCTACAATTTGTAAAATTGCTAATTTACAAATTTTATAACACAATAATTACATTTTTATTCGTATTATTTGTTGAAAAATATTTTTTATTGATATTAACTTGTGTCGTATCATCTCATGAGTATTCGATAAATTTTATGTTAGCTGTCGACTACCTAATACGAGTGTCTATTTTTTCATCAATGACTTGAGAGACTTGAGAACGACATTATTAAATATTTTATCCCCACGTAGTGGGATAAAGACTTGTTGTTGTTATTAACTTGTGTAATATAGAAAAACAATAAAATTATACTTTTACTTAATTGCATATAATTATAATTTTAAATAATTTGAAAGAAAATTATTTAAGTAATATATGAATAATAATTATTTCATGGAGCCTACGTGGTTACATCTATGGGTGTCAAAAAATGACCAGATCCAAATCTGATATCTGAAAATTTTAGGTTTGGGTTGACCCATTTAATAAATGGGTCGGATTTGATTCAAAATTTTGGCCATTTATTAAACAGTTTAGGTTGACTCACCAACTCGATTTTGACCAATTTCATTTATTTTCTCCTTATTTTTTTTATTTGTTGTATGATTGCCTTATTTTTTATTAATTAATCTAAAATATATTGTTAAAAAGTAAAAAAAAAAATTTCAAAATGAGTTTTCGGATTGGGTTCGGATTATTCAATTGCAAGTGAGTCGGATTTCGATCCACATTTTGACCAAATTATCAAACTGGACAAGTTCAGGTTGATCATATTCAAGTTGGGTTAATTTTGGGTTAGACCTGAACCTAATTCGTTGACATGTTTTTACTCCCCTAGCTACACCATCTTAATGCTGTGATATAAATTAAGCTATGATATAAATAAAATGTTTTACAAGGGCACAAATGCCTTCTCTAATAAAAAAAATATTAATATGCAAAATTACTTGATATTTTTATTAGTAAATATTAAATTCTTCTCTTCAGATAATAAAATTAATGTATAAGCCCTACTAAGAAAATTGTTAGATATTTATAATATTTTCATAATTTTTATGGAAGCAATATTATTAAAATAAATCTAATGAAATTTATATTTGTAGTTAAATAGTTTTACTTTTAAGACTAATGAGCATTTGAAACAACAAAGGTCACTGCCTGCCGTTTGGAATATGATGACTTAGTGCAAATTATTTAATTATTTATGCAAAACTTTTTTTATATATAAAAATAGAAATATTGAATTTTGAAATAAGATATGAGTGGCATGGGTTTGATTTGTCATATTTGATGAGAACAAGGGCCTAACTATGCTTTTATTAGTGCGAAATATCGCTATACCACAGCCGATAGTGGCAACGGTCACTTTCTTCTCTTTTTGTTTTCATCAAAGAGCACTTACAATTAGTAGGAATTTAAATGAGGTAAGAGAAATCTGATATATCAATTAATAAAATTCCGTGTACTTATTATTTTTTTTTTGGGAAGAACCGGGGCATAGCCCATTTTATTAAGATAAAAAAGGAACAAAACGACATACATGGAAACAAAGTCAAAACAAAGACAAATACAGACAAAGACTAAAGTTCAACATAAGCAGAACCCACCAAAGAGCTAACACAAAGACTGAAACTAAACCAAAGGAAATCAACAAATACAAACAATAAAAAGACAATAACTTCTGTAACAGCCGCAGAAACCTCCAGATGAAGCAACTGGAGATCTCCCGCTCCAGCCGAACTAGGCAAGGCCAGAATTATTCAGTAGAATTGAAATTTTTCAAGGAGATGATGATGATGCTTCCAGGTGCAAGTTTTGACCCGAATAGCATTTTTTATTGTAATAATAATGTTCTCCGAAGTATTCCATTTGTTGGCAAATTTGCGATTATTCCTTTCTCTCCAAAGATGATACACGGTGCATCCAATAATTAGCCAGCAGAAAATCTTTTCCCATTTGGACATAAGAATCTGGTTATCCATGTAATCAAAGACCTGAATCAAATTTGGTCTAAGTAAGAAAGAGTTTAATTCAGGAATAAGCTTGTTAATGACATTAAAAGTAAAATCACAATTAAAGAAAAGATGATTGTGATCTTCCTGGACATTGTTGCAAAAACAGCAAACCGGATTGACCTGGATAGATTTTTTGATTAACAAATCAGCAACTTTCAGTTTCTGCAGAATAGCCATCCAAGTTAGAATAGAATATCTAAGTGAGTAAGATTTATACCACACATATTTGTGCCAGTTCACCTCCTCTAAATGAGCATAATAAGAATTCAAAAAATTAGTGAATTTCGGGTTTAAAGAGCCCTCCCAAGCCAAAGCCGGTTGCTCTTTAATCTCAATGGCGCAAATAACATATCTCATATTATCGGGAATATAGTTTGGAAGGGCCCAAACATTGTCCTTAATACCACTATTAACAGATAATCCAGTGCACATATGATTTATCTGAAAAAAATCAGATAAAGACTTCCCTTTTATCCAAGGATCCCAGCATAAAGAAAACTTGGAAGTAGAATTAACATTTAAAGCTAATTGATTCTTAATCTTATAAGCAGTTGAACAGATAAGTTTCCAAAATTTTGAGGCTTTGGCAGCCGGAGGCTTCCAGGGGGAGTAGTATTTGCTTTTGAACCAAGAGTAAATCAAACTATCCCGAGTAAGCATATTCCAAATGAAAGTGCATTGATAACTAAAATAACAAGCATCAATAGAAAAAATACCTAAACTGCCTTTTTGCTTTGGGATAACCTCTCCCAAGCAATCATATGGACTTTCTTACCATTAATGTTCCCATGGTATAAAAATTTAGAACAAAGCTTGCTGATAGTCTTACAAATGGCTTTAGGTATGATAGACCCTTTGATCCAATAGGCCAGTGTATTAGAAATAGTGAATTTAAGAAACTGAACTCTACCAGCTAAAGAAAGAAATTTCACCTTCCAGCCTTCAAGAATAAAAATAATTTTATCTAAAAGCACTTGGAATTGATTAGCTTTCAGCCTTTCTGGAGATATAGGAATCCCCAGATAAGTAAGGAAACTACTCCTCTGCGTAATACCCAAAATGTTACAAAATTGATCTGTATCAGCAGTGTTATTAGAAAAAATAATAGAGCTTTTAGTGGGATTGATGTTGAGACCAGAAGAATCCGCAAAATCAGTAAGAATATTCATAAGGTTAAAAGCATTATGAGCTTTGGCCATCCCAAAAACAAGAAGATCATCAGCATACATAAGGTGATTAAAATTCTTGCCATTAATCTTAAAAACAGGATTATTGTTCCCCAAATTATTCGACGTGAGACTGCAAGAAAGGGCATCCATAACAATACAGAACAGAAGGGGTGATAAAGGACACCCTTGTCTCAGGCCTGAGGAGGAGTTAAAAAACCCCTCCAAGGACCCATTCAGGCAAATAGAAAAATGCACATTAGAAATACAACATTTAATCCAATTAATAAACATATCAGGAAAACCTTTATGCCTCATCCTATTAATCAGAAAATTACGAGAGACAGTATCAAAAGCCTTCTTGATATCTAGCTTAGCACAAAAAAGATTTCTATTAAAATTAAATTCTCTAAGCATTTCAGAAGCAAGCAGAATGTTGTCAGTGGTGCTTCTGTTATGAATGAACCCCGCTTGGCTCTCGTGAATAATAAAAGGTAAGACCGTCTTCATACGGTTAGCCAAAAGCTTAGCAATAATTTTATAAAAAACATTGCATAACGAAATAGGCCTGTAGTTATTAATATTAGAAGCATGCGGTTTTTTAGGAATAAGAGTAATAGCCGAAGCTTTCACCCCTTTTGGAAGGTGACAAGAAGTGAAAAAACTTTTAATAGCTTTGCATAACTTATGCCCAATAATATGCCAAGCTTTTTTATAAAAATCAAACGTATATCCATCAGGACCAGGGGCAGAGGAAGAGGAACCATTAAACACCACATTTTTAATCTCTAAATCAGTAAACGGCAAAGTTAAGGAATCAGCCAAATTCAAGGGAATAATGTTGCCAACAGGAATATTGAAATCATTCTCATTAACAGGTTTTGGAGAGTTAAAAACTTCTTTAAAATGTTTTATGATAGCATCAGCAATACTATCCTTGTTATCAAACTTGCCCTCAGAGGTTGAGATTTCTTTGATGACATTAATATTGTTTCTAGATCTAATTTGAGCAAATAAAAAACCAAGATCATTTTCACCATTCCTTAACCATTTAGTCTTAGCTCTTTGGGATAACCAAGAGGTCCAAGCTTTGCTAAGAATATTCAGATTGTCACAAGACTGTTTGTAAAGTAAATTTAAATTCATGTTCAACGGGTCCTCCTGCAAGTCCACAATATATTGTTGTTGCTTATGCTTTAAATCATTAATAGCGTCTAAAAGATAGCAAGAAGAAGACCAATTTTTACTCTTAAGAGAAATTTTAAGAATCTGCAAAGATTTATAAAAAGCAGCAATAGAACTACAATTAAAATGTCTATCAAAAGCATTAAGAACAGTCTCCCAAAACCCTTCCATGTTAACCCAGAAATTTTTAAACATGAATCTAGACGGATTTTTTTCACAATTAGAAACAACTAAAATTAACGGAGAATGATCAGAGTTATGAGTAGGAAGAACTTTATAAAAAGCATCATGAAACCTCTCAAGCATAGCATTGTTCGTAAGCATTCTATCTAGTTTAATATGAATAGGAGAATCAAGTCTTTGGTTATACCAGGTATAGAAAAGACCAACATAAGCTAAATCAAGAAGACCACAATCAAAAATAACTTTGTTAAGCTCACCCAACTGACTATTATGAGAATTCTGGCCTCCGGATTTCTCATCCTCAGATCTATAACAGTTAAAATCACCCATGATAACCCAGGCCATAGATGGATCCGGCACCAGATTTCTCAACTGATCCCATAAAATGTTCCTATCATAAACATTATTAGCTGCATATATAACAGAAATTAAAACAGGTGGTTGAGTACCTACATTGACAGTGCCATGTATGATTTGAGAAGTAATAAAGAGGGGAGAGAAGGTGATAATAGACGGGTTCCATTTAATCCAGATCCTACCTGGATTAGAATGCTCAAAGTTATAATACTATCTTCAGTATTAAAAATCTTATGAGAATTGACGAACCAAAGGTCATTAACCGACTCTTTGTTAACTTTAGCTTCTAAAATGCACAATAAACCAAGATTATTAGCAGAAACCAGCTCTCTACAAGCTTTAACCTTGTTAGGGTTATTGAAACCCCTAACGTTCCAACAGCCAATATGCGGAAAAAACATTAATGTTTAGAGTTTTTCCCCTTCATGGCCGACTTAGCTCTAGTAGTCATAGAGACCGGTGAAGAATGATTTTTTTTTCCAGAAGAGGAAACTTCAGTAATATAATTAGAAACATGTAAATTACTTACAGAGCCAGTATCCTCCATCACTTGGTCTGGAGGATCATCTGTTTGAAGAGCCGAGAATTTGTTTGACAGCATTACCTTAGCTGGAGGGATTTCAGCGAGAATAGAAGGTTGCCCAGAGGAGGAGCTTTCTTCAATAGGAGAATTCAGATTAGGAATAATTGCTTCATTTTTAATGCAAATATTAGGAATCAGAGGAGAACTTTCCTTTTCTAATACCTGAGATAATTTTGGAAAGGTGTTAACAGTCATGTTATTTCCTTCCAAAATTACCTTTTCCGGATATGTGGGTATCGCCGGAGCTAAAATTTCCTTATCCGGAGAGGTGGGCTTCACCGGAGAGGAATAAAAGGAAGATTCATTGGATGGGGCGATCATGCACGAACCATAGGAGGCCCAATATTACTTAGCTTTAGGAGGTGAACAATTATCACTTAGGAGGAATGTTTTCAGGGACTAAGTGGGACTAAGTGGCCAACTCAGTATGTTGGAGTGGCAACAGTGTCACACTTAAGGTGTCACAATCCAAACGGGCTAAGTCCTATCGTGTTGGTTTGTAACAGGCCGATCCCAAGATTTGAGTTTTAGAAACTATTTAGATTTTTTTGTCCAATTTTATCTTTAAAATAAATAACAAACCACATAATTGCTAATAATTTTCTAGCAAATAGAAAATTAACTCATCTATTTTTTTTTTCATTTATCATCATTAGTTTTTTAATCAAGATTTTTTTAATAATATAAAATAACATAATTGCCAAAATTACCAATGTAGAATCTCTGAAAAAAATCTTAATTTTTAGAATATCTATCTCTATCACATACATAAAATTATAAGGTGAAACTTTTATAGGTGTAAAATTATCCTTATTTTTAGATCACAAAAATAAAAATTAAATAAAAAATTCTAAAAATATTATATTTTTTATGACTAAGATAGGCAAAATGTCACCTTTTTCGATCTGAGCAACTATTAGAACTGGGCTGTTAGCTGAATATGACTTGAAGTGGCCCAATTTTGACTTTCTCTATTTAAAAATCCCCCTCATTAGCTAGCGACCCTCCTCATAAATGGAATGAATTTAATTAATAAAAAAGGTTTTTTTTTTTAATTTTAAAATTAGACCCAACACCACGGTGCTCCCTCAGGGAGTCCACAATACCATAACACTCCCTCAAGGAGCCCACAACACCATGGTGCCAAATCCAGTGTCGAAGGAGCTCAACATTACAGTGTTGCCTACCCCAATGTTGTGGTGCCATAGGAGGAAAATTTTAATTTCCAAAACATGCAAACAGATCCACCAAGTCCTACTTCAAAGCACATGTAGACTTTCATATACACAAAATATTTCTAAACATATGAAAAATGTTCAAAAGAAAAAAAAAAATCAATGGATTACCTTTCTCAGATCAAGTCAAAACATGTTGAACTGTATACTGATCTTGGAGGTGTCAAAACTCTCCTCTCCTAAGAAAAATATCATCGTAGATATTTCAAAACTTAGACCATTAGAATAAATTAGGAAACAACTACTTTATCTCAAATTCCTTCTCCTAAGTAGCTTCTCTATGTGTTCTATTCTTCTAGTGAACTTAAACTATTAAAACCTTTTTTGTTTCTTAATGTCTTAACATAATATGCCATACTTTTATCTAATTCTTCTCTATAGCTCAGTTTGGAACATACCTCAACTTCTTATATAGATATTTCATTCTAAGAACCAGATACCCACTTTCTCCGAAGTGACATAAAATAGGTTGTGAATGCATGTCATATGATTTGGCAATAGTAATATGTAAGAAGACTTTCCAATCCTTTCAATTAGTTCAAAAGTTCCCACATACCTTGGACTTAGCTTTTATATTTTCCCAAACTTGTTAATGCCTTTCATCAGCTTGATTTTCATATATATAAAAAGTCTCTTACTTGAAACTCTACTACTCAGTGCTTGACATCATAATACTATTTATTTCTATCCTGCACAACATTTAATCTAGCCTTGATCAAATGATTTTTTTAGTAGCGTCATCGACTAAAGCTGGCCCAATTAGATTCCTTTCACCCACCTCTGTCCAAGATAGAGAGGTCTTACATTTCCTACCAAACAAAGTTTTATAAGGGGTCATACCTATGCTTGATTGAAAGATGTTGTTATAAGAAAAATCCAATTATAGGGATATAATCTTGCCAACTACTGTCAAAGTCTAGAACACACAATATCTAAAGATCTTCAAGTATTTGAATGTTCTTTGGAGATTATCTATAAGCTTATGGATGAAAAGACCTACATAAATGTAACTTTGTTGAATACCCTTCTATAGTCTAAAGATGAACCTTCCATGCATCTCTTTAGAAATAATCACTCTCAGAATTCCATGCAATTATATAATCTCCTGCACATACAATTATTCCAATCAGTTTAATGAATCAAACTATTTGATAAAAAACATGACTATACAACCTATATGGCATTATGCCCCTTTCTCAACCTAAGAAATCTCATAGAAAAATTCATGGTTACTTCTTCCCATTTTTCACTCTAAAATAGGTAATAGTTGCAGAAAACCTCCTGATCGTTGATGTTCTGCTTTTACTAACTGATAGGCTTCACATTTAGAAATAAAATCTATTACATTATTTTTTAATATAGCCCGCTAGAATATACCTTCTAGATCATAGATATCTTACTACTTCTTGGATGAATGATACAGCCAGAATAACGAGCTTTGTACATAATAACAAATCTCAAATCTCTAGAATTAGAAACCCATAATCAATTCTTACAGAAAATAACTTTAGAATCAAATATTTACAGTTCAAATTTCTTACTATACTTAATTTGATAAGTTAGTTTCAGATATTTTGCATAAGATTCTAAGATCCTTAAATCCTTTTTGTAGAGATGATTGTATAATCATATAAGCCAAAATACTAGAATCTCACTCAATAGGATTAATAACTTCCAACTGAAGTATATCCATTTCCCAAATAAAAAAATCATCGAAGGTAAGTTGAATATGTGATATTCCAAAAGACTTCTTGCTAAGAGCATATACTTTTATTAGGCTAATATTAAATTATCAAATCATAATCAGCTCAAGACATCTCCTTCACCTTAGATTTAAATCCTTTTGAGTGAATATATACTTCAAAATTTAATAATCAATAAAAATCTCATATTTGATTTCATATAAATAGTGTCTCCAAATGTTTAAAACAAACACAATAGTAGTAAGTTCCAAATTTTGTATTGGATAATTTCTCTCATATGGCTTTATTTGTCTAGAAGCATAAGTTATAACATTTTTGTGTTGCATTAGGGCATATCCCAATCATTTCAGTGAAAGATAACTGAATGCTTGAAATCCTTACATACTGGATAGAAACATAAGAATCATAGCATAAGTCAAACAATCATTTAACTTTTGAAAGCTAGCTTCATAATCAGAAGTTCAGGTAAAAAATTATTGACATTTGTGTCAGTCTCATTAGAGGTGTAGAAATTTGAGAAATTTTCTTTTTCACAAACTTCTTGTTATAACTGGCCATGCCTAATAATGTGTATCTCAATTATAGTTGTAGGCCTTGGTCAATCAGTAATAGCCTGTACCTTCATGGGATCTACATAAATACCTACGCTACTCATCATAAACCCCATGAAAGAAATGCACTTTAACCAGAACTCACACATGAATAGCATATAGTTTATGCTGCTTCAGAGTCTCTTATTGAATAATCTTCAGAGTACTGAATGATCCTCCTAAGAAGAACAATAAACAAAAATATGATTTACAAAAATGATCACAAATTGATCCAAATATTCTTGAATGACCCCGTTCATCAGATCCATGAACATTGTTGGTGCATCAGTCAGCCCAAAAGGTATGACTAAGAACTCATAGTGTTCGTATCAAGTGCTAAAGGTAGTCTTCATCATATATGCTTATGTTACTTTTACCTGATAGTATCCAAATCTTAGGTTAATCTTAGAAAAAAAATAAGATTCATAAAGCACATTAAATAAATTATTAATCATAGGTAGATGATACTTATTCTTAAAACAACCTTATTCAATTATCTATAGTTAATATACATACGTACCATACGATCTTTATTATTCATAAATAGAATTGGTGCTCCCTATAAAGACATGCTAGGATGAGAAAATCCCCCATCCATTAACTCCCAAAGCTATACTTTCAACTCTTGAATCTTATTAGGTGCCATCCTATATGAAGTCTTAGATATTAGAGTTGTACAAAAAAGTACATCAATACAGAACTCAATATCTCTATCTAAAGGCAAACTCACTAACTCTATAGAAAAAATATTTAGAAATTCTCGTACTATCAAAAAATCAAAAGGAGAACCAAAATCTATACTCTTACCCCAAACCAAGGCTAAGAATAACTCATAACCTTTCTTCCATAACCTATCTACTTGCACAGTAAAAATTAAGAAAGATAAATTTCCTTTAACTCCCTAAAATAAGTAACTCTCACTTCCCAGAAATAATGCGACTCTTTTCTTCAAACAATCAATCTGAGGTTCATGCCGACCCAGCTAGTCAATACCTATAATAACATCAATTTTAGAAATGGATACCAAAATCAGACAATATCTTCACTTCATACTAAATATCTCTAATTTTAAAAAGCATTCTATACTAACTATCATATTATTTCCAGCCAATAAATTAATAGATAGAGAAAAAGGTAGTAATACGAAAGGTAAGTGCAACAAATTAAAGTGGCGCTAAAAAATAAATGAATGAATAACTCTAGATTAAAATAAAATATGATAAGGATGATAAAAAATATGTGTTGTATCTGTAACAACGTCTGGTGTATCTTGAGCCTCATGTTGAGTTAGACTATATACACATTCCTGAATCAGAGCTGGTGCAATTAAACCACTTGGCTCTCTTTTTCTTGGGAGCATTCTATTTATATAAAGCCTAATATCGAATCAAAACTGCTATCTCTACTAGAAGATCCCTCAAAAAACATGCAGAGTGTAACTATCCTCAATCTCCCCATTGATCAGATTGAACTCTAAGACCGTGGCTCAGATCATTATTTGAGTCCTTTATGTGGATACTCAACTACCATGTGTCCAACCTAGAGGTACACATGAGTTAAGCTAACTCACGAGCTAACTTAAACTCGAGTTTTTAATGAGCTTTTGATTTAATCTTATCGAGAATCTCGTTTGAGCTCTTGATAAATTTTGCTCTTGTTATATTATCGAGCTCAAGTTTGATCCCAAGCACGTTAGACTCGAGTACTTATTGAGCAACTTGAGAGTAAGGCCGAATGAGCTAAACCTTCTCTACAAAACCTAGATTTGCATATATAAGTAGTGAATCGAGTGGGCCAACTTTCAAGCAAATAGTGATAGAAAATAAACAAATATTAGGTTTTCAATGAACCGCTAAATATGTATTTTTTTTTTCTTTTGGTCGTGTGCTTTGGTTTGCCATTCGCTCATCCGTGAATTAGGGCTTCTCTCTTCATCATCTGTTTTGGTTCATGAGCATAAGGAACAAAGGCAAGTCGAGGAGTTGAGAGTGGAGAGACATCCATATTGGCCCAAGTATCCTATCTCTCTATTGGATCTAAAAAATTTCATTCATTTTTCAATAATTGTTATACTTTGTGGACAAAATAAATGATATGAACACTAATTTGGGATTTTGTTTTTCTTTAGATAAATATGCATAATTAGCATTAATTAACTCAAAAGATAACATAATATCATATTATAGACTTGTTAAAAGAAATAATTTATTTTCTTATTCAAATTTGACATAGAGGATATGAAATTCATTTCAGAGG
The DNA here is from genome assembly GCA_016618105.1 of Dendrobium huoshanense. Lineage (NCBI taxonomy): Eukaryota > Viridiplantae > Streptophyta > Magnoliopsida > Asparagales > Orchidaceae > Dendrobium > Dendrobium huoshanense. The sequence goes on along the minus strand of CM028347.1, from coordinate 74,593,145 downwards.
AATATATTCACATATACATATCATTTAAATTATGAAACAAACCCATGATTAGGTTTAGTCGATGTCCAAAAGATTTTTGCTTTATCTTAGCAAACTAAGATAGGGTTTATCGTATACTGGGATTTTGGGTTCCTATAGTGGAAAGCCCCTGCAGTCAATTACATCTCCAAAGAGAAAACCATTTATTAAAGTGGAGACTAAAATCATTCTGGATTTAAACATAAGATAGTTGCCTTACATATTTTGAAAATATAAACCACTCATTCAACAATGTCTTTAAATTTTACAAAATATTCTTGAATTTCTTATACTTTTTTGAAAAGGAGTTCAAGGTGTGCAAATATCTCTAGGCTTACACTTGCTTAGAATGTGCTGCCAGCTAATAATCTAATACACAAGAAATTATCTTAGATGTAGTGTATGATAAGATCAACTATGCCCTAAGAAGTAAAAAAGGATAAATCAGACTCTAAATTAGCAACTCAATATGAATAATTTTAACTTTATGTTCAAATGATGCTAACGAGATGACTCGTTGAAAACTCTACATTTTATCTTAATTAATTTACCTAACTAAAAGTTTTAACACTAATTTTTTTTATAGAAATTTTGGCTCCATAATAGCTCTAATCATAGGAGAACTTTGGTAGCCTTGATGCTTAGGCCTCTCATTCCATACCATTGGCTTATGTGCTGGGATAATGCATGTATGTTGCAGAAAATAAAATGCATGTATGTATGCATGTTAGGGTAAATATATTAATGTATATGGTATCCAATACCATATCATCCAAGATCTAGGATGCATATTCCCATAAAGTCCATAACATGTACCCCGAGGAAAGCATAAAAAAATTGCTAACCACTAAAATAAGCTGTCACCAATATGAATGCAATGCATGATGCAATATAATAAAAAAAAGACTGTATACATAAAATAAATTTATTTATTTATTAATTTGATAATATAAAATAGACTCAGACTCTACACAAAAGAAAGGTGGTCAGACTCCACCAAAACAAAACCTTGATTTCTAAGCCTACTAAATATATAGATTCATATATACTTATTGTCTTTTTTCTCCAAGTATTCTATGGAATTCCAAAAGGGAGTATCCTTCAAGGAGAGAAAATCATCTTTTGGAGCCCCATTTGTATAGATGTAAACAAACATATTTGAATATGTTATAACTCAAGATGTTGTATAACTCAATATATATACATTTTATATTTATAATGACTCATACATATATACAACATCCACTAGGTACATTCTACTTGACTCGTGTAGGAAATGAAAGTAATATAAATATAGATAAAGTGTAAGACAGTTGTGTAATAACCTAATGCTTCTAATATAGTCCTTAAAGAGCCTAAGTGCACTAACAAGAATTTAAAACATATAAAATTTAGAATGTTGAAAATAAATAAACAAACATAGGGAGATCTCCATGCAAAGCACCTATAAAGCAATTCAAACCACCGACATAGCCTAGGCTAAAATTGGCTATCATAGCAAACCACCTAAAGTTTGTGAAGGAGGCTGTGTGGCTTTGATATGTCCTATACGAGTTTAATGTTTGAGTTGTATGAGTTTGGGATGTTTAGCATTAAGGAAAAAAGGGATTTTTAATTGAAATTCACCTTGTATCAATTTGAATTTTATCATTTAAGTTTTAAAGGTTAGACTTTATTATTTAATTCTAAAGAATTTGTAAGTTAATAACTCCAAGTGTGGAGCTACAAATCAAATAAGGTTTATAATCAAAATATAATCATCACCCATATAGGATAAATGATTACATGAAGCCTGTAAGGTTTGTAATGATTTTTTAAATGGATAGAAGAGGGATCTCATAATCCAATACACATGTTATCCGAATTATAGAGTTTTTCTTTCATCTCACTATTTATATTTCAACTTTAAACCATATTTTTTTTTATCTTTTTTCTTTCAACTTAGCTTGAATTAAAATCCTTTTCTAGAGATTAATTGTAGCAAATTATATTTCTGTTGATTTTTTTTCAAATACAATCTTTAGAGTTCTTATTCATTCACGATACTTTGTATTTTATCTTATGCTATATTGCTTATAATTATTCAATCACAAATTAGAAGTTTAGAAGGCCAATTCACAAGAGGGGGAGAAAAAATTTATCTTGGGTGAAATATTATGATGAATCATAGATAAAGATATTAGATTTGAACTCATGAAAGTTAATTAAACACATGTAATGTAACCAAAATCTAATTTGCATTGAATCTATTATGGTGAGATAAAGATGTTATGTAGAGAGATTGGTGACCCAGGGCAATCAAGGCAAATGTAGGTCCCATTATAGGTCTATTTACAACAAATTTTCATCATAACTTGTGATTATTTTGTGAATATACATATAAAAGTCATCTTGGTGAAATCTAGTCCATAGGTTCACTCCTATTTAATTTATAACTCTAAAATTTTTTGCTTTCATTACATATATAATATTCTCTCTCTTTTGTAAATCTCCATCATGTTTTGATTATTTGAATAGTTTTATTTTCAACCTAAGTTAAATAATTGGTTGAATAATCTTTAAGAGATAAAATGTGATATTCCTAATTTATTACTATTGTGATAAAATATTCTCGTGTATACATTTTTTGCATAAAAAGGAAAAGCATAATGTAATAAATGTGAAAATCATGTGATAACTTGTTTGTTTTGTGTATAATTTGATTGTGTCGATCAATCATATTGTATTGTTGACTAGTAACATGTCACCGCGTGCTATTACTTTTTACCGCGCGGCCTGATGACTTGACCCGGGATTGCTATGTTTGCGTATTGCTCGGTATTGCTAGGTATTGCTCGTTATTGCTAGGTATTGCTTGACAATAATGAAAAATATCACTCTGTGAAGACCAATACCGAGTAATACCGAGCAATACCGAGTAATACTGAGCAATACCAAGAAAATCTTGGTATTGCTCGGTATTACTCGGTATTGCTTAGAATTGGTTTTCACAGAATGGTATTTCTTGCTATTGCCGAGCAAAATAGACCAATATCGAGGAAATACCGAGCAATACCTAGCAATACACGAACATAGCAATCTCGGCTCCGTTCCGGGTCAGGGTTGTCGGGCCACACGATAAATAGTAAGAACACGTGGCACTATTTTATTGGCATCCAAACGTAGAGCTATGTCAGGTGACTGGACCAAATAAAAGTTCGACGACTTGACCCGAGATTGCTATGTTCGCGTATTGCTCGATATTGCTCTAGGTATTGCTCGGTATTACTAGGTATTGCTTAGTATTGCTAGGTATTGCTCGGTATTTCTCGGTATTGCTCGGTATTGGTCTTCACAGAGTGGTATTTCTTATTATTGTCGAGAAAAATCAACCAATACCAAGCAAATACCGAGCAATACCTTGCAACACGTGAACATAGCAATCCCATCTCTGTTTCGGGTTGGGGTTGTCGGGCCGCGCGGTAAATAGTGAGAACACGTGGCACTATTGTATTGGCGTCCGAACGTAGAGCTACGTCAGGTGAACGGACCAAATAAATGTTCCTAGGCTTGGGCTGGAGACAGAGAGTGGAGCACTGTAGTGCTCCAAACCTTGAAGACATAGTGTTATAGGCTATTGCATCACAACATTGAAGGGAGGACTCAAAGACAGAGAGTGGAGTGCCATGATGCTCTAAACCTTGGCGTTGCTACGCTGCAACTAAGGTTGAGTAATTTTTTTTTCTTTCATTTTTATTTATTTGATTTGAAGGATTGCATTATTTGATGTATTAAAAAATGTCTCTTTATATTCTTTGAGTGAAGAAGTGAGTAGATATAAAAGGAGACAGTGAGAGAAGAGAGATTTGTACAATTTCTCCCTTTTTCATAGTGAATTTCCTAGTGTGGTGCGGCTTTATAATTTTTTCCCAGTTTCAAGTTTTTCACATTAAATCTTAATGTTATTTTATATTATTTCATTTTTTTTTGTTTGTTTCATTGCGTGTTTTACCTCTTAGCATAACTATTTATGGTGATGTACTACAAGAAGTTAATGGATGTAGAAATGGACAAACAATAAAAGCTAGAGCAAAAGAGAAGTTGCTCACATATAAGAACCAAGGAAAAGAGGCTAGTTAAAGGCTTCTAGGTGATCTACTTAATATTTGCACCTTTAGATGATGATGATTGTTGTGTAAGATGTAATTGTAATTTCCATTTTTTGAACATTTGAAAATGTTCAAGATTTGAATGTCAAATTTTGAATTTTGAATATTTGAAATACTAATTCTTTAATTTTGAAATTTTGAATTTTTAAATTTGGAGGGAATCCATAGATGAAATGAAATTTAAATTTATATGAGAAATGATAATTAAAAACTTAAATTATAAAATAACCACATTTCTCTCACACATGGTTGAGCAATCCATGGCTTAAATAAGAGTTAATTTTTTTGTTAGGGGTACTTCAACCCCCTACACCCATTCAAATAGGGTCTTTCTAACTCACTTTCCCTATTTTTATTTGAAACTTTAATTAATGTAAAATATGTAGAAATAGTATTTTCTAAAGAAATGAATGGATTGATAATATTTTCACAGAAGTTTGGAGTCCTACTCTTGAGAGGAAAGCTTAATAGGCGATTTCATCCTTGGAAGGAGTTTGACGACCTCTTCTTGTCTTGTTACTTTCCTGAATAGAGAAAATTATGTTTTATATATATATATATATATATATATATATATATATATATATATATATATATATATATATATATATATATATATATATATATAATTTTTTCTCTTTAGGATTCTTCTCCCATCTCCCCTTATTAGTCTCATAATAATTCCTTGCCATTCCCCCTAGAACCTTATCTTTGCGGCTTCCATCTACTAATCTCTTGGAGAAAAATAAGTTTGCTTGGACTACATTTGCTAAAAAAATTATATAATATATCAAATTCTTATATCCTCATCTCCTATTCTTTAACCCTCATATTTAGCAAATTATTTTAGGTGACATGTGATTCCTTAGGCATAGGCATGGTAGACACACTATTCTGAGAACTCAAATGATGCAAGGCAAATATATTCTATTTATGACAAAGAGTTGTTACACACAATCATTTAATATCTTAAATATTGAAGATATTATTTATTACATAGGGAATTTATAGTCAATATTCATCATCATACTCTAAAGTTTATAAATACTGAAAGGAAATTAACTACGAACATATATGTCAGTAAAGTTCTTTCGGGATTTTACTTTTATTATGAAACATAAATATGGGGTAAATAACAAGCTTGTAGATGTACTTTTCAGTGTTTTCTTGGAACTAACATCCTTATAATTTTAATTTTAAGTATTTGAAAGGCCAAATACTAATCAAACATGTTAAGTTATCTATATGATATACTTAGAGTTTGACGAAAAATCCATATCTTTTAAAAGCTCTTATGTGGTGATTGGTGGATACCTTAAAGGAGGATGTTAGAATATACATGAGAAAGTCTCTTATTATGGAGTTACATTCTATATGAGTAATATGATACTTTGAAAAGTTTAAAATTAATCACATATTAGAACATAAAATTTTGTGGTCATCTCTAGAAGAAGATGTTGAGAGTGTAGTGACTTATTGTTAAACACATAAGTAAGCAAATAGAACTTAAAAAAAAAAAAAAAATTCTACTTACCTACTTCCTTCAAACCCTATGAAAATCTTTTATGGACTTTGTTCTTGGCCTTCACAAAGCATCAAGAGGATATAATAGTATATTTATTGTTGTAGAATGATTCTTCAATATGTCTCACTCTCTACCATGATTAAACTAAATGATATATCCCATATAGAAAGGTTATTTTTTAAGAAAATCATGAGGTTGCTTGGGATTCCATCCAAAATATTTTCTAATAATGATGTTAAATTTTTATAGCATTTCTTAAAAATTTTATGTTAGTGCGCTCAAAATTAAAGTTCGCTTATGTATTTCATCATCAAATTGATGGCAAAGTTGAAGTGGTAAACGAGATTTTAGAAAACTTTTCTTTTTTTGGAAATCAGGGGCAGCACCCAAACACACACACAACACATACACGAGACGCAAACCCATGATCTCTTAGTTGGGAGCAAAACTCCCAATCAATAAACCAAGGAGAGCTTTGTGATTTAGAAAACTTAAAAGGGAGATTGGTAGGTAAATTCTTAGATATTTGGGACATTCACCTTCCTACTTTCAAATTTATATAGATGAGAAATATTTTTAGAACCTCAAATTAAAACCCATTTAAAATAGTCTATGGAGAAAACCTAAAAAAAACTTTAAAAAAAATTAATTGATCTTACCAACTCAACAGTCTTAAAAATAAAAAAATAATAATAAAAAAATAATAAAATAAAAAACTCAACAGTCAACATTATCACAAATAAAGTATTAATAAATTATCAAGATCATAGGTTTGCAGTGAAGTGGAGGGACAAAACACCAATTAAACACATCTTGTTTAGGTAAGTAGGAAAAGCTTATATAAGAATTTATGAAGGATTATATTATTTTTAACTCTTTAGAGAGTCCTTTTAAGGTTAAGGGAAATGGTTTAGCATAAGGAGCTCATAGAAGGAAAATTTAAAAAATTACAAGATTCCAAAATAAGAGAAAAGCTGGTGACAAAGAAAGGCCTAGCATAAGAGGCTAATTAAACACTTCTAGTTTATTTGATTAATATTTATATCTTAGATGTTGCATGATTATTACGTAAGATTATGTAATTATAATTGTTAATTGTTGATATTTTCAAATATAAAATTTGTATATCAATTTTTGAATTTAATTTTGAAGGGATTCTATGGATGTAATCTAATTTAAATTTAAATGGAATGTTATAATTAGAAATTTAAATTATTAAATAACCACTTCCCTCTCTCACATGGCAGAGCACTCCATGGAAAAAAAGGCCTTACTTCTTTGGGTTAAAAGGGGTTATTTCAAACTCTTGCACCAAAATATTTGAGAGCTTACAAGTTTTTTTTTTTTTTTTTAATATAAAAAATTAGTGGGCTGACGGGATTTCAGAATTTTTCATTAATGTGTTGGATCGGGTCGCCGGGTCATAAAAAATCCACATGTCTTAATTTAATTGGAGTTCGAACGTAGAGCTACGTCGAAGTCCGCATAGAATAATTTCTCCTTCACATGGGGCTCCCCATAACTCTCTTTTTTTCTCTTTATTTAATTGTTTAATTATTATAAAAATTCTATAAATACTCTATGTTGGTGAAATGAATAGAAATATTGTTGACATTTAGATGAAGTTATTTGAATTGCTGGTCCTGAGAGGAAAACTTAAAGGCCAACCTCACCCTTGGATGGAGTTTAGTGACTTCTTACTTGCTACATCGATAAGTAGTGAGATTTTTTTGGATTTTTACATACATAACAACTAAAACTATTAAAAATACATATTTAACATCTAAACTTCTATATTTACTAATATACCACCTAAAATCCCCTTTTTCTTCTATTCTAACACTCCATTGAAGTGATGAGATACTTGTATTCACTGTGAAAGGATGCCATTGACGAGGAAGACAGTCGTTGATAGTTATTTTTGACGGAAGGTTTAAACGGAATGTTAGAATTGATTAAAAGAGGGATTTTAGGTTGTATATTAGTAAATATAGAAGTTTAGGTGTTAAATATGTATTTTCAATAGTTTTAGATGTTATGTATGTAAAAATCTCTTTTTAAACCCTATCTTTTGTAGTTGTAGAAACCTTCTCACATCTTTTCTTAATAATCCCATAACAATTCCCTAGCCCATTCCTCCCTCAAGCCCTACCAAATCACTCAATGAAGCTCTCGATCGAGATAAATTTCAACTAAGGCTTCGTTTGGGACAGCTTTTTTATGGCTTCTTAAAGTGTGTTTCTTATACATAAATTTTATACAAGAAAGCCGCTTTAAGATCAGAAAAAAATCGTCCCAAACGAAACCTAAATCTATTCTTGTTCAAACTCACATTAGAACTCTCTAAAAACTTCGAAAATTTACGAAATGCTCTAAAATAATATTAGCCGCATTCCTCTAAGATTTTTAAATAATTTTTAGCATATGGTGTTTTACCCTTTCAAAGCGATAATTAATTATTTCAAAGGTAGAGCTCTTGGCCAAATCAAGTCCATACCGTTAGGACGACCCCGATTGCTTAGGCCATTTAACATCACTTCTCCTCTAATCCCCCTCTAAATCTATACATCACTCCTAAAATCTTTTAGAACCTTTATAGGCCTAATTAAAACATCTGTCTAAGCAAAGCTAGCGCAGTTGCTACTAGAGTTCGAGAGTATAAAACTGATGAAATGAAAAGTTTGGTGGGAAAAAAGCTAGCGCAGTTGCTACTAGAGTTCGAGAGTATAAAATTGGTGAAATGAAAAGTTTGGTGGGAAAAAAGTTATCTCCAAATAGTTATATATATTTTGTATAAGAATATGACTAAATTTATGTCTTTAATTTAATTTGTCACATATTATTTCTCATTATAATTAAATTATTAGACAATGCTATTTTATTATAAAATCCAATTAAATTATGAATCATTCATAAGTATAATCATTTCATTAAAAATATGTACAGCAAAGTTAGTCTTATTTGAATATAAAATATGTCAAAAAGTCTAATAACTATACTATTTTTTTTATATATCTGAAACCGGCCAACTACATATATTTGCATCATCCTAATTTTAGTGAGTGGAATTACAACATACAACATACAACATATAACATACAACATCAAGCCTTTGTCCCACTACATGGGGTCAGCTACATGAATCCTTTTTCTCCATTGTGTCCGGTTAAAAGTCAAATTCTCATTTAATTCTAATAAAGAAAAATCATTTCTAATATCTTCTAATCAAATATTTTTAAGTCTACCTTTACATTTCTTAACATAAGTCAGATCAAATGCCTTAACTTTCCTAACCGGGTCATCGGAAGGCCTCCATTTAATGTGACCAAACCATCTAAGGCAACTCTTTCTTATCTTATCTTCCACTGGAGCTACTCCGATCTTTTCATGTATATGCTCATTTCGTATCATATCTCTAAGGGTCAAGCCACTCATCCTCCTAATTTTAGTGAGTGGAATTAATGTATTAAATTCTAAATTAATCTAAAACTGTAAAGCAACTACTATCGCAGGAGAAATTAATTTGCACGGAGTCCGAACGTAAAGTTGCATCCGAATATGTGAATGCACGTAGTGTGTATATATTATTTAAATATTGTATATTATATATACATTATGTACACTTATAATATAAACACAGCTCTATATTGAACTCCGCACAGAAAATTTTCTCCTCTCGCGGGCCCAAAGGTGTGGACCAATGAAGCTAACATGGCATGACAGCTAATTGTATAATACTAAACTAGCATTTTGTGCCATGTCGCAGAGCTATCCTTGCTTTTTAAAAGGTTAGTTATATACTTTTTTTTTTTTTTTTGGAAAATTAAAAGGTTATCTACCGATCTGATCTTATCATTGATGTCATTTCTTGCTTTTGTTGCTGCGAGAAGACCGGTCCGACCGGGCCGCCGGAGAAATGTTTCACGTTCTTGGCAACAACATTCAATTCATACGCAACCCGAGCCAACTCTATTCAGTTTTTGCGCGGATCAGTGTGAAGAGGTTTTGAAGATTTTTTTTATTTGATTAAAATATTAATTTATGTATTATTGTATATTTTATTTAATTAAATTATTTTTTCTGGGTTAAATTGGGGCCGTAGCCCATTTTCATTGATCATATGGAAAAATTACAAGAGCTAAAGACCTGTTACAATATGAAGGAAAAAGAATTTACAAACAGGTGCAACCAAAAACTGAATAGCATAGCTCAAGTAAGGCTTCGTTTGGGACAATTTTTTTGTTGCTTCTTAAAGCAACTTTCTAGTACAAATTAAAAGAAAAAATTTTGTACTAAAAAGTTGCTATGAGATGCAATAAAAAATCATCACAAACGAAACCTAAAAGGTACCGAGAGAAAAAATATGTTTGCAAAACAAACAAAGAAAGAAAGACGTAAATAACTAAAACATTAGAAAGAGGGTTCAATATGGTAAAACTACATATAAATCAACCTAAGAAAATCACAAGGAAGAAACGCTCTCCTGGTTGCCTAAGAAAACCATCCAAAAAGTAGTCTTAGTTTCCAAGAAGAACATCCAAGGGGCAGCAAAATAGATGTAATCTACTCATCATCGTCCTCTCATGCCAACATGGACATTAAGAAGAGCAAAAAAAGCCGAATTGACATCAAAATACCAAAAACTTTGTAAGATATACAATGCAGCCGATGCCTAATAGAAACCAATATATGACAATAGTGCTTGCCAACCACTAGCAGAATAGCCACTAAATCCCTAACCAACAGCCCAACAGAAACCATCATCATCTTGAAATACCACATAATTTTTTACCCAATCTAGCAAAATGAAACAACCAGTCACAAAGGATGTAAGGTACATGAAAAAGAAAGAAAGAATTGGCCACTCACAAGAATAAAACATGGAGCCACAATACATAGATAAAGCCCAGAGCAAAAAAATTTGTCGCATCAAAGAAATAACATAAAATATATCATATAGAAAGGCGCTAGAGTTAATGGGTCAGAAGCATAAGTTCTTCGAAGTTCTTCCAATTAGAGACCTTGGTCATAATAGCTTTCATGATTAAGTGAACATTAGTAGCAAGACTGGTGATGGAGTGCCCAAAGCTTCTGACATTTCTCTCCCACCAATTGTAATAGATACAACATTAAATAGATAAATACCAAAATAATCTAATAGTCAGAGAAAAATTGGGGAGGTCAAAAATATAGTGGAATAATTGAAGAATGTTAGGTTTCAATAAAAAAATAGTAGCCCGAGGCATAAAGTGGGTGATAATCTCAAATGAATAGTTGCATTCAAATAGTAGATGAGTAGTATTTTCATTAGAACTGTTACATAAATGACAAACTGTTTGAACATGAATTCCCCTTCTAATTATCTTATCACAAGTTTGCAACCCACCAACAATCGACAACAAAGCATATCATGAGTATTGAACAGTGTAATGCTTATGCCATATGAATTGGTTCCAAGAGACTGTAAGACAGTCGCCATAAAAGTCCTGGAAAGAAGGAGAGGCCTAATTTTTTTCTAAAAGAGTTCCTTACAATCAATATTCAATAGGTGATTGGGGATAATTTCATTTCTAACAGCCACAGCCAGAGAGTTTGGCAACACCCAAGATCCATTAACAATAAATGAGGAGATGATGGAATTAGAGGGGATGGAAGAAGGGATGGTGGAGCCAAAAAATTTATATAGAGATTTTCCCTTTCACCACAGATCCCAAAAAAGGAAATGTTAGAGGAAGCAATGACAGATAAATTAAAGTTGCCTTTAGCTAATTTGACAATATAACAAATGTTTTTTTTTTTCCAAAAAGAGGAGCAACCATTGGAAGGCCTCTTCCAACAAGAGGAATACTTTTCTCTGCACTAGACAATCAAAAGGTTATAAGAAGTGGAAAACTTGTAAGTGAAGGAGCACCCATATGCATGAATTAACCCTTGGGTACTAGGAGGATTCAACCCACCAAAGATCTTGGGCAAGTAGGTGTTGATCCAAGAGATGTGGTGGAGTTTGTGAGGAAAGGAATTACTGTCATGATATAAAAATTTATCGCATCTTTTGTTTATAAGCTTATAGCCTGACTTTGGTGAGAAGGAACCTCTGATCCAATAGGAAATATAATTTCAAATGGTAAATTTATGGTATTGCGCTCTTCTAGTGAAGGACAACATTTTAGCCTTCCAACCATCCAACATAACTTAAATTTATTGAGTTAGGGGTTGGACGTTAGAAATAGAAAGTTTCTTATAAGAATTTGGGAGGCCTAAGTATTTAAAGGGGTAGCCAGTAGCTAAGAGGTTAAGAATGAAGCAGATGTTAAGACCATTAGAAGAGTTGAGACAGAAGTTGAGGTGGCTTTTATTGTGATTAATCTAGAGGGCCAAGAACTGATCAAAATTATCTAAAATATGGCTAAGAATATAAGCATTTTTAGCATTGCTTGATCAAATACCTGTAAATCATTAGCAAAAAAAAAGGTAAGTAAATTGGTTAGAAGTTTAGGTGATACCCTTATAAGCAGTAGAGCATTCAATCAGAGCAGATTCCATTTATATAAATACAAAAGAGGTATGAGGATAAAGGGAAACCTTATCTCAACCTAGTAGAAGGCATAAAGAATCCAGCTAAGCTACCATTAAAATATATGATAAATTGCACATCCATAATACAGGCTCTTATCCAATCAATGGAATAAGAAGGGAAACTTTTGTGAAGAATAAAGCTTCTCAAAATCATATCACATGCTTTATAGATGTCAAGTTTCCCATGAAAGAAAACTTGTGAAGGATTACCTTTAAGTTCCTCGAGCAGCCTAGCAGCTAGAAAAATATAATTAGTTGAAACCCTTTTGCTAATAAACCCAAAATGAGAAGGGTTTATAATGTGAGGCATAAGGGCCTTAATTCTATTAGCAATAATTTTTTTAAAAATCTTACAGAAGGTGTTGTAGAGAGATATAGGTTTGAAGTCAGAAATATCACTAGCATGAAGGCTCTTGGGAATCAAAGAGATAGTAGTAGCTTTTGCTATATCAGGGAGATCAGATGTATTAAAGAAAGGGTGAACAACTTTGCAAACCAAAGGGATGGTAATAAGGCAAGTATGTCTGTAAAATTCAAAGGTGAACCCCTCAGGACCAAGGGGCGATACTTTAGGAGGCAAACAATTGATGTTTTTGATCTCATCATATATAACAAGTGACAAAAGGGAGGGGAACATAAAGTGAGGTATAGTGTTACCAGTGGGTATAGGGAAGGAGGTAGGGTTTGGGGCTAATTGAATATTAAACAACATTTGGAAGTGGGTAATGATTGTTTGGGGAATTTCATTAGGTGAATTAAAAGCGCTAGTGGTAGTGGTTAACTCCCCGATGGTGCTAGAATTTTTTTCTGCAATGAGGTATTTGAGGACATCTTCACCTTGGAAAAGACATTTGGTTTTGTTTGTTTCCATAATCTAGGTGGACTAGAATAAGTTAGCAAGAGCAAGGTTATAAGCAATGCTCTTAGCAATGGAGTTAAGAGTGCAGTCAGTGGATTTAAGCTCAAGATATTGTAAGCATTGATTATATTCCTGATGTAATCTCCTAGTGGCTTGATGAAGGCGGTTTGAGGAAGCCTAATGCTGAGCCTTGATTGCAGCTCTTAAGGGCTTCAATTTGGAGATTAGAAATGGGATTTCTACACCAGGTTTAGAGAAAGTGTTGAGGAGGATTTCCCAAAATTGGGGAAATTTAGACCAATAGTTCTTGTATTGGAATATTTGAAAACCAATCTGTTGCGGCTTAGTAAGGATCAAAGGGGAGTGAACATAACACCTAAGCCCAAAAACTTTATAACAAGAAGTGGGAAATTATTGTAGCTAAGATTCATTAAGAAGCATTTTATCCAATTTGATATGAATAGGATTGCAAATTCTCTGATTAAACCAAGTATACTTAAGACTAAAAGAGGCAAGATCTTGAGTACTAGAATCAAATGTAAAAGAATTAAGTTCTCCAAGGTTGATTTAGAGAATAGGAACCCCTACAACTTTTCATTGGGGAATTTGCAGTAATGAAAATGCCCCATAATAATCTAAGGAGAAGAAAAGTTATCCCCAATATGTTTCAGATCTTGCTAGAGAGAGGCAATAAAAATTCTATTGTTAACTTAGTAGACATTAGTTAAAAGGGGGCAGAGTACCAAAAGAGATCTAACCATGAATGTATTGTTTATTGATAGAGATAGGAGAGAAGGTTAGAGTGGAAGCATTCCATTTTAATCAAATTATTCTCAAGGTAAAATTATCACAATAGCTATTATTACCAAAGAGTTTGTGGGAAACTAAGAACTAAGGATCCAGCAGAGGAAGCCAGCACCTTAGCTTTGATAATATACAGAAGATCAAGATTAAAAGAATTAATGAATTCCTTGCAACTTAGGACTTTATAGGGGCAGTAAAACCCTGCGCATTGCATAAAGCTATTGTTGGGAAGAACATTGATTTTTGGAGGTGGAATGGATGGATTTTCTTTTTTAAGATTTTTCTCTTATGGATTTATTGGTTGGGTTGGTAGTTTGAGGTTCTATAGAGACTGAAGACTAATCTTCTTGGGATAACACACCACAATTGTTGGAATTATGCAGTAAACCCTCAGTTGAGGCCTCCTAAGGAATATAAGAAGTTGATTGTGACTAGAGTTGAGGTGAATCTAGAGGAAGCAATGCCAGCTTAGTTTTTTAGTTTAGAGGAGGGATCAATAGGAGGCTAAGAGGTAGGATTTTGTTCATCGAACTGGTGTTAGTTAGGGGAAGGGTTGGCTATGGGCTTTGACAAGATAACATCAATGCTAGGGGTGAGGTGGGAAGATTGGAGTTGGTAGAGTTAAGCTTGAGGGTGGAGACAAAATAGGAATACAATTCAAATAATTATGACAAGTCTTGCTACTCATGCTATGACCACTAATAAGTGGCTTGGGATTATATAGATTGGGGGGTTGGACAAACGACCAGCAGTTAGAGTAGGCGTAGAGCTTCCATCCATAACAAACATGTAGCCAAGGAGACGTGAATTTCATTAGGGAGAGGGGAGACATTCATGATCTAGACATAAATATAGGAAAAATTTGACTTATCCACCGTATGGTTATCAACTGCTAGAGGTTGTCCTATTGAGCTAGCAATTTTGAAGATACCTTGGGGATTCCAACAAGGGAGTGAGGTCAAGAATTTTAATCCACATCAGAATGGATGAAAAATCTTCCCTTTTATGCTGGAAAAGCGAAGACCATTTCCGTCAGAAAAAGGGTTTTCCAAGGAAGAACCAAGGGCCACTCGTCCAAGCCAAATCATAGTTTTCTGGTGAATAAAATTTGAGAAAAAGAAACTCGTCATTGAGGGAGAGGAGATTCAAGTTACCTTTGAATTTTCACATTTTAGTAATAGTTGATAAAAAAAGCTTCATAGTAAGGCTTCCTTCTAATTGAGTAGCCAACAAGGGATATATTCCATTCTTCAAAGCCGAGAGCCACTTCATCATTTAAAAAGGGATTAAATTTTTTGGCTGTGGGACGAAGCTCAAAAGAAAATGCTTAGAGGAAGGTGAGGCTTGGGCTAGAAGATTCTTCCATATGAGTTTAAGAGATGGAGGTGCGAAGGGTTGGGGTTGGGGTTGGGGTTGGGGTTATGGGTGGATTTGCTGTGTGGAGATGAATGAAGAATGGAAAGTCTTGAGAGTTGGGGGGAGGGGGGAGGAGACGAGACCTGCTAGGGTAGAGTGGCAAAAAAATTGCAGTACTTTCCTATCTTTTGTTAATTAAATTATATAATGATAATTGAGCCTCCATGTAATAATTTCTTCTTTATTTGAATACTTCTGCTTGGCAGCCTTATTTTTTTATTTGACTCAAAATTAGAGCATTTTAATTAAAAAAAATGAAGTTAATGTTTAATCAATTTCTTTTAAAATAGAATGATTACATTTATAAGGGAATGAAAAAATCTAAAAAATTATAGTGAAAACTCTCGCAAAAAATAAAAAAAGGAACTTCCAAAAAACAATCAATAGCTACAACAAAAATAAAGTTTCCCAAAAGAAAAAAGGATGCAATAAACCTCAAAATAAAGCTAAAACATGACTAAAATTATATGTTTGTCAATTATAAATAATCCATCGAAGGTAGATAGTGAGATAATGGTAGAATCTATGATTGGTCACATATAAAGGTATCAACACAAACTGCCTAGTTGGACTCCAGAGGTCTTCAATTTTTATCATTAATCGATACAAAAATAAAAAAGGTAGCTTCTTAGTGTAATAATAACATCCATAAAACATTGAATTTTGGTAGCCAAATTCAAGAAGAAGCTACCTGTAGTCATAAAAAATGATGCTTAACGTCAATTTTGTAGATTTTGTAAGTGATTTGATCCAAAATATGTCATTTTGATAATAAAACAAAGAGGAAATATGTGATTTAGTATTAAGCAGACATCAGATCAATTTAACTTTATTAATAAGAATTAAAATGTCAATGGAAGGGACATCAAGGCTACCATTTCCTTTGGGTAGTGTGGTAGTATTCCAAGATATAGTAATAGAATTTTCTCCCATACCATTATTATGCAAAAAACTTACTTAAAATGATTGAAATTTTCTTCCTAACTCCTTTGAGAAAGGGTAATAGAGTAAAATTAATAGTGGAGGTAGTTCTAAATTATAGATCTAATAAGTTGGAACCTACTATCAAAGAATGGAAACTTTTTTCTTTCAACTACAAAGCCATTTGTGAAGCCTATCCATCATTTTGGAACAATATATAAATTAATTTTGGTTGAGAATATAATGATTTCAACGTAGTCACAAGGAAGGCATTGAACAAAAGAAAAATTGCATATTTTTCTCTTAAGATTGTCATTAAAAGATTTTTAGAAGTAGATAAGAGATTTATCAAAGTTAGTAGCAAGAGTGGTATTTTTTAAGTTTCGAGCAAATGAGTAAAACACTTGATAAGGCTATAATCTACTTTCCCAAAAATAATAAATAATCAATATATATATATATATATATATATATATATATATATATATATATATATATATATATATATATATATATATATATATATATATATATATATATTAGATGAGAAACATGTGTTCCTTGATTAGTTATGCTAGAGAAGTCCACAGAGGTAATATGATTATCGATAAGTTCTAAGAGAAAATCTATAAAGAAGGGGAACAAAAAAGGAGAGAGTGGACAACCTTATATGTGTCAAGTAGATGAATTGAGTAACCTTTGAGTTCACCATTTATGTAAACCAAGAAATGTACATTATATATACAAGCAATGATCTAATTTATAGAAGTTTCAGGGAATCTTAATCTTTCCAATCAAGCAAAAGAAATTGGAGGTTAAGCTTTTTAAAAGCTTTCTTGATGTTAATTTTGGAGCAAAATTGCCTAGAATGGCCAATAGAGTTGAAACCATAAAGGAGCTCATTGAAAAAGATTGTATTATTAGTAATATCTCTACCAAAAATGAAAGTAGAATATGCTTGATGAATGAGCTTTAGAATCAAAATTTTGAGCTTGTTAGCAATTAGTGTAGCTTTAACCTTATAAATAGTGTTGCACAAGGAAATGAGTCTATACTAATTTAAATTTTTAGTTTGAGATTTTTTTGGAATCAAAGTTATAGTAGATGAGTAATTTGAGAGACAAGTTAGAAGAAAAGATGAATTCTATAGCTTCAAAAAAGAAGTGCTAGTGATATGATATGTATCTTTGAAGAATTCAGAAGTAAAACCATCATGGACTAGAGCTTTGTAATGGCCAATAATAAAGAGAGCATGCTTGGCCTTATCATGAATAAAAATAACAAGTATTTTTTTTCATCCTTAGAAATCACATAGTCAATAAGAATATCAAAAAGCTAAGACATCATTATTAAGCATAACATAGAAATAGATGGGGTAGTAGTGGAATTCTCACTTTGATGGGTAATTATTTAACATCAACATCAACATCAAGCCTTTGTCCCACTGCGTGGGATGGTGTTGCATATGTAGAAGTAAGAATTCTAAGGAGTATTTTTTTAAGGGCCATTTTTGTATTATGCAATCTATTGTAAAAGGAAAATAAATGGATGTCATTAATAAGGGTGTTATGAGCTTGGTAAATAATGTCGAGGAAGTTCTTGCATTGACTCTGATAATTTTTATATAGGAATTCTTGTTTAATAATAATGAAGTTTCCCATGATGAGAATGATGATGAGGGATCATATGATAACAAATTAGTATTTTGAATTGTGATAAAGTTACATCCAAGTATTATTGTAGAAGTCTTTGTGAAGTAGGCATATTATAGGATTTTTAAACTTATATTTGCACCAACTATATCATAAACTAGTGTTTGGTAGCACAAATAACCCATAATTGAAGTATTTTAATTGGTCATGGATTGCAACATGAAGATGTTATCATTAAATTCAACCAGTTTTCATAAATGGGGAGGTGTACCACTAACATATTCATTAATGGGTCATATATAGTTAAAGTCACCCAATATTATTTGAGTATTCGAGAAGGTTGGTAAAATTTTAGTAAAGCATTTAAAAAAATTATCCTCTCAGTAACACCATTATGAACATAGGTAAATGTAATCAAGAAGTAAATATTATGGGAGTCAATTAACAAACCATGAAGGAACTGATAATTGTATATAATAGGATTAACATATATTTTTATGAATCATATTATTTAGATTCTACTGTGAGTGGGAAGGTGAAAGTTGTTGCAACTTTCTTTTTTATGGAAGAAGTTGAATTATCTTGCAAAGGTCGATTCAGAGTGTGAAAAGTAAGCAAATTTAGTTTTAGGTAAACAAATAAGATCAACTTTATACTCTTTGATAAGATTTCCATATTTAATGACATGACCATCACCATTAAGGCCTCAAATATTTTAGGCTATAAGTTTTGAAATATATATATATATATATATATATATATATATATATATATATATATATATATATATATATATATATATATATGAACCAAGGGGAGAACATCCTCTATGTATGCCCTTTCTCGCTTTAGACTTAGAGGCAATAATATTATGAGCTATGTGCAAAGTGTCTAAGATACAAGAGTAGAGGGTTTTGAGGCCATCATGTTTGGAATAGGCTAAGAGACAAGCCAAGGGAAAAGTATCACTCTATGGACCCATTGGTCCAATAAACCAATGTCTAATAGAGTTCTACTAATCTGCACACCATTAATTGCACGCACACATATAACTTTTATGTTTTTGATAACAAAGTTACATGGGTTATGCATTTAATATGACAAGTGAGGAATTCCATATTCAATATGATTTGCAAAATAATTATCTATTACATTTAATAGAATTAACATGCATAAATTAATTTTTTTGTCATATGAGTTAAATTACATATATAGGAGCTCTTCAAGTAATTAATCAAGGTAAAATCAGCTCTACACATGCTAATATTATCACAAATAATAAATAAGATTTATTATAGACATATGTAACAATAAATGAGAATTGGCAACCTAAAATATCTAGAAACCTCATACAAATAATAAGGATAAGATCTATAATAAGAAAGGGCATGTTTTAATCAAATTTACTTATAGTGATTAGTGTGAATTCCAAATTTGATTACAGTTCTCTTAGATTCACCAATCAAAGGACCTATAAGAGCTTAATCAAATAAATAATTATAAGTATGAATTTTTGGATACCCTGGTTATTATCCTAATCAATCTAAGCTAGATTGAAATTGCTAACTATTCTAAGGAAAAAATCAACTTTATGTTCCAACTTGACACAATGAGTGAATCATAATTTAGAAGATCTATAATACAAAATTAAGATCAAGATAACATATGGTTTAATTTATTCAAACATCTTAAATACAACTTTCTCCTAATATAAGCCATAAACAATTATACTAAATATTCAACACTATAAATAAAGATTGGCATTATACTTGTGTAGCTTATTAATAAAATAAAAAGAAAGAGCCATTACATATATAACTTCAAATGCAAGAAAAAGGAGAAGGAAACATGTTTGAGGGTTTTAAAAGAAATAAGTTGAGGATGAAGGTCAATGACCTTATCTGATGGAAGTTTTGAAAGGGAAAATGCATCATATAATTGTGAGAGGGAGGAAAGTTAACATAAGAGAGAGATAGTGAGAGAGAGTGAGAGATAAAGAGATAGAGAGAGATTTAGCCGATGGGGCTTAGGAAGAGGGAGAATGCTAAACGACTGGAAGGAGGGGAAGGTGAATAAAAGCATTAGAGGAATCCTTCATCTTCAACTGATTTTGTTGAAAGTTCCTTCCTTGAGAAAGAATCTAATGTGTTATAAGATGTTGTTGAAACTGTCTTTTCTTAAGAGTGTAATCCTTCTTCTAGCTCTATACATTTTCATTTATCAAACAACATTGTCAAAGCTGTGGTTGTCCTCCCTTTTACATCCAAGGGGAGGTAAAGTAAATAGAAAATGGTTGCACTAGCCACTCTTTCGTAATTTCATGTCTTATCCCAATATTGTCACTTGGAATGTGAGAGGGTTTTGTAGTTATGCTCATATTATGGATTATAGGAAGTTGTTTAAGGAGGTTTGCATTGACCTAATTTGTTTGCTTGAGACTAAACTATCTCTTTCTAATTTCAAGGATCCTCTTTCTTCTAGACACTATAAGCTTTTTTATGCTGAAGATAGTTGTGATAAGTTTTTATGTTTCTTAAGGGGTTTTATGCTTATTAAGTCGAATGCTAGAAAAATCAATTTTAATATGCTTATTTTTCTTGCTCATATATTAATGGTTGATTGAAGTATTCTATTCTATAAAATTCTTTGTTATATTTATTTGTGCTAAAAGTGGTGCATTGTAAATGAGTGCATTATAGAATTTTATTGATAATGATGTTATTCATATGTCCGACCCTTGGCTTATCTTTGGGAACTTTGATTGCATCAGGTATATTCTAGATAAATTTGGTAGTTCCTATATTTAAAAAAAATTATGTGATTTTAATAGTTGTATTTTTAATGCCAATTCAATTGAACTTTATAATTCAAAATATTTCAAATAATTAGTTATATTAGCAGTTTGATAACCCCATTCATTTCCTTCTTGATAACTTTTTTTTCAATTACCTATATCTTTAGCTTAGCCTTTTACAAACTTTAAAGTTTTGAATCCATCGACTCTTGATCATTTTCTTATTATCATTTTCACGGGACAAGTTCTTAAACTTAATCATAGATTCATTTATAAAAATGATTAGAATATTTATTACTACTATTTTATTATTGTGAATTCTGCTTGGAATAAATTAGTTTGGGTAGATTCTCTTTTTATCTTTTACGAAGGAAAGAAAAAAGTTAAATTGGGCCTCAAATATGTTATATGGAACCCTTCTTCTTACATTTCTAATGCTATTTTTGCACATAAAGATGATTAAAAAAAGGATTTATTAAGCCATGGAATCAACCCCCATTGACACTTTTTTACTTGGAGATGCTCTGATGGATTAAAAATATCTTATCTTTGTTTGATTTAAAAAAGTTGTTGTTTGAGTTTTGAAAAAGATTAATTAATTTTCTTTGGAAAAAATTTAATTTCAGGAATTTTTGTTTTGAAATCGAACATCTCATTATGAATAATATATCACCTTAAAAGGTGAATATATTATTCCCTAATTGGTTCAAATTGCAAAATTTTGAATTCATCCCAATTATTGTAGTCAAACTCAAGGAAGAATCACACATGACCCAGGAGGATCAAAATGAAATTTGATCGAGTGTTTGACTATAAAAATTTAGATAATAGATCATTAATATCATAATCAAAGTTATGATAATAAAATAATATATCTTCCTAAAAAAAGAAGATATTGTTCACTATCAATCATTTGAAAATGACGACAATAATTGTTGTATTTGATTTTTCCAAAGGTAATCAATTGAGGTTTTGAAAAACTTGAATTTGAAAATTGATCTGGGTTTCTAAATTTCTTTTGGGCGCAAGCCCTCGTAGCTAATTACATCATAAGAAAATTAGAGTTTTCTATAAATACTCTCGATTAAAATAGTGGTAAAGATTTTATTTTTAAGATTTCAAAGTTTGATATCAAAGGAGGTGAGGATCAAAAATTCAATAGGGAATGGATAAAATTTGATTGCTTTTTTTTTGAGGTCAAAGGAGAAAATGTAGGAGGTGCTTTGGGATTCTGAAACATTTTAGAAGCACCCTAGCCTCTCCTAAGTGTTGGGCTTGAAGTTAAACTGAAAGATATTTAAGTTTGAATTTTTAATTTTATTAGAAAGTTAGGATTGTATATATTCCCAGATGCTGAGATCTTATAGCCTGAACCTACCTCAGAACCTAAGTCTAAATTAGGTTTTAGAAATCAATGGCTCAAACCTAACTAATGCAATGTAGGATCTGGAGTTACCTTAGCTTGAATTGGGGAGCCACCTAATCACCTAAGCGCTTTAAAACTATGAGTCTTGTCGCTTATGAAAGAGTGGTAGGGTTGTTTGATTAAGTTAACTTTAAGAAATTGGGGCTGATATCAGAACATATCATAATTGACCCCTTGACTTATATTTGATAGTATAAAACTCAAAATAAAAATGCAATTAAATTTTAGGCTCACTTAAATTTATTTCTAATGCAATACATGTTACTTGACTCGATAAATGCTTAAAATTAAAATGAAGCAGTTTTAAAATCATGCTTAAAAATAGATTTTATCCTAGAGATTGCACAACATTCTCAAGATCGGATTGCACCCTAATAGGTTAGGTGGCCTGCCAGAACTCGTAGGTGAGGAGGTGCCTAACAAGAAAAAAAAAGATTTAAAATGAATGCATGCGAATTCGGCGAATCTGAACTTACTTCTTAAAATCGTTAGAGTTTTTATGTAAACTTATATTTTTTTAATTTAATTAAAATAGAAAAATTTTATTCGTACCCTCAAGAGCCTCTGATCGGGTTCTAGGCTAAATCAAAGATTGACATGTAAAATTACCAAAAAAATTATTAAAAGCATGCAATCTTAATCACAAAGCAAGTTCATCAACCAATAATTAAATCAATTAAATTAATATTCAAATTGAAAGTCTATGTGGCAAGTGACAATTAATATTACATCATATAATTGCAAAAATTAAAGTGGTCAGGTACCACTAACAATAAGCCCAAATTTCCAGTCCTAAGTTACAAGTGACTTTGAGAATGTGTCTTCTAAATTTTTCACTTCTTAATCCTTCTACAAGTTCCTAGGATTGTAGGGACCAAATACTCAAATGAAAAGAAATTCTCTCTTGAGAGTGGTGTTATCTTTTTCCTTTGGATATTCAAAGGTATCCTAATCTGAATCTTCAAATGAAGAGGGTCTCTCCCCTATGGGATATCACCCTTCTCTTTTAATTTTAGATTAGATCCATATCCCATCTCAAAATTTACTTAACAATTTACAACTCAATATTTGAATTAAATTACATTTGAATAAAATAAAAAATTAAGATTCAAACAACCTATAGAGTTATCATAATAAATTAACATTTAAATAATCCTAAGCAGTTATATTTGAAATTAAAATACTCAAATCACAACTACAATTGGCCATGATTTTTTAATTCTAAAGAAGAGTTTATATTGTCAATTTTAAAGCTTAATTTATTTTTTTCCTTTTGATTTTTATGTCATGTATGAGCATGACCACATATGTAAGATTGTATTAGCATTTAAATTGTACTTAGTCTAAGGGCAATCTAACGCTCATCACATCAATACATTGATTGCATAGAAATTAAATAGACAATCAATCAATCTATATTAGTAACTAGCATGTAGTGAAATTACAGAAAACCAACTACACAATAGAAAAGTAAACACCAACCTAGCTTAGATCTAGAAATTGTTGTCCTAGCAAATTATCTAAAGTGTGTGAGGTAGGCTGTGTGGTTTGAATATATCCTATGTATGATTGATTTGTTAAAGTTATTTTGATGTTTTGATTGGTTAAAAGGCTTAAAAAAATAATATAATTAAGGTTTAAATATTAATGATTTGAAATTAATTTGAAAGTATATTTTTTATTGTTAAATGGCTACCACCTTTAATGCTCACTAGGGTCATGAAATTTATTTTTCCTTTGCTGGAGCTAAGTTAATAGCCTCGTCGGCTCGAGCTCCTTAGTATAATTAAGTGAATTTAATTGATTAAGATTTTAAATTTGATGAATTTTAATTATAATTGATTAATTTCTATTTTTAAAGCTAGATTAAAATTTTCTAGAATCCTAAATTAAATATGGAATTTTTTAAAATTATTTTAATCATTTAATTAAAGGGTCAAAACTTGGCTTTTTGATTAAGATTGATTTATGAAAAATTAATATATTTTTTTAAATAATAAACCTTAAGATGAGTAATTAGATATTAAGTTTTATGGATTTGAATTTTTCACAATTAGTTTTGAGTTTTTAAAATTTTGACTTAAGGTTGATCAGATCGTTGAATTTTTTATTTTGAATTATTTCTGGTGGTTTGATATTTTTAATACATATTAGACCCCAAATGGAGTCCAATTCCTCTAAGTTTGCATAATTTGGAATTTTTTTAAATTAGTTATAATTTTTAGAAGTTTGGTATTTATTTGAATTATTTAATTGATTTAATTAAGGTGCTTTTAATGATTTGAATCCAAATGAACTCCAAACTCCTTGAAATCGCCTCTAAAGGTCAGGAATGACCCAAGGAGAGATTGCCAAGTGTTTGAATTTTGTGAAATTTTTTAATTAATTAAATTAATTAAATATTAATTTTTAATTAAAACTAAATTAAACTTAAAATTAAAGTCCAGCCAAGAGGATTTTATTTTTCTTTAATTAAGGGTTGAATTCTGGTCAATTAGAGTTATTATTTGTATTTTTCAGTTTTAAATTTGATTTATTAGACTGTTTAGAAATTTTGAGCTTAATTAAAGGTTTAATCTTAAGTTAATTATTTAAAGGGTTTAATGAATACAAAAATTAGTTAGAATTTTACTATGAGATGGAGGAGTCATTAAGTTTAAATGTTTAAAATTTTAAGCCTATTATTTTAAATTCTAAAATTAATCTAAGTTTTATATACAAGTCCTTGATTTTTGTCCTTAAAATGACACTAAGTTGTAGGGGTTTGCAAATTGAGGTTCAAACTAACCCTTGAATAATTATACAAATGCACACAATCATCACAATCAAATCCTAAAATTAATTTGAATTAAATTTTAAATTGAATTAATGGCGGGAGGACGTGTGGCATGATGGGATTAGACTTAAGCTTGATTTTGAGTTTGAAATATTAGATTTGAATTATCCAAATCATTTATGATCATAAGTTATTGGATATGATTAAAGCTAGATTGGAGGATGGATCCAAGTTTGAGATGGAATTAAGATTGGGTAGATTTAAAGTTTGGATAGGTTTGAAGTCTGGGCTTGATTTAAATCTAGATTGATCTAAGATCTGACTTGATCCTAGGGTTTAGGTAGATCCAGGGTCTCGATAGATCCTAGGGTCTGAGAAAATCTAGGGTCTAGATAGGTCATAGGGTTTGAGTAAATCTAGGGTATGAATAGATCCTAGAGTCTAGAGAGCTACATGGTCTAGATAATTCATAGGGACTAGATTGGTTCTAGTGACCTCATAAATAATGAGGTTAACAATCTTTGCAAACATTTATGAAAATTTTTTGGGTTAAAAAGTGGGCTAAATGATCTTGGATCTAGAAGCTGGATGATATAAAATTTATTAATAAAATGTTTAAATTGGGAGGAGTATTAATAAAATAAAAGAGTTATTGACTACCTATGCTTTATACTTCTTCTTATAAAGGTATTGAAAATAAAGCTATCAAGCATTATTTCTCTCTCTTTAGTAAAGCTTCTCCTTCTTGAGATACTATCAATTTGCCTATCGACGATTGAGTTTCTTAAGATGATTTCAACATCTTAACTAATGATTTCATTTATGAAATGATTAAATATACTCTTTTTAGTTTTGGTGATGATATTTATCTTAGAATTATAGTTCTACTTAAAAAATTTTCAAGGTTACTTGGGATATCATGGAGGAGCTTTTCTTTTTACTATGCATATTTTTCTCTTTGGCTATGCTTCTTATCAGTATTAAATATGCAACTATTAATCTAATTCTTCAAAAATTGCTTAATCTAACCATCAATGACTATTAGCCTATATCTCTATTGAACACCATATATGAAGTCATTGCTAAACTTAATTTTAGGGTTAGGCTTCTTCTTCCTTTATTATTCATCTCCCTTCATGTTTGGAAAGACATTTTTGATAATATTGCATTTGTAAAAAAGATCCTTAGACAATTCAATTCTCATTATGATTTCAAGTTATTTTATGTTAATGTTGACCTTAAAAAAGCCTTTGATTGTTTGAATAGAGAGGCTATTTATAGCATACTATTTGCTCTTAGCTTTCTAGCCACACTTATTAATTGGATTATTGCATATACCTCTAATGTAAAACTCTCTATGCTTATTAATTATGAAATTATAGGGCTCTTCTTATCTACTTATCACGACCTGACCAAATATCACATATGTCATACCATGCCTAATCATAGCAAGAACTAGAAACTAACTCCAAGATCCAGTTGAAGAAGCGTTGAGAAAAATTAAAATTTGAATTTATAGAACACAGAGCCACTACTGAATACAATATAAAATAGAAGATTAAATCTCAAAAATAAATTTTTTATATATCATCCAAAAATACATACACAATCTGAGGTTTATCTATAATAATACTTGACAATAGAAAGTATAAAAAAAATAAAAGTAAAGCCTGCAAAAATGAAACTAGCCAAAAAGGCATACAACACAGATTAGAGCTTGATTACCATCACTACTCAACTCGTGTTTAATCCTTTGTTAAGAATGAACTAACACGGCTCAATAGGCCACCATAGCCTAAAATATGAATCAATAAATCCAACCAAAAGAGCTAAAATATTAAAATAATAAACTAAAGTTCTATAAAAAAAATTGAAATTGAAATGGACACTCATACTAAATTTTAGTATGCATTTACATAACTATTGAAATTTTATTGAAGCTGACTAAAATATAACCAAATATTTTATAGTAACTATCAAAATGGCCCTTTGGCCCAAATTTTTCATATATACCAATTAACAGAATACCTTCTCACTGCCAATATAATCCCTTCTCACCACTAATATAATTCATTCTTGTCGCCAATGAAATCCCTTCTTAATAAACATAACCCTCAGGCTCTAGAATTTCTAATATATAACATAAAATAATCCATTCTAGCTACCAATTCAAATATTTTAATCATAGGCACTAAAAATAAAGTCTATTTTACGCTACTGAAATAATGATAATATTTTTATACGAGTCTAAAAAAATGCTCTAACGAATGTCAAATAATTTTCCACCAAATGTTCTATAGTTTATCAAAACAAAGTTTTTTTAATAATTTTACCACATTATCAAAGATTGTGTATAACAATGTTCTAAAGATTTAACTGAACCAAATCACTATTTTTA
Organism: Dendrobium huoshanense; assembly: GCA_016618105.1. NCBI lineage: Eukaryota > Viridiplantae > Streptophyta > Magnoliopsida > Asparagales > Orchidaceae > Dendrobium > Dendrobium huoshanense. The sequence goes on along the minus strand of CM028347.1, from coordinate 74,565,832 downwards.
GATGTCAAAAATAAATTTCTAACTTGAAAAAAATAGTTGCTTTTCAAAATCACTTGGTAGAAAATCTCAAATAAATATTTAAAACAATCAAAATAGTCGTACAAATAACATGTCAAAAGTAATATGAGAGAAAAGTCACTAGAATCTGATAAAGCTATATTTTTGTTAAACCTTACAAATTTGATCAAAAAAAATTCCACAAACTTTGAATTATTAAAAATTGAGATATACAAATTATAACCTAGCTCAATCCATGCAATTTTTCTAACTAGATCGATTAACAAAAATGGCTCTATGATCATTAAATCCTAGGTTTTCTCCCCTCTCTCTTCTCTTTTTCTTCTCTAATTCAATTTTTGCTCTCCGTTATAAAATATATATGAAATGCCATTTTAATGAAAATCTATAATGGTTAAATATTTTTATAAATAATAATATAAGGATACAAATGTAATTATGTCTTTTATTTAAATTTTAGCATAAAATTCTTATAATTTTTTTATAACTTCAAAATTGAGGATTCAAAAATTATAAATTCATAAGTTAGCTAAGCATGTCTAGAAGATTATGGTAAAATCAGTTTGTAAAATTGATACCTAACAGTTTTAGAAGACCCACTTGTGCTTACATATATCAATTTCTTAAAAAATTGCAATTAAATAAGAAGCTTCTTGTTTTCATATTTACAATGAACATAAAATTAGAAAACTATTATTATAATTAAAATAAAATAATATCTACTTTATGATGAAGATAGTTTACAAATTAGACGTATAACGACTCATGAATATTATTTGACTGCTATTGGTCAAAACAAATCTTTTACAAATTTAAGGGTTATTACACTACTTATGCGCTAAGACTCTCTTCCTCTTCATCATTGTTATGGATAGCTTTTCAAGATTAATGGATACCCATTATTCTCGTACAAAATTCTCTTCTATTCATATTAACAATAATTCTATCTTTCATCATATATATGCTGATGACTTATCTTTGATAAATCTGACAATAACACAATTACTTATCTAAACTTTATTTATTTTGAGCAAATTACATTTGGCTACTAATCCTCATACAAATTTTGTCAAATCTACCATGATTTTTTTCTAAGAATATATCTAGGAAGAATGGGATAAGGTTTTCTAAACATGTTGGCTTTAATCTTAAGCAATAATATTGGGATTATCTTAGTTCCTTGATATCCCCTTACAAAATTAAAATTGTAGAGTGCTCAAAATTTATTATAAGAATTGATGACTAGGTGATTGGATGCAAATGCTCCTTTCTTTTGCTTGAAGGTTGTAGCTCGTTATATTCACTATTTGGAATTATCTTGTTTATTCGTTTCACCACACAATTTAGCCAAAGGGAATTCAGAAAAAAAAAATCTAACACATGATTTAAATTAAGGGGGCTTAAGACTAACCATATTTTTAAATAAGAGAGGCTTTACTATAAATCAAGCTAATGTGCTTTGCAACTCATAATATGAATCTCATGCTCATTTGATTTTATTTTGTAATTACTTAAAAATTATGATTATGTGATTTAATTGGCTGGATGTAACCTCAACTATAAAAATAAAATAAAATATTTTTTGAGAAAATTAAAAAAAACAAAAAAAAAAATAAAACAGCTCAGATGCAATCTACCTGCGGGGGAATACGAGCTCGACAACGCAGAACAAGACGAGCTCGCACGATCTACTTAACATGACAGTTCATATATTTGAAATTTCTGTCGGAATTCAAATTGTAAATACATAATGGTAGTGTAGCTAACTATGTAGCCCCGCCCTACGCTAAAAACCCCAGGGGCAGTCTCTTTGCCACACGGAGGGCTACACGAAATATTTTCGTCACTGCATTTTTCTCTCGGGACTGTTTTCAGACTTCAGCAGGCGCCCCGCTTTCAAAGAAGATTGACGAGAGGGAGAAAAAGACGGGAGCCGGGAGCTTTTGGGTATTAAGGGGATGGTTCTTTAGGGTTTGCTCTGTCGAGTTTCGATCCGAACGAGGCCCTAAAGTTTTGGTTTTCGCTGACAATCTCATCTTGCCATTAGTACGATTGTGATGTTTTGCATATTTGATTTCGAATTTGTCGCGCAGTAGCGGTTTAGCAGTAGTAGTAATCGAGCATCTTTTATTTGAGAAGGGTTCGATTACGTTTTTCTTTGCTTTGATGAATATGATTACGGCGAGGAGCTTCGTGCTAGCTGAATTCAATGCAAAATGTTTGGGTTCACTATCATTGCACCAGCGATCGTCTGGTTTGGTCACGCGGCTGGCATTTTCTTCTTTAGATTAATATTTTGATTGACAGCCACCATCTTCGCCTAAATTTCAGTTTCGTGATTCCATGTAGTGATCATTTCCTTTAAAAGGAAAAAAGTTGCAATCAGAACTCCAATTTAGTGTACCATTATTGACTCGTTGTTGCAGCGACTGTTTTTGTAGATCAGTTGGGTGAGTTGGTAAGATCACCATAGACTTTCATGTTCTTCTCTGCTCGTCTCTTTTGGCAAGCTATTTCTTATAAAAAAATAGGAATCAAGTTTAACATTAAGGATCTTTGATCCTTAGTCCTAAACTAACGCTAAGATTGTGGTTTTCAAAGCCAATTTTTGAAATGCCAAGGTATAATCAAAGTTCTGAAGGTTTTATCAACGGAGGCTGCAAGATCCGAAAGAGAGGATGCTCCTCCTCCACTTCATCTTCTTTGCTGCAGAGTAATCGGTATAAGAGGGCAATTCTAATCAGGGAAAAGGGTGCATCCACCAAACCCGTTCATATGTGGAGGATGAATGGTAGGTCACCATCTTCTTCAGGAAGGATTTCAGACTCGTCGTGGTGTAGAATTTCAAATTATGGTTGCAGTGGAACTCAAGCTACTGTCTCAGCTCGGAAGCTTGCAAATGCCTTATGGGAAATGAGTAGAAACTCTTCAGCACTAGAATTTGAAAAATTGAAGGAGAAAATTGCTAAAAGAGAGAAGAGTGGGGATTACAAGTTAAGGAGGTCTATTGAGGTCATTTCTCCACCTCGACGCCCATCTGATGAAGGTCACAGTCCTGTTTTGGTGGTGAGCGTATGGTTGTTAAGTTTGTCGCAATGTTATATTTTCATTATATTTAAAGTATCAGATTCGAGCATTTCTGTACTTATTTTTGTCTGTTAACTTTAATACAGAGGTCTGAAGAATCTAGGTCCCGTAGCCACAAGAGAGTGATCTCGAAGAAACCAGGGCATGGAGGGCTTAGTAACAGAGCCTTAGATTATTTAAGTAGTGGTAGTCTAATGGAGGTATGAAGCTTTAATAGTTTTCATAATTATTGCTTTTTTATTTCCTTCAATGCAGTAATTCGAATTCCATTATGTATTTTTAGTGAATATAATACATATTTAGATTTGACAAGCATGTCCATTTGGATAGCGTGACCACTCATTTTTCCATTCCTATCTTATTGTCCCATACGGTGGGCATCCTAGAACCAACATACTTTTTAGATCATCGAAACATTTGTTTAATGTTTTATCCAAATCTAATCTATTTAGCAATATCACAAGTTTTTTTTTTATTCAAAGATTGTTTCAAAATGTCAAAAATTATTATTTTTTGTCCATTTTCTCTTAATAGATGCTGAAACACATTTTGTTTGGGGTGCATGAGTTTGTTAGGTCAATTTCGGGTATGTCCAAGCCTTTGCAGGTCAATAACACCTGCATGGCCGCTTGTGGACCATAGTTAGTCATTCTGTCTGGGCAGCCTGTGTGATCATGATTTTTAATTAAGATTTCAACTTAAAAATGCAATCTTATTTAAAAGAGTAGTGCATTCTATTGCTAACCTTTTATTCAAACTTCATTAAATTTATTAATGAATATAGTTAAAACTAAAGATCTAACCAAAGGATAAAACCTTTGGAATTTCCAGACCCTCTTAAATTATATCTCTATGAATGATTCTTTTCAAAATCTGGTTTTAAGCCATCCAATGCTTCAAGAGGTCTCCAATATTTTTCAATGATGCATCCTTTGTATTTCTAGTCAAATTCAATCCACTTGAGTTGATTATAAAAAGTGAATTCTTGAAATTCAGCCATTGTCGAAAGGACTTACAAAGGAAATATTGGCCACAAAAAATGCTTTTGATTAATTGTTAAATGACTATACATTCGGTAGCTAGCTTGGATTAATTGCAAGTAGCAAACATAATCCCTCACCCATTAACCTGAACTGCATAAAAGGGACAGAACAATTGTATAACTAAAGGGCATAATTATAAGGGTGAATTACATAGTATGTACTTAGATTTAGGTCGCTTCACAAATAGGCTCATTGAGGATAGAATTGTGAAATTATAATAAAGCATTTATATATATACGTGAAAACCTATTGTTACTTTTAGTGTTAGTTATATATTAATATAATAGGCTCACTGAGGATGGAATTGTGAAATTATAATTAAGCATTTATAGATGTTAGCTTAGGTCTACACTTTTCTTTGTTAATCCTTCGACCATAATTTTCCTCCCATTTAATAGGTGAATTTTCTATCATTTATTATTCCAATTCAAACTAGCTAAATCTTTTATAGACGATACTATATATATATATAGGTGCATTTATTTGTGTACTCATTTTGAGTCACATTTTGAATTACTTTGAACTGTAATCAATCAAGAGGGACCAATCTTGAAATTAGCTCAAAATACAATGATTTTGATTTGGAGTTGAGCTAATTTTCAAGTAAAATATAGTTTCGATTATTTTTTAACAACCCTAATTACACAATAGTTTTTTATTTATATTAGTGAAAGTGAATTAGGCCATGGTCTAGTGATTCATGCCAACTCTCAACTGTGACCATCATGTGTATTATTCCTCTCCATACACCACTGTCTTCTTCATTGAAAAAAAGTATAAATGTATTTCCTTTGGCTCTTATATTAATAATTTTCCCCTTTCAGTTATTTTTATTAAAGCTATCATTGATATTTTTTTCACTTCATAAAGTGCGATACTTATATATTAACATACCAGGCTTATTGAGGATAGAATTGTGAAATTATAATTAATCATGAGTTCTTAGACCTATTTTTGAAAGAGAGGACATTAGATGACAGCCTATTTAAATGCATGAACCAATCACCTATTTAAATATGTGGGTACCATCCTTAATTATAGGTAGATAGATTGATGGATGGTGATAGCATGCATTCATTTCATTTTGATGCAGTGATTTGATATATCACAACCACTTTAGATCCTCCCAAATATGAGATTTGTTTTTGAGAATCCTGATCAATGTTTGAAGTTGCAATTAATGCAATAACGTCTCTAATAGGGAAGAAATTGTGATGTCTGTCTTTCAAACCTTTGAACATTAAACTATCCAGGGATCAAAATATGTAGGAAACTTCATCATGAAGGGATTTGACATTGGTTAGTCTAGTCATATGTAATTGCTATTAATGTGATTTAACCGTCATTAATGAATGTAGTCGCTATATGTAGTCGATTACTCGATCATACTGTTGATATTTTTAAAATTAAGTATTCCATTTATGTGGTCATGGTTTGTAAACCGTTAGAATTGATGGTTGCATTTCAAATGACTTGGCATACTCTAATAGATTCTGAATAAAATTTTAGTTTGATCTACTATTTCTTATACTTTTGAGTCAACATCTTGATCAAATGAGTCACTGGAAGATCTCTAGGAGAGACTATCTCCTTGACAAGCATGAGTGTTGCTTTCGGCAAATTTTTACTTCTACTTTTTCCTTTTCTACATTTTATTATTAAATAAATCATGTGATTGATTTTAATTAAATTAATAGTAGATGTGTGGCCTAATTTTGCCACCAACTTTGATTGGTAAGTCTAACATTGTAATATGTATTTGCTTTATGTGTTTCACGCAGTCCTAAAAATTATACCTAGCATTTATAGGTAAATTGCCTACCTCATAATGTTATCTACCTAATATCTAGAAGTATGTTACCTACTATCTCTAAGCATTATATAAAAATTGATTGCATGGTCTTGATGGGTATCACCCATCATTTTTCTTCATTTAACTATGTATAGAGGCAGAGATTGGAGAGTTACTTGATGGAGTGTGTTGACCTGCCGTATAAAACAAAAGAGAGAAAAACAAAAAAAATTTATTACCTGTTCGGCGCCGAATTCCGCACGTCGCTCGCACGATCGACATCCCATCTCCCACGGCTCTGCCGCGTTGTTAAAATGAGCACGAAGGGCTCTCGTTCACGTTTCTTCCTCCTCTCCCGAACGCTCGCACGCCCAATCTCTCGCTCTCTGACTCTCACGATCCCCTCTCCGACTCCTTTGTGGCCGAACGACTTCGCCTCTCCAACGACGTTCCCTGCCTGTAGGATCGGAAGTGGCGACAGCTTGATCGGAAGCAAAGAACGGGAGCCCGCTCGGTGTGAAGGAGACTTTCTCCCTCACGCGCGCTTCTTCTTCTCCGGTCCCTCTAGGGCTGTTCGACTTTGCTCCTCCGACGTTCCTTCCAGTCAGATCGAAGTTACGACATTTTGATCGGAAGCTTGAACAGGGAGCTCGCTTGTGGAGAAGGTAACTTTCTACCCTTCTGCACGCTACTCCGTCCAAATCCCATAAATCCGCCGAACCGAGAGATTGGGGAGGGAGAGAAATTTTTATTTATTTATTTATTATTATTATTGTTATTTTATAAATAAATTAATTAAATATAATTAATTAAATTTATTATTTTTAATTAATTATAATTAATTCTAATTAATTCTAATTAAATTATTATAATTAATTTAATTAATTTTTATTAGAGTTAATTTTAATTAATTATAATAAGATTAATTATTATTAATTAATTTTAATTAATTACAATTTATTAAAATTAACTAAAATTAATTAGTTATAATTAATTATAACTAATAATTTTAATTAAATTTTATAAATTTTAATTAATTAGTTTAATTAATTATGATTAATTAAAATAATTAATTAAAATAATTTATTAATTAATTTATAATTAATTAATATTAATTAAAAAAAAAAAAAGAAAAAAAAAAAGAGAAGCATGCTTGCCCCTCTTGCCTCGATCCTCGAGCCGACACTGCCAGCCTGCCGGGACTTCAAGGTATACATTTCTAACTTAAACCCCGTCCTCGACGTTTGCAGCGGACCGGGGAACCACCTATACGCGCTCTTGTAGCACGGTAGGAGGGAGCCCGGTGCGAAGCATACGACGAGGCGGGTAAGCCCTATACATACTCTTGTAGCGTGGTGGGGACGGTCCTCGACCTCGACCTCGACACCGACATTGCCGACGACACTGCTACGAGAGGTATGTTGTTCCAAATCCCATTCTCGACGTTTGCAGCGGACCGGAGAACCACCTATACGCGCTCTTGTAGCACGGTAGGAGGGAGCCCGGTGCGAAGCATACGACGAGGTGGGAGAGCCCTATACACGCTCTTGTAGCGTGGTGGGGAGTTATTGTTGTTCTGGTACGTCACTGCTGTTCTGGTACGGATACTGCTGAAGGCCCCGTACACGCTCTTGTAGCGTGGTGGGATGAAAATTTGTACGGCCGCGGTGTCTATGGACACCTACCATACACGCTCTAGTAGCGTGGTGGGAAGACCCAGCTCCCCAAATTTCCCCCAAACGGGGGATATGCCGGGGTGCTGCCGAAATTTTCACTGAAGTACACGAGATTGAAACAATTTGAAGACCTTCTTGGGCAACAATATAAAAGACTTGTATCTGAACAAAAATGTATAGAACTCAAACTAAAATGAGCAGAGGACCTGTACAAGAACAGAGGACTTGTGGACCTAAATCAGAACCAAAATTCAAATGATTTCTAAAGACCAAATTCAAATGAAATAAAATCAAGCTGAAGTCCAATTCAAATCATTTGAACAAGAAATTGAACTCAAAAGATTTCAGAGGACCCTTGACAGTCAATTTGAACTAGTTCTTGGAACTTGAACTCGCACTCAGGACCCAAGTTGAGCGTTGACGGCTTGAACAATTTGAACTCAAGCAAATACAAGACTTGGACTGCATGGGACACTTGAACTTGTACTTTGAGCTCGAACTATATAACATTAAGTGGGGGTCATGAACTCCTACTCAAACTCAGATTGAACCCAAATTCAAATCAATTTGAACTCAAGCAAGAACTTGAGTTGGACTTCAAGAAGATCTGTACATTCTCGTTTGAATCGCTCTTTGTGGCTTTTCATTTACTGAGGTGTTCTTGCTGGTTGTTCTGTGGCATTGGGTTGTATCGATTGAATGTTTAAGATCATTGAAGGCAAAGCTTGAAGCAGTTTTTACGGTCTTCTTATTACGCAACCAACAAAGGAGGACCGGCCTCTTAATGTGATGCTAATCAAAGATAACAAGCCTATTTGCTTCATAAGATGCAACGACGATCTGCCGTTCGAAATGGGATTCAAATAAGGTTCATCAGGAGCCTGAACCATACTTCAATACAAACAAACAACGGGGGACTCGTGACGAACAAGACCTTGATGCATGAACTCCTTCAACAATCCCTACAATGCCTGTTGATTGAGATGGCAATACTGGAGATCAGAAATCAAAGATTCGTCCTCTACAAACAAATTCAACCATCAACCCACCTGAGATTGGTGAAAGGGTGGGTATGATACAAGGACAATGGCTTTCCTATGAATACTTCTAGGAGGTTGTAGCGGACACAACGGGTCCCTGCAAATGGCTACAAACGACTTGTGGATAACAACAGTGTGTACATCGTAAGTACAATGAATCACTGTGGACACAAGTACGAGTATCACCTATGACAGTGGTGATCAAGAGCTTCAAGTATGTCGAGTACAAAGGCAGCCCGATGTACGAAAAGGACACCCCCTGGCAGAAAGGAGGGAAATGTTTGAACAAATTAGAACCAAACTTCCTGGTGTTCCAAAGTCTCTTCTTAGTTATATATCCGAGAAGAAAACAGTTCTGATGTCTACAAATACCGAAAATGACGGTCTACTACACCAAAGATCCTGAAGGGAGTTCTCCCCAAATCAGCAGTCTTTGACTCCCGAATCCAGAAAATCCTTCCCCGGTGATTGAGAAAGGGGGAGGGGGTCAACATCAAGACCAAATCGCCACCGGATCTGCAACACATATACAAGCAGACAGAAGGCGTCTACGATCTACAACTCAACGCCACCGGATCTGCAACACATATACAAGCAGACAGAAGGCGTCTACGATCTACAACTCAACGCCACTGGATCTGCAACACATATACAAGCAGACAGAAGGCGTCTACGATCCACAACTCAAAGCCAACGGATCTGCAACATTCGTACAAGCAGACAGAAGGCGTCTATAATTATTTCAAAGTACCCCTGCACGTGCACCTTAGTTTGTATACACATAGGTACACAAGGGGTAAATACAATCTCAACCCGCATGGGCCCTGGCGAGCGTGTTATTGGTACACACGTGACGCCTATGGATGCTACGCGGGTTGACAAGTGAATTCAAGTTCGAATCCGATCCTTCTATACGAATCAATAGAAGTCGACAAGATTCAAACTATCTAACAAAATACACAGTTGTAGCGAACGGTGTATTTGTTTAAATACATTCTTTTTAGGCCTTCAAGGTCTAAAATCAAGAAAATTCATGAACAAAAGGCACAAAGCCTATGAAACCCGATCCTTTATCGACCAGTAGATAGAGTCGACAAGGTTCAATCTAGAAAAAAGAAATGACCCCAAACACCCCGATGATGGCCGTGTTGAATGCAGATCTCAACCGGAGGGGTTTCCAAATATTTTCAAATGTTTCCCAAAAGTCCACAAAAAATCCAAAGCTCCACCCAAATACCCACGAAAATCCAAAAATTCATCAATCCCAAATCCCAAAAATATTTAAAATATGAAATCTAACTATCCACACTTAAAGCAAAATCCATCCACCCTCCGCAACAGTCTGCCGGGGTGGACAAATTCAAATAAACTCTAGCTCACAAAGAGCCAAATGCCTAGTCAAAAATATCACTAGGATCCATTCTCAAAACAATCTCCTGCCAGTAAGGACGTGGTACGTGTCCTCTAACCGGCGGTTAGCCGCCAAATGGCACCGCAGGATAAACGGTTATGACCCGGGGCCCTCTGAACCGAGTGGTTTCGCCGCCAAATGGCACCACGAAATACCGGTTATGGCCAGAGCCAATGCGCTCCTTATTGACATCAAATCCTTGAGATATGAATCAATAGGATATGATCGATAGGGCACAAAGGCCTTTGTCAGCTAAGGTGGATTCAAATTTGTCCTCTTAGACAAACATTCAACTCCAGTCTACAAGGTCCCCTTGGACGAAGCAACCCATGGCTGCCGACAAGGATCCTTATGTCAGGTTGGGTCGACTACCTCCTCTGACTAAGTAGACCAGGGATCACGATGACCCGGGACGACGGAACCATGGGATCTTGATCGGGCCCATCATCCATTCCCCCATCATCCGCTTTAAGTGCACGATGGTGCTATTTCTACTTTAAATATTAAACTTTCTAAATACCCAAATCAAAATCCAATTTCCAATACCTAAACCCATTGCTGCTACTATATGCCAGATAACACGTATTCTATACGTATCTGATCAACGACTAGCCTTAATCGAAAGTTCTCCCGTGATCGGGAGGGGTAATTAACTATAGGGGCTTGCGCCTATAGGAAACCAGAACTCAGATCATAAAGTCCTCGCAAAATGAGGGTGAAATCTCTGGGTAGTGTCTTATCTACAAACCCATCTGCCTTCCAAAATTTACCTCGGAACTTAATTCGTTAAAACTCCCTCGCCGAACAAGAAAAGCGAGCGGAGGCCGGGGCCGAATTTTCGGAGCCCACAGAGTGATCAGAGGCTAACAATTAGCTTCGTCGGTACCGTATAGAGGCATTTGGATGATGGGTTGTTAGTGAGCAATAAAAGCCTAGAAGTAATAGAATTCATAAGACTTGATAAGAGAAAATTTGTTGAATTATTTTTTGGTCAGTGACCAGTGAGGTGGTCTGATATCAATAGTGTCATCCTATCAGGATTTCCTTTATCTGTAGTTGAGCATTGCTGGTGGAGGAATCATTCTCAAATTTTACCAGTGAGATAAAAGTGAAAAAAAAAAAATATTGGGAGAGCAAATAAATGAGATAATGGCTGAGAAGTGATAGGAAGTCGAGGAAGATCCCCTGGTGGTACAGTTAGTGTGCCTGCAATTTTCACCAAGAAACATTGCAGGCGTTACATAGAGGATGTCATCTAAATTGTTGCTACCACTAATAAAGATGGATTTCATTTTGGAAAGATATTCGAGTGGAACATATTCAACTTGAGACTTAAAATGAATCCTACTTTAAATTTTGGCCTGCTAGCATCACCTGAGTATATGTAACTTATCGATGAAATTTTTTAGTGGAAATGTAGAGATTTGATTATTTGTGTTATAATTCAAGTGGAATATGTAAAGTTTGTGTTGGAGTATGTGAATTTTGAGTTGAAATTGCTCAACCAAAGTACTTCTAATGGTAAATTATCTATTGATTACTTTGATATTATTATTTGGAGTAAATTTGATACAACTAATGGAGTCAAGACAGTAGGACCAACACACCACCAAGCAGTGAATGACCAAGATGAGCTCATCATGAACCGACAAAACTAAAGGAATTTTCTTGAGGAAACATGAACAGTAGGGTGATTTATAGGTGTATGAAATAAGGGTAGCTTTTTAAAGTCTAAAGTTTATTGGAGGGAGGGACAAGTTTCATGATTTTATTAGTTTTGTTTAGGCAATTAATTAGAGACATGGACACATGCCAGGTCCTATTCAAATAATAATAATAAGAGCTTGTGATGAAAGAAGGATATAACTAGCTCAAGGTCAAAATTTGCAGTTAATGAATGTTGAAACCTTTTTCATCTATTGTTTCTCCATTTTCTCAATTCGCCTTCCCTAAACTACTAAGAGCCATTACAATTCCACTAGCCAATCCTCCAGAGCCTTCAGCAATGCTCGAATTCACTTTTTATTTTTATTTTGGTGCTTTTGTTATGCTTTATCTTACTTCGTTCCACCACAATGGCAGATGACACTTGTTCTCCAATCTACATTCAAAGATCATTTGCAAAATACTTAGGAACAACTTGTTTAAATAACTGAACTATTACAGGATATGCATCTTTGTGTCACCTATAAGCAGGACCAATCCATGCTGTCCTTGCCTCCCACATCAGAGCTAGATTGCCTCAACAAGTTCATGAGAGAGTTTATGGAAAGTAAACCATTCAAATCAATCCATATGAAAATCTCATGGTATATTAACAAGAATCTCGAAACCTGGATTCAAAAGATTAAACATTATATAGATTTTACCATATGAAAATCCTATTTATCTTTTAATGTGTTTATCATATACTGATCCATGGGGCCCCTTGCACCACTATAGGACATGAGTTGCAATGAAGAAGATGAATCCCAACTGCTGCGCTCGCTCCTGTAGTAGGAGCCTACATCAACTCTATCATCAAACTTTTTATATTTTAGGTGCTTTGACATTATTGAATTATTCATATATGTTTTGATCTTTTTCCTTATGGTATCAAGTACTTTGACACATGGTGCAATATTTTTGTATGATCCAGATAGGTGCTCCTTCATCATAATGAGACTTTCATCAATTTCTCACAGTAATTATATTTCAAATATACATACGACTTATCGTTGCCTCCCACATCAACTTAACTGTTATGTTTCTATGTCTGGTCCTTCCTATGATCCGACATGGTTTTATCCTTGCTTCTTACCATCATCTACAAAACCCTTTAATAGCAAGGTAAGAACAAAAAAATAAAGGACATAATCACCATTTAGGTTTTTATGAAACATTACATCATTTAAGATAACATTCAATCAAATACCCTGCACTTAAGAGATAACACTATTATCTTTATAATAAATTATAAGATATTACTCCTATCAGTATGACATCAAATCAAGCTACCCTTTTAAATATATTTCATGATTAACTCTAACTAAAACAACCAAAACTCCATTAAGTTACCCTTCCACGTTAACATGCAGTATAAAAAATTCCTTCCTATATGAAAATAGTTCCTTGCCGTAAAATATTACATCAATAAATGCATTAAAAAAATTCCTTGCTAGTTCATGAATGTAATCCATCAAAAACCTAAATCACTTATTGACCAAGCAAGACCATCAAAATCATTTATAATATGACGGATTGGATCCAAATTGCGGTCGTCTGAACCAATTAAAACAACAACAACATCAGGCCTTTGTCCCACTACGTGGGGTCGGCTACCTGAATCCTTTTTCTCCATTGTGTTAGGTTAAAAGTCAAATTCTTATTTAAATCTAATAATAAAGATCATTTCTAATATTTTCTAACCAAGTCTTTTTAGGTCTAACTCTACATTTCTTAACATAAATCAAATCTAATGCCTCAACTTTCTTAACCGGGTCATCAGAAGGCCTCCGTTTAATGTGACCAAACCATCTAAGGCGACTCTCTCTAATCTTATCTTCCACTGGAGCTACTCCTACCTTTTCACGTATATGCTCATTTCGTATCCTATCTCTAAGGGTCAAGCCACTCATCCACCTAAGCATCTTCATCTCTGCAACACTTAACTTAGTATTATGCTTCTCTTTTAATGGCCAGCATTCGACACCATAAAGCATTGCAAGTCTCACCACCTTCTTATAGAATTTGCCCTTAAGTTTGAGGGGGACTTTTCTATCGCACAATAAGCCCGATGCATTCCTCCACTTCAACCATCCAACTTGAATTCTACTGATAATAACCCCATTAATTTCACCATCACTCTGAACAACATATCCAAGATATCTAAAACGTGTACTATTATTAATGGCTTGATCGCCCAAAGTCACAATCCCATCACTAGGTCTATTGCTACTAAAATTACACTCCATATATTCAGTTTTAGATCTACTCAAGCGAAAAATTTTAGACTCTAAAGTTGACCTCCATAATTCGAGTTTACCTTCAACTCCCTCTCTAGTCTTATCAACAAGAAGAATATCATCAGCAAAAAGCATTCACCAAGGTACATCATCTTGCAAATGTCTAGTGAGAACATCCATGACTAAAGCAAAAAGATATGGACTTAAAGCTGATCCTTGATGTAATCCAATCGAAATAGGAAAATACTTGGTCAAACCACCTTGTGTTTGAACACAAGTAATAGCTCATGCATACATTTCTTTAATTATTTGAATATAAGCATTATTAACTCCTTTCTTTTCAAGAACTCTCCATAGCACTTCTCTTGGAACTTATCATATGCTTTCTCTAAATCAATAAATATCATATGTAGATTCTCCTTATTCTATCTATTAAAACTAAATTTTAATTATATTTACATATACAAAAAAAAATGATGCAATATATCTATTATAAAATCTAACTATATACAACCTATAAAATATCTCATCCTCCTTTCTAATTACCCAACCACAATTGTCCAATCCCGAAGCTCCATAGGGTGGAATCATGCCTCAACAATTAGCATCCCGATAAAAAATTCCAACAAACACAAACCTACAAGCAACCCCTAATTCGCGGCCAAAGACACGCACCCTTATAGCCCTATTTCCAACTCCACATATTGTATCCATCCACCATAATGTCCTCATCCCCCATACTCGACATATATTTAGTTATTGCCTAATATGAAAGCAGTAAAAGGCGAACAACAATGACGTTTACGAGTCGAAGGAGGCGAAGCTGCTGAATTAAGCAGGTGAAGTTAAACAACATCGAAGGTGAATGTCGTCGAGCAGCGACAATGCACGGGAAAGAGGAGAAAGATGGCTACTATTGCGTCAAGCAAAGCTCTCGTCTTTACTTCTGATCCAACAGGAAGAAAATCGTCGAACTGTGCTGATTTCCGATTTGACAGGAAGGGAACATTGTCGAAGAAGGTGAAGAAGCTTTTAGTGATTTGTTCAAAACTCTGCCTAATGTGAAGCAGGCAAAGTCGAACAACAACAACGAATTGCCCAAGGTTCCTAGGTACAAGCGAGTGTAGTTATATTGACTTAGATTTAAGATTTAAAAAAAAAAATCTTATTTGAGGCATAAGTCTCACAGAAATGATGCGAGATGTGCCTTAGGAAATTTGAGGTGTACTCATGAAACAATGTCAAGGCGTGCGCCTTGATGCGTTGTTGGGAAAAATTGCACTGTCGTGTGTCTCCTATTGTGCAATTTTAAACAGTGCTTTATGAGGTTTTTGGGTGAGTGAATATATTTTCAATCGTTTACTCTCATGTAATCTTTCTAGTAAGGATCTTGTTCACTATTAGCTTCCTATTTTAGATTACCTTATGGGCCTTCCTTCCCTTGGTTGAGTGGAGAGCTATTAGCTGCTTTCCCTCAAGGGAGTTTTTTAGTGAGGGTCATATCCACTTCTAATTTTTAATCGAGATTATCTCATGGGTGTGCATTCTAGGATTTTTGTTAGATGATATATTATTTAGAAAAAAAAAAGAAAACTTCATTCATAAATCAAATAAAATTTAAAAAAAATCTAAAACTTAAGGTATAAACTCATTTGAACATTCTTAAGTGCTCAACTTTGAGTTATTTCAATGCGATGGAACTCCTATTCAATAATTTCTACAATTTACTTGTCACGACTCATTTGGTCTTCTTTATTTTGAGGTTGATAAACTATGAGTTGCTCTAATAAATAATGACGTAAATATCCTTTATGAATTAAGTTGATAAACAATGAGTTTCTCTAATATGAGTTGCTCTAATGCTTTAACTTTAAACATTGTTCTCTTGAATGCTCTCTTGAACGGTGGAACTTACACCATTGAGATTAATCTCTACTATTTAGATTCTTTAAAACTTTTGGTCACTTTAGATGTTTAGAATTTTGAATTTTTATCAGAATATTTGTCCTTGCCCTGGATGTATTAACCATGGCTAAATTTGATCTTTTGACTACTTTTGTTTTCTTCTTTGGAGATACGAATTAGTTTCTTATGCATTTTTATGTTTGGAAGAGGATTGCTCGAATTGCTTTTGATGAGTATTGATGGCCTCACTAGTAGTTATTTGACTAACTATTCAATGAATGAGATCAACATAGGAACGAACATACTCTTGTATTAACAAAGAGTAGAAGGGCTCAAGGTGAAGACATCTAAGGAAAATATCTCTTAGTAATTCTTGCTTCAGAAAAAATATTTTAAAATACTCTTTAAGGGATTCTCCCTCATTTTGGTGAATACCATATGAGAGGAGTTGTTCATGACATTTGGTTGTTAATGAATTGTTTAATAACAAGTTTGGCTATATCGGCGAAGTATGAATAGTTTAACCTGGAAGAGAATACAACTTAAACTCCATTGTAATAGGATGTTGAAGAATTACATTGGTCAGTGGTGAAGATTTTTGAAAGTTGTGGTGAGGAGTAAGTTGATTCCTTTCTCTTAAAGGACTCCGCATGGATAAGTCTCCATAACATATTTCTTATAACATCACTGAGAGCTTTCAACAAAATGAAGATTTAAATCCTCCATGATTGGTGGAGGATCGAACAATATGGGAAATATGTGTTGAACGGGTTTGTATTCGAGTGATCTTGATGAGGTTATGATGGAGGAGGTACTGCATGAGTGGCATCATTCTCAAATTGTTGTTAATTTTATAGTGGGACAACTCCATCAAACTCTGATGTCTCTTTGTTGTCCAACTTCTTCTAATAGTTTTAGGATTTGAATTTAATTTTCTTCCATCCTACATACTTGCTCCTCCAAAGTAAGGCCCAGGGGGCCTTCACCAACTATATTATGTTGTCTTTGATTGAGGGGTTGATTATCCACCAGTAAAGAAGTATGTATAATATGTTGAGAATATTTCTCACAAACGCTGCCAAATTATTACATGCTTAAAAATTTATGATTGTAGCGTTGTTGTTTAATTTCTTAGCTTTTCATAAAAAAATCAACAAGCATAAAAAAAATTGTAGAAGACAAGAAAGTTTTTTATATGGAAAACCCAAGAAGAGAAAAAAACACGGGTTCTAGCCCAGTTACAATAATCTATTATCAAATATAAGATACAAGAATCCTCCCTTCATTACAATTGAAAAAAGATGGGAATAATTATAAATGATTATACAAAAATTGTTTGATTTCACTTGTAAGGATTTCAGAAGTCTGGTGTTCAAAGACGGGCAAGTTAAAACCTAACAACAAGGTTAAATGTTGACAAATGTCTGGTGATGGTTATTGGTGGTGGTCGTTGATAGTGTTAGCCAGAAAATGTAAGAGTGCTTTTTAGTACTCTTAGCTATTGAGCCTCTTCTTATGTAGATAAAGTAGCTCTATTTATAAGTTTTCTAAGAAAGGCATTTTGGTAATTCCATATTTCCATTATACGATTCATATTGATCCCTTTAATTATATATTAAAAATTAAATATTTCAGTGCTTTAATGATGTCAGAATTAAATGATCTTAGGCTCATTAGATTCGTCTTGTCAAGCTGCTCAATTTGACAATAAGCATGATATAATTGGATGTTGTTTGACTCAACAATTTATTTTTAGAAGCATTCAAGTATAATTCAAGTGCTTGATTTGAGCTTATTTGGAGTCAGATTGGATCATTTGTAGCGTCGTTAGGTTTGTCTTGTCGAGACGTTCTGTTCAATTATAAGCTTGCTAAAATCAATATTGGGATGATCTTGAATTTAATTTTAGAAGTTTTTAATTTGAATATAGCTTCAATATTTGCGCCGATCATATGAATTGTTTGAAATCCTATCAATAATCATATCTGCCACCATTATCATACTTTCCATTATCAAAATACCTGTCACCATTACTATGTCTATTAACATTCCTAATAACATGAACAATGTTTATGAGTCATGGCATAAAAAAAGCCCAATATAACATCATACATAAAAACTCGTTAGCACTCTATACATATGGGCCCATAATATAACATCTTGACAAAATTGCCCAAAATACGAAGGTCAAATGCTAGACTTTAGGATGATGATGATGACGATGATACCTTGCATCGCTATTCCCGAGTGTCTACTATGAAGATTTCTGCTACTGACCTAGTTTGTTGGTCTTTTTCTCTTTGAATTTCCTCCAGAACTTCTAACTCAGTGGCTTTCCACCTTTCAGCTTCTGTAGCCTCATCCTCCTCAATTTGCCTAAGGGAAAAAAAAAGGCACACATGGAGGAAGGAATATTTTGTGCTTAAGTGGTGGTTGTAAAATTGTTCTTGGCAAACTTGCTAGAGGCAGCAAGAAATGAACATCTTTTATTTAAACATTTGAGTGTTTAGTTTATCCCATGCTTGCTCCTAGCTCCGGAGCTAGAAGTAACTAATTTTGTTAAATTAAAAGCATTTGGAATCTGAAATATACAATGAGTTTTTTTAATAAGCATATAAACATATCTCACGTATTATATTAATTATAAGCAGGTCATAAAGACAATCGTAGTTAAAGATCGAATTTCACATAAGGAGGTATTGAATAATTAGTTAAAAAAGTTCGAAGTCTACACTAAAATCTAAGACCTCTATCCTGAGAATCAAAGTGCATATACTTTGGTGAAATATACAACTTTAGTACAGTACAAATGCTACATCCTAGAGCCACTGCTTGCTAGATCAATTTTCTTCAGCTGTCTGCCTTGCTAACCTCGATATTTGCCAATGCCCTTTTATGCTTCGGACTAATTCGGATACTATCATGTAAAGGAAAACTAGAAGGTTTGCGAATGTGCATCTTATGTAGACAATGGATGAAAGAGGTAGCCTGAAGAATTGGGCAGGGGAATCCAGTTGTCATTTCCATGGAAGTTCTGTTGTCTGCTTATGAAGTAGCGTTTCCCGTGTCCTGATAAGTTGAGACCAAGTAGGTGGGTAGATGGAAAAATTTCTTATAGATCATTTCTTTAGTCGAAGTAACGCAACATTTCCTCACTTGGCTGGTTGGCTACAAACTCACATGCAAAAGTATCTTCCAGTTTCAAGTCACCATTTACCTGCAACCAAATAGGTTTTGAGTTCAAAATAGGGATTATACATCCATCATATAGTTTGGAACCAGCTGGAAAGAAGTGCTAATAAGAAGTACTACTTGTTACAGTTCAATGTTTTGTATCTTATTCTTCTTTTAATTATTGTTGATTTTCTCCTGTAAAAGCTCGGGTCTTTCGATGTTTCTGAACAAATTTCTATTTTTTTAATTTAAATCCTTAGTGATTCTAGTTTGTAAAACCTCATGCTTTTGAATTACAGAGTGAGTTTCATTCTCAAAGTTTCATACCAGAAAATTCAATTTTGTTAGCCAAAGAGCATCTAAAGGATCTGAGAAATTCTCTATCAACATCAAAAGAACTTCTCAAAATTCTCAGCCGCTTCTGGGAACCAGCTGAGCAGCACAACTTGGTCTTCACTGTTTTTTCAGCTCTTCGTGCTGAACTTGAGCAGGCCATTTTGAATGGCGATCAACTTTTCGACGAACAGAGATCAATATGCAGTGATATTAACTACTACCTAAAAGAGAAGCTTTCTTTTGAAATCCAAACCTTGAAGAACAGGGAGCGAGAAAGGATCAGTTCTTCCATCCAATCCATCATGAGGGAACTTGAGTCTGAGAAGAAATTAAGGAGAAGAGCGGAGAGGCTGAATAAAAAGCTAGCAATGGAGTTGGCTGAGACGAGGACTTCTTTGCTCAATACAGGTAATGAACTTGCATGTGAGAGGAGAACAAGGGAGATAGTAGAACATGTTTGTGATGAGTTGGCTAGGGGGATTGGCGAGGAAAAGGCAGAAGTGGAAGAATTGAAAAGGGAGTCAGCTAAGGTCCTAGAAGATTTAGAGAAGGAAAGGAAGATGCTCCAGCTTGCAGATGAGTGGCGTGAGGAGAGGGTGCAGATGAAACTATCAGAGGCTAAACTTCAATTCGAAGAGAAGAACGCTGCTGTTGATCGGTTGAAGAATGAGCTTGAAGCATTCCTAACCACTGAAAAGGGAAGTGGAGATGGGAAAGGACATGATGCTCCAGCAGGAGATTTTGAAGTTGAGGAACAAAGTACGGTTTGTCCAAACAAGGTTGATGAAACGGTAGAGGATGAAGAAAAAATAAGTACGGGAGAACTTTCAGAGGACTGCGATCTCCATTCAATAGAGCTCAACATGGACAGCAAAAGCAGAAGTTTCAATTGGAGTTATGCTACTGGTTCTGCTGATTATTGCAGAAGTTTTGAAAAAAATAATGAGGAAAGTGAAAATAGTAGTAATAAGGCATCTAAGAGCATTGGGAACGAGAAAGAAGAAAGCTCCAGAAAGTCCTCTCAAGATTTTTCTCATGATTGGAAGCAAGGAAGGCCCTCTAGAAGCAATGCTAACATAGATGAGGATGCTGAGAGATACATTTCTGTGAAGGAGCTAAGAGATCACCTGTTAGCAGGTTCAAGGATTATTCTGCCTCAAGACACGAGAAGTCCAACACGGCCATGGAGCACAAGCACAAACCAGCAATGGGACAGTCTGAAAGGTTTGCATGGTTCAGAGGAACGACTTTATGAAGGATTAAAGGTTGCTGATTTGGTCAAGAAGCTTGAAGGAGTAGATCGGACATAAATTCTGGTAGCTTTACTGTGTCTATTACTGCCTCGCAACAACAGCTCAATTACTGCAAGCTTTTGCATCTTTGGTGAAGCATATGCAAGACCATGCTTCACCATGTTTGTGCTGTAAGCTTTGCATTTCTCTCTGCATAGGAAGGTTTTTGATCTCATGTTTTTTGTTGGTTTAGGTAGAAATTTCTTGTACAGAACTCCTTCCTTATGCTTTCTGTGCATCCACTCAACATAGTCTTACCCAGTTCAGTTTTGATTGTTACTTGATGCATAGCTTTGGACATTTTGTTTTGCCGATAAAAATGAATATTTTGTGCTCCCAAAACATGCAAATGTTAGTTTCAAATAATCTAGATTTCTTGCATAAACAACTGGATCTTTGCCTCTCACACTATCTTCTTCATTTTAGATAAAGATGGTTTTCAACTTAGGAGTGCGAGTTTTTTTTTTTTTTTTGGACAGTTAGGGGTTTCAACTCCGGATGAGATGGGAGGAATTTCTTCAGTTTACCACTCGGCCGCAGACCCGATCTCTAGTACTTTCTTGATAATTCTGCTAACATCCTTTAGAATCTCACTCGTGGGTGTTCTTTATTGTCTTAAAAACTCTTCTTTTATCTCTTTTATTTGTTGTCACTATTTTGAAACTCGGCCATCACATATTCATAGTTACATAAAGCACACCTCAAAAGAGGATTAATAGTAACAGATATATGAACTACATAGTTTATTGCTATGAGATAACAGAAGATTACAATATTTGCGAGAGAAAAAAAAAATAATAGAACTTGTTGACATACATGATAACAGTTGAGTTGATACAGAGACAGTCCATCACGCATCACTCACAAAAGAATATTAATACTAGCAGATATATGAACTACATATTTATTGCAATGAGATTACAGAATTTGCGAGGAAAAAAAATAATAAAAAAACTTGTTAACATACATGATGACACATGAACTTGTTGCTTCCTCTGAGTTGGTAAAATATCAAAGGAAAGAAGTGTCTGGAGCTCCAACGAAGCTGATGATAATGATGTGACTGGTAGCAGAACCATGCAAAATGAGTTCTAAAATGATGGCAGTCAAGAGCTCTTAGACGCCTCTTGCAAGCATCTCTCTGTACCTCTTCAAAGACTCCTGTTTTTGCAGCTTCATCTGCCTATGGAACCTTCTGATGAACACATCAGCGACATGGTCAATCTCATCTTCAAGCTTGAACTCAGTGCCATCTTCCCTCGAATTCCTGACTAGATCTATGACAGATCCAGTGCCATTTACCAGCTCATCGTCGTCTTCATCATCATCTTCCGAGTCGAAGAGTGAGTGACGAAGGTCTGGATAGTCATCATCTTCATCTTCCACTTCGCCGGACCGAAAAGCTTCCAAGGCACTGGTGTTTGAAGGCGCCTCCTCTGCATTATTGTACAGCACAATTGCCTTGCTGTAGTCCTCTTCATTCTCAGCTTGTTTTCCTTTCTCCTGACCCATGATAGCATGTATCTTATGGTTTATTGCAGTCATAATAACCTTCCTGTTTCGCAGGAGCCCAAAAATAAGGAGCCTAGCCTTAATGGCACTGCATTTGCCCTTTGCTAACATGGACTTCGCCCTCACCATGTTCACTATGAAGGAGAATGTCTTCTTCAAGACCGTCGAAGCCTTGCGCTTCATCTTAGAAGCTCGGGGATTTGACATGACCCAGCAAGAAATGGATGAAGGAAGAGGACTCACCAGCTGAGTATCAAAGTTCTCTGCCATCAAACTGGCTTAAAACAAAGAATGGGAAGACCCTTTCAATCAAGAAGCAAATGCTGAGGTATGTATGGGATTGTTATTTTTTCATGCAGAAGTAGAAGAGGCTTGTGAGTAACTAGAGACATGGAGGGGCTATTGTAGGTATTGAAGGGTATTTATAGAAGAAATAATGTCGGTTTGAGCAACTTGAGATCTCCCATGCAGAGATATTTTAGAGAATTAGGAAGAGTGGGCACTAACAAAAGCTTTCAAAGTAAAAGTTATTGTGAAAAAGATTAGAAATGGACGGCAAAAGTAGCCATGAGAAGAGCGCCATGAAAATATGTGAGCTGGTTTTCTTGGTTTGGTGGGATTCCTCTTGCTTTTTATTCGCTTTATAGGATTCCTTGCGGTGGTGACAGTTGTTTTGGGTCCCATATTAAGCAATTGGCTTAAGTGAACGTTGAAAGTGTTATTTTCACAAATACTTGCTAGTTGTGAACATTTGGTCATGTGCGGTAGCTTTTTCTGGCTTCTGATTTCTTAACCACATTGTATTTCTGTAACGCAAGGCTCTCTTTTTCCTTTGCTGTTATTCTTTTAATAAAATCTCAATTTTTACTATCCCAACAGCCTTAGAATTGAGGAGATAATTGATTTTATATAACTAGAAATACCGCTCGGTCAAGACCAATACCGAGCAAATCGTTATTCCTCGGTATTACTCGGTATTGGTTTTCACATAATGATATTTCTCGTTATTGCCGAACAAAATCGACCAATACCTAGTAATACCGAGTAACACCTAGCAATACGCAAACATAACAATCCCAGCTCCATTCCGGGTCGGGTTGTCGGGCCGCGCGGTAAATAGTGAGAACATGTGACACTAATTTATTGGCGCCCGAACGTAGAGCCATGTTAGGTGACCGCACCAAATAAAAGTTAGTGTTTGGGACAATTTTTTTACCATTTTGTTTTTCAATTTGCAATCATAGCTTTTGTTTGGCTATTGTTTTTCATTGCTTTTAATAAAAAAATTATATTAGGAAGTTATTTTTTATGATAGCTTCTAAAAAGTTAAATTCCCACAACTTGATAATGAACTTTATAAAAAGTTAAAGTTATCCCAAATAAATTTTTTCTTATTGTTTTGCTTTTTAGGTTGTAATTATAGTTTCATTTTATTATTATTTTACTGTCTTTTTTTTCATTGTTTTGTAGACATTTTTGTGATGGGATATTAATTTTTAGGGGGTTTTAAATACATACCACTTTATTTTATGCTATTTATATATCTAACATTAATATTACATGATTACCACTCATAGAATAAATTTGGGTGTATGGAATGAAATATTAAAGTTTATAGGATTGTATGAATGATATAAATGAATTATATGAGTGGTATATTTGATATTAAAATTGTATATGGGTGATAGGCATGTAATATTAATTTTTGAGTGTTAGATATGTAAATAACATAAAATAAAGTGGTATGTATGTAAATTTCCCTAATTTTTAACAGATACCGTCGTTAATGTGTCATCTCTTTTAAAAGGTACATCTTCAATTTAAAATATATATTTTTTAAAAGTTATTTTTTCTACCATTATGTCACAAGCACCTTTACAAAATTGAGGTGGTTGCAATTTTTTTATTATAAAAACAATGAAGAAAGCATTTTTATTCGAGCAGATTTAATATTCTTTTTCTTCGAAGATCATTTGTCCATCAAATTGTGAGTGAACCAATGGTTAATTTTCTATCTTAGAGGGGAAAAAGTGCTTTGATATTACTTTTAAGGCTTCGTTTGGGACGGTTTTTTATTGCTTTCTAAAACGGAGTTTTAGTACAAAATTAAAAAATTTTGTACTAAAACTTTATTTTAGAAAGCAATAAAAAAGCCGTCCCAAACGAAGCCTAAAACTTTTAAGTAATAGAAATAATAACTCATTTTTCATCCTCTTTATTACAATCTAAATAATGGCGATGAGAGAGAAATCATCGTTGATAAAATCTAGGGGTGTCAAGATAAGTTGATAGGGTGAATTTGGGTCTGAACCAGTTATAATTAATAATTTATTCAACAGACATTATAAGTTCAAATCATAAACCGTCTTTTCCATAATATTTTTATTATTGTATTTTTTAGTTTTCTTAATTTTTTCATAATTTTCGGACATTGATAAAATTTCTTAAGAAATTGACACCTGAAGTTACAAGTGGAGGTTTGGGGGCCATTAGATACATGTTTTGCAAATTGATTTCATAAGAATTTTTCAAATAGAATAAGTTATTTAATGAAATTTTTTCTATAATTTTTAAATTGCTAAAAGAATTTCTATGAGTTTTATACAAAAAATTTATTTTATTATTATTTTATAATAAAAAATCTAAAACCATTATGAATTTAATAAATGCCATTTAAATCAGTTTCTCCATTCGGCTAGAAGAATTTGGGGAAAATGAAAAGAAAGAGAGGAGAGAGAAGAAAGGAAGTTTTGTTTTGATGATCGTAGAGTTATTTTTGTCCGTTGGTTCCGTTGAAAAATTTACTCGTCTCGAGGTAGGTTACTTTTTGTATATTTCAAGTTTTAATAATTTTGTATTTTTGATATTTTTTCGATCAAATTTATATTTTAATTACAAAAAAATGATGATAACTTTATTTTGATAAAACTTTCACTGCGTAACAATTTATATGTTATATAGATTATGATTATAAATATTTTGATTATATTCTGGGAATTTTTCACATGTTGATTTTGAAAAAGCAACGTTTTTTGCATACTTAGAAATTTCTTTTTACGTATAAAATTAGTGCTTAAGTTCAATTAAAGCTTCAAAATGATGTTTTACATAATCTCTGATAATTTGATTACATCTGAAAATAATAAAATTTTGCTTAGAAGAATTTTTTTGTTGGTTATCGTTTCAACATTTTGGTCATTTCTGAATTGAGCCTAATTTTGCTTTAGTTAATGCAATACATTTAAAAAAATATGTCGTGAAGTGTTATGATGTGATGCCATTGCTAGTGGGCGGCTGAGATGGGATTATGTTATGCCGTATGCCGGCGCCAGAGGAAGGCAGAGGTGAGATTTTGTTATAACGGCGCCAGTGGGCGATCATGGTGGGATTCTATTATGCCGACACCTATAAGCAACCAAGGTGGGATTATGTTATGCTGGCGCTAGTAGATGATCGAGGTGTAATTTTATTCTAGCGGTGAGATTCTGTTACCTATGTGTTGTTATGACGACGCCAATAGGCTACAGAGGTAGGATTCTATTATGAAGTGTTTGCTTATAATTTAGTTCATTTCAGTAATTATTTAATTGTATTTAATGTTAGTATATGATTTAGCACAATGTTATTAATTCTTTTAGTTTTGGTCATTGATTTTTATTTTAGGCTATGATAGCTGACTGAGCCATCTAAGCTCATTTCTTATTTTGCTTTTATTTTCAGGCCCGGGGAAGGGTAACATGATTCAATCTATGTTGTATGTATGTTTTAGTTAGTTTTGATTTTTGCGGGCTTGGCTCTTATTTTTGTTATGCTATATATTGTTAAGCGCTATTGTAGATAGATTTCGGATTTTATATATTTTGGATGATATAAAAAAAATATCATGTTGAGATTCAGTAGTCTTTCACTTTATATTGCATATCAATAGTGGCTCTATGTAACATATAAATTGGAAGTTTTATTTCAATACTTCTCCAAACAGATCTTGTGATAAGTCTTGTCACAATCGGACATGATATAACCTATGTGATATCAGATCATATATGTTCAGGTTGTCACGAACCAAAATTGACCCAACCTAAATCCATTCAACTCAAACTTGACTCATTTAAGAAATGGTTCAAAAGACTAACCCTAACATAACACGCTAGCAATCTGAATGGCCTGAACTCGACTTGTTAAACGTTTTAATATAATTTTTTTATAACTTATTAACTATAAAGTTTAGAATATTTGATAAAAAATAAGAAGATTATACCCACAAGAAAAAAAAAATTAAAGTAAAAAAATTAAATGGGTCATTTTTATATCAAAATTTGATTTGCAGGTCAATCCGAACCTGACTTATTTTTTAAACGAGTCAACCTAAACTTGATTTTTTAGGCCAGGTTCACTTATCTGGCCATTTTTTAATAACCCTAATAAAATCTATGATGACACTAGGGTTTCAATAGGATAGAGGGTTGGCGAATATTAAAGGTGAAGGAGTTTGAAAGAGTTTCACAAAAAATCGGACGAATAAAGGACGAGGAAGAAAAAGCGATGCATCATATATCACACTAGGGGTGTAAATTTTGGGTCATGGGCCGGGTTTGGGTCAAACTCGGAACTGACTCATGTTCAAACGGGTCAACCCTAACCCAACACAGGTATGTAAACAGGTCAAAAATTCAGACCCGGACCAGACCCGTCGAGTTGCTGGGTTGACCTGACCTGACACGAGACGGCGGAACGTGCAGACGTGGGCGACATGAAAAGGTGCTCGAGTGCATGTGGGAAGGTGCACGGGGGAGTGTACGGGCAGCCTCTCGTTGGCAGGTGCGGGCGGCCTCGGCGGGCGAGTGGGCGAGGGCCTGGCAGGGCGCGGGCGGTACGCGGGCAGCAGCCGGGGCAAGTTCGCGGGCAGCCGGGGCAGTGTAGGCGACTCATTTTAAACAGGTTTGCGGGTTGACCCAACAACCCGTCGGGTCAACCCGAACCCGACCCGTTTTGAAATCGGGTCAGGTCAAACCCAAAATTTCTAGGTCGGGTTCAAATCGGGTTTTTGTGTCGTGTCAAATATTGACACCCCTCGATCACGCCACCCTTCTCAATGAGATCTGCATATCTTCTTCATCAATGAAAAATAAATGGACATTTGATTAAATATGTTGACATTAAAAATTATCAAGATGGACTTTAAAACCCTTAAATCTACTTTAACATGAGTGAAATATTTAAACAATATTTATTCCAATTATCACAAAATAAATTAAATAGTTTTAAAGCTCGTCTTGATAAAAGTTTTACTAAAGATGTCCTGACATAATTTACAATTAAGCTAGCTAGATTAAATTATACTTAGGGGTGTAACCGAGTCAAGCCGACTCATGAGCGTGCTCAGACTCAACTCGTTAATAGGCTCAATGAGTCAAGCTCGAAAAGGATTTCAAGCTTGACGACTTATCAAGCTCAAACAGAACTCCACTTGACTTGTGAGCTCGTCGAGCCACACTCGGATGTGATGGAGCTCAAGACAATGATGGAGATCGTGTCAATATTAGATCTCGGGAGGATAGTGGATGCGTCAACGGAGCTTGGGATGACAAAGCTTGACAATGGAGCTCGCGTGCTGCTCGAGACGACGACAGAGCTCAGTACGATGATGGAACTCGAGACAATAGTGGACGTGTTGACAGAGCTCGTGAAGACGGAGGTTACGTGCTGCTCGGGACGGAGCTCGAGACAAAGCTTAATAAGCTACTCGAGCTTGTCTTTTGAGCTCGACCTGAGTTCAAGCTCGAGCTCAAACTTGATATTTGACAGTCGAGCTCGACTCGAACACCTCCTGACTCAAGCTCGACTTGACTCATAATATTAAAGAAACAATCATATCCTTCAATCAGAGGACGACAGACAGATCGTAAGCCTTTTAGCACACCCTAAGCCCTAACAATTTTTTTAGGCTCTTGCTTATAATTACAGCTTATTAATTGAAGTAAAAGTAAAGGATTCATGCTAAAACTTTTATTTTTTTGGGACATTTAAGTCAATTAAGACAGATTCATACACGCATCACATACACAAAACTCAAACCCAAAATCTCTTAGTCTAACACACCAAAGTTAGTTGTTTATGCTGAAACTCTTCTACTTGTCATTCTAAGGTTCTTTCCTTCAAAAGCAAAAAGTGGTCCCTTTAAATTAGCTGTGGCCAAACGCAATTTCCCTTCTGGGTGTTTATTGAAGAGTTCCATCAATTAATAATCTAGATAACTTTATAGCCTTTAGCAGTCAAAAGCTTATATATTAGTCAAAAGCCTGTAGCAGTCAAAAAGTTTATATATGCCTTGCTTAAGCACTAAGAATGAAAGAAATTTCAAAATAGTTCCTTACAGTTCATTATATTGCCTTTCGATTTGATGGATCTTCCAGATCTTGGTGGATACTGTAAGATGCGTGCAGAGTCTTCACATAAAAAAAATATTAAATTGGTGATATTATGATAGGGTGATGGGTTGCATGTGGATGATATTTATCACCTTATATGTATTATAATTAACATGAAGATTCATGAATTAAAATGTTTTACTTGTATTCAAGCTTAGATTTAAACATTCAATACTTAATGCATTATTATAATCCTCAAACTCTTGATAAGCTTATTGATAGATTCATAATAAGAGTAAGAGCCATGTTACAAATCCTCTACTAAGAGTCATGCACCACAGTCCAATTGTTAAGTTTTGCTTGGGACGGCATTTTTACTACAGTGTGAAGCTGCTGTAAAGAAAGTAATTTTTTTAAGTTGTTGTCAGAAGCAACTTTTTAGTATAAATATTTTTTTAAGTAGCGTGCAAGTAACGACCGAAAAGAAATTATGATTGTAATCCGAAAGTAAAGTAGTAAAAAAGTTGTCCCAAAGAAATCCTATGTTCTACATTTTTTTTTGGATAACCTAGCTCTCCTAATAAATCACTAGATCAATCTTTGCTTATACCTAAAATCATTGAGAATAGCAAGTAAAAATCCAATTCATGATTTTGAAGACTTATACTTAGAATATCCTATGATCGGAACTAACATTAGGCCTTGCCAGACAGCCTTTGTTTGATGAGTTGAAAATACTCAATCAGGATATGATCATATTATTTTCATAGCTAGTCAAAACCTCTACCTATTGAAGATGTCACTATACTTTATTATTAAATAATATTTGAATATGATTTGAGTCATGATCAAACAACGTAGTTTTTGACAAATTTGAATTATGTTCAATCATAGTTCAAATAAGATTCAAATATAGATCATGCACATATTTTAATAGAAACTAAAATAAACTCTTTACTCTATTCATGCTTTATATTTTCATCAAAATGATCAAATCTACTAACTATAATGGAAACATAAAGAAATAGTACTCATGCATGTTCAAGTCATCGAAGAATAAAGTAATATCCAACTTCATTATTAGGATTCCTCCTGAGTGAAGAAAATTGGATGAATGTACAATGACAACAATAATGAAGAGAGTTGAAGTTGGAAGGGCATGAAATCATTTCTCTTGTATAGTGGGATATAAATATAGCATGAAGTATTTTATAGGCATTTTAATTTAAAATGATCTTTTGGGCATATTTATCTAAGAAATGAAATATCACATATATTTTTCTAATTTTAAGAATTTCGAGCCACATAAACTCAAAATTCTCAATTAAATTATGATTAAAATTGGAAAAAATACTGTAAAAAAAAGAGGAAAAATTAGATAAAAAAGATGAATGGTTTGAAAAAGAAACCTTAAAAGAAAATAGAAAATAAAAAATTATTATCATTGTTTCTTTCTTAATGTTTTGAGTCAACAAATTCATATATAGTACTTGAAATGAAAGAAAATAATACAAAAGAAAAAAAAAAATCAAATTGATCGTTTTAATTAAAAATTTTTTAAGTATTAATTTAAATTATTATTATTATTATTATTTTGTAATTTACAAGCATCGAGAGTCCAAACACTGCCAAAGGGCAGGAACATGATATTAATTATGGTTTAAAAAAAATTGCCTACTTTAATAGATTTGAATAGTTAGAAATTAATATCTTATCTAATTTTAATAAGGATCCAAACAAATTAAAGAAAGTTCAAGCTATGCCTCAAACAAGTTTGAGCATTGTTTAAATTTAGAGCATTTTTCTTTTACAAGTGAATCAAGCATCAATAATTTTGTGCAATATAGAGTACTCTAGTGATACAATATACACTAATTTTGTAGATAAAATAATGAAGATGGTGATGGTTTCATGGATATTTTATTATTGAAGCATGAACAAACCCACTATACGCTGTAGGTGAAACTAATAGATAAGTGAACTCTTTTGATTTTTCATGAACCCTACGGAGAAAAATAGAAATTAATGATACATAAAAAATACGGATAACTCGTACCCTATAAGAGTAAGTGCATCAAAATATTTCCAATTCAATGGTTATTAGAATAATAAACTCATATTCAAGTCTTTCCTTAATATATATATATATATATATATATATATATATATATATATATATATATATATATATAAGTTCGACAAATTTTTAAACAATTATGATGTGAAGAATATGTTAAAATTTTAAATTCAAAGTCAAAAACTTAGAAAAAGATATTTAGTGCATCTATTATACTTCCGAAAAATGTTTGTAAAGCATGCATGCTAGAAAATTAGCACAGTCAGATATAATTGAGATTTGGATCGATGTATTGGAATACAATTTTTTCTCTTGAAGTTAGAGGTAAAGAAAATCAATAAACTAGATTATGGGTTAGTAAACATATAATTAAAGAGATGTTTGTTAGATTTGACCCAAATTTAAATCAAAAAAATATAATATCTAATATTAAGAGAGACATTGTAGTTGATTTTTCTTATTAAAAAGCTTGATGACATTGTGAACAAACTATTGCTTATGTAAGATGATCCCCAAATAGCATGTTTTAATAAATTATAATTATGTTTTGCTTGATAAATAATAAAAATTCAAGCATGATAATTGATCCGGTGCCTCCTTGCCTCATGTTGAGTCAGACTGTATACTCTAGGCTGTACCGGGGCTAAACTAAGTATAGTAATAGACTCCCCCGTAATTCCTTTTGTTGACTCACCTGAGGGTATCCCTCCAAATCTGCCTCCACTACGAGTCGATGAGACCTAACATATTGCTCTGAAAGGGGCTGGCTATTGCCTAAGATTTAGATGCCTCTTGGTTTTATGTCTACCATATGGATCTTTCTTCAAACATTATGTCACCTTTTGACTTGCCTGACCACACCTAAAGTATTGATTAGTGTCCAAGAAGCATCGATCCATATGCCCCTCCAATAGAGAATAGATGGGAGCACTGCTAAGTGATAAAGATCATCCTAAACTTCCTAATACTGTAGGTCCTCCTCCCCTAAAATCACTAACCTCTAACCTAGACTTCTTCCCACTAAATGCACTCTTAAATAACTCTCCAACAAACCTATTCCTGCTGCCATCACATTGTTGTTGGGTGTACATCAAATCATTCTCCACCATCCTAGCTCTCCATAGGAGCTCAGAAAAATCTTGAATATAAAACAAAACTAGGGGATGCCTCATACTATCTCTCAAATCTCATAGGAAATGATAACACTTCACCTTAAAGGTGCTGACCAACTGGGAGCATATCTAGCAAGCATTGTGAACTCTACCTCATATTGCATCACCATTTTGCTCCCTTGTACCAATCTCAAAAAAAGACTACTACATCTATTGTATGGAAAATGGTGGCAAAAACCAACTCCTGAAGGTTTCTATAAATTTCTCCTATGAAATCTATGTTTTGATCTACTCTAGAATTTCTACCTACGTTAGCTTATCCACTAGCGCTCTGCCTCTTTATCCAACAAGAACATATCTAACAAAACCCTTTTATCCTTTAGATATTGCATGTTGTCAAATGATTTCTCTATCCTCATCATCCAATCCTCAACTGTATGAGGCTCAACAACACCATGAAATTGAGAAGGTTTCAATCTTAGAAATAACTATAAATACTTATCAACCTCATCTACCTTATTTCTAACCATCCTACCAAAAGCCTCACCCATCAATTGGGCCCCTCTTCTAGCAAATTGTACCATAGAATCAAAGGTTGTAGTCCCCATAGTGATCTAACTTATAGTAGTCAAATTGGAACTATGTCCATTTGCTAATTCTTTCTCTTTGAGATTTATGATGCAACAACATTTTAATCTATATAAAGAAAAGAATGACTTAATTATACACATATTTATCATTAAGTGAAAGGAAAATTTCTAAACTAAGCTCCTAACTCCTTTCCCTTACTGATATAAATCATTTCCTATAGCTCTAACTACAATTATAATCCTTTCAGATCCATTGCTCTAATACCTCCATGTGATGCCATATGATCTAATGGAAATATTGAAACATATACCTATAAATTAACTTCTCAATCATTAATAAAAATAATCATTGCTACTATTAAATTCAAATAATAAAAGTAACTTAATATATTTTATTTCATCAAATTACATATATACAATAATCCTGTTAACTTTAAATCATCTATATATCAAGAGGCATTAAAATAAGATTATAAAATAATACTTTCTACTCTGATACAAAAGAACCTGACTCTACAATTCCCTTCTACTCCACTGAGCCTTTTTAATTTCCTTTTCTTGAAATGTCAACTTGCACTTAACTTTTATATATTACTTATACCTTTGAAGCTACTTTCATAGAAATTTCAGACGCATCATAGAATACTTGCTATTAGAGGTCCACTTGCACTTAACTTTTATATATTATTAGGATTATCTAGAATGTCAAGAATTACTAATATTTTGTTCATATTACTACTTATACTTAATTTATTAAAATGTTAACATATACAATACAATGATTATAATGTAATTATTTTGATGTCTTCTTATAACTCCACTTTCACTCATGCCTCCCTTTAACCTCCCACACATACATCTAGTAAGTAGGACCAAAATCATAATATAATAGTACCACATAACCTCCCACACCTGCTTTGAGAAAGTGAGACTAGAATTCCTCCCACATTCACACTAGATAAATGAGGCTAGAATAGAATATATAAAGCCCTTGTAACATATCAAAAAGTACACTTTTTCATTTACCGTAATATCTCTATTATCATGCTATGAAACAATGTAAATGTAAATTTAATAATAACTAAATTATAAATTCAATGTAGTATTCAGATAATGTATGAATTACCTAAAAAACTACATTGATGGCATATGACATCATATCAAAAGATATAAGGAAAAAAACAACATAAAATTTGAGAAAAACACATTTCATTCATAAAATTTTATAAATTTATTGGAATTGAAATTAGAAATAGATGTTCAAAATTCTATCTTGTGCCCTATAATATCCTGAACAGGCCCGATAGATGAATCCTGATTTTTGGTTGCCAAAACCATACTATCTTTTTCTCTCTCCTCTTCTCCTCCTCTCATATCCTCCTTCCTTTCTAGTGAGGGTTGGGTGAAGGGTTATTTAGCAAATGATTTATATATATATATATATATATATATATATATATATATATATATATATATATATATATATATATATATATATATATATATATATATATATATATCAATGGTACAATGCTCGCATTCCCAACACCATTGTGCTCTCAAAGAATCTTACAAATTCTCCTAGAATCTCACTATTTGAGTGCTCAGCACCACGGTGATGCCACCTAGCGCCGCAGTGCACGTTCAAATTCTCCACTCTATATAAGGGTTCAATGTCACATCAATGCCCATGCTGGCGTCGTGGCGCTCTTAGAGAAAATCTAATGATTAAAAATTTACTTTCCTTGGCCCACTCCTGACTTACCTAAGGGTTCATTAGACACTATGGAGCATAGAATTTCTAATTAAATTAAAACTAGACAACTATTAATAGTAATTACTTGGATTTTGATTTTGTGAAAATTACATCTATTTCTTCTCCCTTTGCTCCCATCATCTTACTATAGCCTTCACACAAAAGCTAGGCCACTAATCCTACAAAATGTATTATTGAATCAAATGTCATTACCCCTAGAGTGCTCTAGGTTGTAGACGCCTGGCTGGAACTCTATCCATCAGTCGCTTCTTACTCTTGGGGGTTCTTGATACAGTAACTCTTTTATTTAAAATAAAAGGGAGAGAGTTCAATTACACACATATTTATTACATACCATTAGAAATTAATACTACACTAATCCAAACTCCTTTGTACACCCATAGATCATTTCCTATGACTATAGTATAATCCAACTTTTTTTAAAAATATTGCTATGATACCACTCTATAATATCTTTAGATCTAATGAGAGAATTAAATCCCTAAATCTATTTTTTCTTTACCATAATATAAAATAAGCTAGAGCTAACTAAATAATCTAAAATAATATCAATAGTCCAAAACATAATTTAAATTTTATTTCTCAAAAGTATATAGAATAATCTAGTTTGTATTAAGTCTTCATATCAAAAATAAATAATTAGAATACAAAATACCTCAAAATTTTTAGTCCATATAATCCTACAAGCATTTTCCTTTTCTTAAAATATCATATCACTTCCAAAGGGTGAGCACAATGAGCTATAATAACATATTTTCGTTCCCAGCATTATGGCACTCCAACCCACACTGTTGCAACGCTTGGATGGAATCTTCTAGATTCCTCTGAATTCCACCATCTCGAGAACTAAGAGCCACAAGGCTCCTCTATAGTGCCACATTGCTCCCTCAATTCTTCTTCACAAACGGGAAAAGTCGGCACTACAACGCCACAATTTTTAGTTCAACAACACTCTAAGGTGCATTTTATCTCCTACGATTTTCTCTTCTACATTTCACTTCTAAACTCTTTTAAAGTTAATTAGACAGTGGGAAACTTATATTTGATAGCCAAATCATAGTACACAAGAATTCATATCAGATTAGTTCAACTAGTTAGGTCCTGAAATAGTGGATATTATATAAGGTGCATTTTGTCTAGTGCTAAGTGATAATGGAGTATTTCTTAATACAAGAGGTGGGGTTATATTGCTTATGGATAATGTGCCCCAAGATGTGAATACTTAGAATAACATTAAGTGATATTTATAATATTTGACCCAAAAATAATGATGAATGGATGAATTTTATGGTTAGATTGAGAGAGTTAGTAACTTGATAAAGAACCCAATATTTGCTTATAATCGATATAATTATGGTGTCAATGTTCTATACGTAATATTTTTTAGAGGTTAATTATGGTGTTAACATTGATTACTCATCAAGCCAAGAGAAGATTTTCATAATAAAGTGATATTAGCTCACTACTTATTCATTGATGCACTATTTATATTGTGAATACTACACTATTGAAACACAAATACATAGGTTTTGTGGGAAACAACTTTTTAATGCTTTGTAAACTAGCTTTTTAGTACAATTTTTTTGTAGTAAAAAATTATTTAGAAAACAGTAACAAAACTATCCCAAACACTATCCCAAACGAAGTCATAAAAAAATTAGTAATTCATGTGTCAAACTCCCAAATCCGTACTTGTAGCCAAATAAAAATGCTCTCAAGCTAAAACTACAAAAACTACCAACCGATGCTTGTCCTGGTGGTGAAGAGCCGGCTGGGCAAAGCCCTGGTCCTTGGTTCGAATCACTTGGCAAGCAGTGAAAGCCTTAAGTGTTGGCCTGCGTAAATTGGTGTGGGTTGCATGCTAGGTGGACCGGAGTTTTCACTGGCCTAAGAACAATGCTTCCTCCTCACAAAAAAAAAAATAAACAAAAACAAAAACTCGCACAATCTTCAGTAATTTACCTAAAAATCCAAATTTACATATAAACCATATCATAATTATATAAAATTTATATTTATTTATGTATTACTCAAATATTAAAATTATAGCAAAACATATATATGAATGTGCATTAAGAAGATTTTTATTTTAAATAAATTAATATTTATCATATTTTTTTTTATGTTTTTTCACTTTAAATATATTAATTACATAAATATACAAGAATTCAATAATACATATGCTAATACTCCATCATATTTTACTTTATTTTTGAGACTTTAAGAGTACTTGTGTTGCGAAAATATCAAGTGACATATGAAAACAATTCCTCATTCAAAAACAAATTTCTTTCACATATTTTCGACAATACAATGCCATCTTCATGAATTCCTAAGAAAACACAATGGAATTCTTGAACACCATCAAAGAAGACGACGAAAAAGAGCTGCATAATATAGCTATCTCCCTTCGATCATCACTATTCTCCCACCTGTCCGATCATGGGCAAGTCGGGGCATCGGGCCCTCCCACTTTGAACTCGATCTCTATTAACAACCAATCGATTCATTTATGATGTCAATTTTACTAACCTTTTCTTCAACCTGTATTCAAATTAAGAATTAATTATTATTTGATTCATATATTTTATTTAATGTTTATGATGGACTAAAATAAAATAAATACATTCAAATATAATAAAGTTATGATCCTCAATTTAGAAGGAAGATTCATAGATCTTGTTAGAATATTAAAATAGTAAATTAGTTCTTTTAGATCTCATATAAAATCATCAAGAAGATTTAAATTTTGTTTGGAACAGTTTTTTTATTGCTTCTTAAAACAGAGTTTTAGTAATTTTCGTATAAAAATTTAAATTTTTGTACTAAAATTTCATTTTATGAAGCAATAAAAAAGCCATCTCGAAGCCTTAGTTAGAAGTGCGTCTGAATCCACTGAAATGTAAATACCAGATTTATGATCTTTCACGTCTAAAATAAGATTCTTTAGGCCTTCTATTTGATCAAGATTAGAATGTATGCTATGATTTTATTATAATTGACTGTATTTATTTTATTTTAGTTCATCATAAAAATAAATTAAAATGAATAATCTCCGCATATAAAAACTATATATAAAATTAATGATATATCTCTAAAAACAAATAATAATTAATTTTTCATTTGATCATAAATTTTTTTAAATTTAAAATAAGATAGCTATAGCTAGGGGTGTCAATTTTGGGTCACGGGTCGAGTTCGGGTCGAACCCGAAACTGACCCAGGTTCAATCATAATCCGACCCAGGTAGGTAAATTGATCGAAAACTCGGACCCGGACCCGACCCGTCGGGTTGCCGAGTTGACCCGACCCGACACAGGCGAGCAGACAGGCGCGGGCAGTCTTGGCAGAGAGCGGGCATCCTTGGTCGGCTGGGCGCGGGTAGCCAGGGCAGGCAGCCTCGGGCAGCGCGGGCAGCTCATTCTAAACGGGTTTTCGGGTTAACCCGACAACCCATCGGGAACCCGAACCCGACCCGTTTTTCAAATGGGTCGGGTCCAACCCGAAATTTCCTGATCGATTTTCGGTTCATGTCAAATATTGACACCCCTAGCTATAACTTAATAATATTCATTCGTAGGGCATAAATAGAAAAGTTTCAACAACCGGCTGTCAGAAGCTGATTTCTCGCCGGAGGCAGAGGAGGAGAAAGACTCAACGGCGTTCACGTCTTCCTCGACGATGGTCTCCAGCCTCATCACCGGCGGTCTATCATGCTTCGAGACACGGATAAGCTGCGGCGGCGCCACCTCCATTGAGAACAACAGGAGTATTTGGGCTCTCGCCATTTTACAGCTTGATTTGCAGCAGAGTCCTCGAGACCTGAGATCAAAGAAGAGAGCTTTGGGCGAGAGGATGCGTTGGTTGATTCTGATCAGCTTTGATGGTGAAATTTATAGAGTTTTGGTGCGCTGAAATGTTCTAGAAAATGTGACTGATGGAAGGAATTAGGAGGCGGAGGTTAAGACTTTTAACATTTGTTGACCATCGTTCAGTGAATTTGCTGTAGAGGTAATTATAATTGGTTGGTGGGCAGAGCTTTTTTTGAAGAAATTTTTTTAAAAAATTATGTGAAGATGTCATGTTTGTGTTAAAATGAGATTAATTTTGTAAAAAGAAAATTTGTTTTGGATGGATTTATCAATTGTTTGATTTATTTTAGATAAGTGTAATAATTTTTTTTGTTTATACAGCATTAATTTTAAAATATAATCTGATATAACTTTTTATAAAACTATTATTTTTACTCAATTTTATAATAAATAATTTTGATTTTATGCATTACTTACTATATTTTAATATAATAAAAATTTAAATAATAAAATTAAATTTAAAAGATAAATATCTGTAAATTATTAAAAAGGTGTAGTTATATTTATGATAGAAATTTTTTTTGGAAATAAATTTTTAATTTTTATAAGACTATTAAATATTTGGAAAAAATTGTCCTAATATTTATAATAAAGAAGATAAGTATAATTAAACTATTAGTTAGTATAATTAAAAAATTAAATATTCACATATATAAATATAATAGAAAATTATATGACATGATAAGCTTGTTGCTGGTAAAATTAATAGGATATGCTCCTATTTTTTTTTGTATCTAATGAATTGATCAAAACTGAAAATCATATATTTTGTGTGGATATATTTCTCTTTTCTGAAGTGAATTTGTGTGATGCTTAAAGTGATGATCTATTTGAGTTTGTTTGCAAGTCAGAAAAATAATTTAATTTATAAATAATTAAGATGTTCCACTATAAGCAAACTTATAGTCAAACTGAATGTCTCAACGAAACGAACCCAATGACATAAAAATTGGTTCAATCCAAGCTCAACTCAAGGGCCTGAAGCTTAATTTAAAACTTCATGATATTAATTGGAGGACCAAATGATCTTCAAACTAGGCATGCTTGTAGTTGAATCAAATGACTCGATGAGAAAAATGTAACAAACCTAAGTTCACCTAAGTCTGACATTATTAAGACACTTAAATGCTTAATGAATATTTTATAATCAATATATTCAATATAGACTGTCTGATGGAGTGCTTCAGATTTTATCTATATTTATGAGGCATGCCACTACCAAACAATTATAAATAGGGCACCACTCTCTACATGAGGGGGATTATTTTATCACTGTCGCCGAACCACCATCACTTGACTATAATCCATTTGGTTTATGTAGCCCATCAACAATGATCTTTCATCCACCGTCGCCTGACTAAAATACCACAACCTTCGTCACTCGCTGACTATGGTCCTCAAATCACCATCGTTCAACAACAAACCTTGGACCACTGTCACTTAAGTACGGTCCTTCGACCACCATCACCCAACTAGAGTCTATAATGCCCCATAATCTAAATTGGGAAGAATTATATCTTTTATCTTCTTAATCATCAATCAAACCACATTAATTTTATCTTGAGAAAATAATAGACAATGGAGAACATCGCTACATTATTATTCATCCAATATCTACATATTAATCCATATGCAAAAGTAACATATACAATAGTAGTCATGATATTCAACCAAAACAACTCATCACTAAAATACATCATAACCACAAAAAATGAAAAACTAATAGAAATGAAAAGAAAACCTAAGCTTTCTACGTAGATCAATCTCACTCCACTAGTTCTTTACCTTTACCTAAAAATATGAGAGAAATCATATAATGAGTAAAAAAGCTCAACATGTCATCAAAATTTATAACAGAAATCAATAAAAAAATTAG
This sequence comes from Dendrobium huoshanense, assembly GCA_016618105.1. Classification (NCBI taxonomy): domain Eukaryota; kingdom Viridiplantae; phylum Streptophyta; class Magnoliopsida; order Asparagales; family Orchidaceae; genus Dendrobium; species Dendrobium huoshanense. Next base: position 74,525,930 of record CM028347.1, on the reverse strand, counting down.
AAATAATATGCAAGAAATCATATCCATATAATAATATATTGAACAAATTCTTATCCTTTCTTCAAGTAAACCAATCTTTACATATATCTCATATATCATGTGGCTTCAATCATATATTATGTATTTGTATCAATACAATATTTGTCTTGCTGCAATCAATCTCATCAATCAATTAATTATATCAATCAATCAATCTCATCGATCAATCAATCTTATCAATTAATCATTCTTCTCATTCAATCAACCTTATTAATCAATCAATCTTATTAGTCAATCAATCTTATTAGTTAATCAATCTCATCAGTCAATCAATCATATTAGTCAATAAACTTCATCAATCATGTAACCATTTTTTATCAAATCCAAGTGATTTTCTATAAGTAATCCTCAATTTTATGTTAAATGGTATTTATGAGTCTTATAAAGTTGAATGGATTAGAAAGTAACAAGGGTTTGAGATTAAAAAGGTAAAAAATCCAAGTTTGAATTTTTTTATGGGTGCCACAATACAAGGGGATATGGCGCCTTGGTGTCAATCTCTTAGAAAAATTGGCAAATAAATAGGTTTGGGTGAATGCATTTTGTCAAGAAGCGTCATCGCGATACTTCACTGTGGGTCTCAAGTGAGCATATATATTTTTTAGACATCTAGATGATTCTCTAAAGCGTTGCATCACTGCGACAGTCGAGTGTCGCGATACTAGTTCAAAATAGTGAAAACTTTAATATTAAAATATATTAAGCCATTTGTTAAACTTATCACCGCCCCAAGCTTGCACGAGAAGAGGAGGAAAGGAAAGAAAATAGAGAAGGATTTTGGAGGCCAAGATTTGGATTTGTCCATCAGGCCAATTTAGGAAATTACAGAGCTACAGGTAGACTCCTAAACCCCAATCGCTAATTTCAATTCCAATAAATAAATTTATTTAAATTTATGAACACACACACACACACACACACACACACACACACACACACACACATATATATATATATATATATATATATATGTGTGTGTGTGTGTGTGTGTGTGTGTGTGAGAGAGAGAGAGAGAGGTAAAGGAAAAGTTCATTAAGTAGTCTAATTTATCCTTCTAAAAGTTGATGAAATATTCAGGTGAATATCCTTCTAAAAGTAGAAATTGAAAATGGGAAAGTTCATTAAGTAGTCTAATTTACAAGAATTTTAACATTTTACTGGCAATTCAAACATCATTTGAATAACATTAAATGCCTAATTTATTCACTATTGTTTGCCTAATTTATTCACAATTGTTTTATCTTGCATTTTTACATTATATGGCATTAGAGATGTTCTACTTTCAAAGATGTAAAGGACACTTTATGTTATGTTATAAAGTGCCCAAGATGTACTCTTTTTAGCCACATCTACCTATTGCAAATGTGAGAGGTATTCTGGCCCTACTTGCTAGAAAAAGGTGTAGAAGGTTAAGAACACTACAATTGCTCTTTTGACCCCATTTGACTGTGCAGATGTTGAAGAGATTTTGCCCCACCTGTTGTGTACATGTGTAAGAGGTAAAGGGAGACATGAGCATCCTAGCCATGGAATTGTATATGTTAACATTTCTACAATAAGGTTAGGAAATATTATGACTCATGTTTTAGTGAATTCTGAGATTCTATATGAATTTTGAAAAGAATTAGAAGTGAAAAATGAAGAGCAAGTGAATCTATAAAAGTGGGTATTGTGTATGACATTTGGAGACTTCAGTGAAAGTGATTATATGCTTATAAAAGTAAGTGTTGACCCCAAGATCATGTGATGTAGTGGAATTTTGTAAATTTCTATTTCACTTATGCTTTATGTATTCTAAAAACCCTTATATTTTTTCTAATTAATTACTTTTAAATTAATTTCCTTTAGCATACATAAATTGAGTTTGATAACCCAAAAGGTTAAGGAAGAGTTTATTGAGCTAGTTAAGCTTATTTTATTCTTTTATATTTTAGTAAAAGGTAAAGGTCATGTCGAGTATATCAGATGTAGAGGTAGGGTTTTGGGATCTAAATTGTTATGGTATGATTTTTAATCCAACATTTAATTATTTGATGTATAGACTTCTATGATCTGAATTATTGTAATTATATTTTGGTGAAATGAAAGTTGACTAATGCTTTTATATTTTTTGGAAATTTTAGTAGCACTGGTTGTAATTGTTAGGTGATGAGTTTCTTTAACTATAGGATTAAATCCAATCTTCCCATTAGATTTTAGAGTGTTAAAGGTGGTATCAGAGCAAGGTTTAGAAGGATTGGAGAATTAAAATTACAGCCATAGGAAATTAATTGTATCAGCATGTTAGAGGAGTTTGGAGTCGAATATACATTTTTTTCTATTAGTTATGTTGAATAATTGAATTCCCCTATTTCTTCTAGATTAAAGTGTTGATGTATTATGAACCCTAAAGAGAAGGAAATAACAAATAGAAAGAGTTCTTATTAGGATGCAATAGTTAATAGCATTATAGGGGCTATGACTTCTAATTTGATGATGCAGATTGCTGGGTGGATCACCTAATGAGTGAGGATTAGGGTACGATGGCTGGAGTAAAGGGGGATGAGATTGATAAACATATGTACCTATTTTTTTATATTGAAGCCACCCCATTTTTAGTGTTGTTAAGTCTTAGATAGCTGAGGACTGGTTGATGAGAGTGGAAAAGTCATTTGATAGTATGCAGTACCTAAAGGGCTGAAGGGTTGCATTAGTGATGATTTTTTTTAGATTGAGAGGTAAATCACTAGTGTATAGGCTAGCAATGAAAGAGATTTTAGGGGAGGTCAAATGCAAAAATAAGTTGGGAGGAATTTGTTAAGACCTTAGGAGCTAGTTTGTACTACTATCTACAAGGAAACAAAAGAAGAATCCTTTATGAGGATGGTACAAGGGAGTAATATGAAGCAGAGTTTATGGATCTTGTCAGGTATGAGCACCAGATGGTCAACAATCTGGACGAAAATTGTTATCGCTTCCTATGTGGATTTAGGGATAGTTTGAAGCATTCTTTAGTGTCATTTTATTAGTGATTTTGTTGAGATAGTGGAAAGAGCAAGGCTAGTGAAGAATAATATGATGGCCACCCAATAGAGATGTGACGCCAACAAGAAGTAGTTCGGATGAGAGCCCTCCAAAAGTGCATTCAGCGGGAAAACTATATATCTTAGCAGTGCAGTAATCTGTGGTCTTTATAAGAGGAGGCATATGAATCAATATTTTTTGTATATGGGATAGTGCTTTAGTTGTGGCCAAGCAGGTTATACGGTAGTGTTGTGTCCCAAAGAGCACTAGAGGGTAGACCGAAAGTAAGATGCAATCAGAGTCTGAGGCAAGAGCCATCCCATTCTAAAGCCGTTAATTAGGCTTCTTTGACCTATAGTGGAGGTAGATTTAGAGGTAGATTGTATGGTGGATTAGTAGAAGGAGCTTAATAGGAATTTAACTTGTCAATGCAGCTCGGGTATATCCTAGAGTTTATAGCCTGATGCAATAAGAGGTGAGGTAGGCACTAAATGTAGTAACAGGTATTATCTATATTTCTAAAAAACCTTATAGCATTCTTTTTTATTCTGGTGTCAATCATTCCTTCATATATGAGCATTTATAGGATGATTTAAGTTTAGCATCTATTTAAGTTAATGTCGACACTGATCTTGTTTCGTGTTCACTTGCAATGAAGAAAGTAAGGATGATAGTGGGCATAAACTGGTTGAAAAGGTATCAAGTTTAGGTTTATTATCATAAGGAGGTAAGTTTATGTGTAGATAGAAAAGTATTTTATTTTTTTAGGTGTTATAAGTATTTTATCATCCTTAATTTCTTCATTGAAAGTGAATAAGTCCCAAAGGAAAGGGCATGTTGTATTTCTTGCTTATGTAAGAGATTTGAATAATTTAATGAAAGGTCTAGAAGATATCCTTGGATGTCTTCCCTAAAGAATTATATGGGTTACCTATAGAAAGGTGAAATTTTATATTGAGATGATATCGGTATAACTCTGATAGTAAAAAACTTCATATAGTATGGTACTTAGAGCATTACAGAAGTTGAAAGTACAATTACAAGAGCTATTGGATAGAGGTTTTATTAGACCTAGTGGATCGCCTTGGGATGCTCCTATATTATTTATGAAGAAAAATGATGGGTCTCTATGAATGTATATGGATTATCATGAACTAAATAAAGTAACAATGAAGAATAATATTCACTGCCCATGATAGATAATTAGTTTGATCAGTTGGAAATATCATTTATCTTTTCCAAGATCCATTTTAAATCAGATTATCACCAGTTAAGAGTGGAGGCAGAAGATGTAGTAAAGACTAATTTTAGTACCAGATATGGGAAGGATGAATTTCTAGTGATGCTATTTGATATAACAAATGCTCTTGAGTATTTATGGATCTTATGCATCGAGTGTTCAAGGATTCTTTAGAATAATTCATCATTATATTTATTGATGATATTCTGGTGTATTTAAAGTTTGATGAGGGGAATATAGGCCATTTGAGGCTGACTTTAGAAACACCGAGGCAATAAAAGTTGTTTGCTAAATTTTCAAAGTGTGAGTTTTTGTTGACTTATGTGATATTTTTGGAGCAAGTGATGAGCAAAGAAGGTGATTACTGTGGATCATGTAAAGGTACAAGCCATAGTCGATTAGTCAAGGTCGTCGTCTATGATTAAGGTTCATAGTTATCTAGGCATAGTAAGATATTATAGGAAGTTTATTAGAGGGTTTTTGTGGATTGCTATTTCTTTGACAAGGTTGACTTAAAAGGTCATACCATTTATTTGGACACCAGAGTGTGAGAAGAGTTTCTATAAGCTAAATGAGTGTCTTGTGTTTTCACATGTGTTGACCATTTTGTCGGGTACTGAAGGATTTCAGGTATATAGTGATGATTCATAGAAGATCTTGGGTTATGAATTGTAATATAACAAAAAGGTGGTAGCTTATACATCTAGGATGTTAAAATCATATGAGAAGAACTACCTGACTCATGATTTAGAGTTGGCAAAAAAATTTAATTGCATTAAAAATCTAAAGGCATTATATGTACAATATCAGATGTGAGATTTATAGCAACCACCAGAGTTTCTAAAATTAGTTGAATTTACGACAAGAAGGTGGTTGGGGCTGATTAGAGACTAAGATTTGGATATCATTTATTAGCCAGGTAGAGAAAATGTGGTTGTTGATTCTTTGAGTAGGAAATTTATTGGAATAACAACTAGCTTGGTTACTTCTAAGCGGGTATTGATTAGGGAGATAGAGAGGCTTGAATTAAAAGTCATGTGTTCATCTAACGTGCCCATTGGATTTATTTCTCATATGATGATTCAACCCTCATTAGGAGATAGACTTAGAGAAGTTTAGAAGGAAAATGAAAAATTGTGAGTTTGATAAATCAAATTCAATCTATAAGGAGAGTTGAATTGATGGTAGATAAGCATGGCATGATTTTTTGTGGTAGCAGATTGTGGATCCTAGCAAGTGGTAATATGAGGAGAGAAATTATGCATGAAGCCAACTATTTTAGGTATACCATTCATGTCGAAAATAATAAGATGTACCAAGACCCAAACTACATATTTGGTGGCCTGGATTGAAGCATGATGTGGCAGAGTTTTTTTCTAAATGTGAAGCATGCTAGATGGTGAAAGTTGAACATCAGAGACCCAATGGATTATTACATATGTTGTTTATTCATGAGTTGAAGTGGGAAGATATCACTATAAATTTTTGTATAGGCTTAGGTCTAGGCAAGGCCATGATGTAGTGTGGTGGTTGTAGATCGATCAATAAAGTATGCTCATATTTTGCTAATGAGAAAGACTGCTCTTTTGATAAGTTGGCTCAGCTATATGTGAAAGAGATTATCAAACTACAAGGAATCCCTAAGATGACTATATCTATTCAAGATGGAAGATTCACCTCAAAATTATGGAGAGATATTTAGGAGAATTTAGAGACGAAGTTGAATTTCAATACGATCTTTCATCCCTAGATATATGGATACTCTGAAAGAGTCATTCAAATTCTTGAAGATTTATTTAAGATTTGTGTTATAAACTTTGGTGGAAGCTAGGATGATCATATACATTTGATTGAGTTTGGTTATAATAATAGCTTTCATGAATGTATTGGTATGTCTCCTTATGAATCTCTATACAAAAAGAAAAAGAGGACACCTTTATCTTAGGTTGAAGTGGGAGAAAGAATATTGATTAGTCCTAAACAGGTGGATAATGCTACTAAGAAGATAAGGATGATTATAAGAAGACTGGAAGTAGCTCGGGACATGCAAAGGAATAATTTTGACCCTACGCATAAGTCTGTAAAATTTCAAGTGTGTAATTTTGTGTATCTAAAATTCAAACCAATGAAGGGTTTTAGCATACTTGAAAAATATAGTAAGTTGAGCCTTCTATATATTAGACCATTTGAGGTGATTGAGAAGATTAGAAAATATGCTTATAGGTTGTTTCTGCTAGATTATATGTTTGGCATCCATCATGTGTTTCATGTGTTTGTGTTGAGAAAATAGGTGATAGATAGTGGAACTGGGTCTCAAGTGAGCATATTATATGGGCATCTAGAAAATTCTCTAGAGTGCTATGGTGATGGGACAGTCGGGCATTATGACGCTAATTCAAAATAGTGGAAAGTTAATATTAAATATCTTAAAACATTTATAAAACTAACCACTACCCCAGGCTTGCTGAAGAAGGGAGGAGGGGGAAAGGAAATAAGAAACATAAAGAGAGGTAAGGAATTTGGAGGCCAATGTCAAAGATTAGTCCCCCGGGCTAGTTCGATAAATTATAGAGCTCCTTTAGACTGCTAAACCCTGGTCTCTAATTTTAATTCCTATAAATTTATTAAAAGTTATAAATAAAGATCAAATTTTTAGGTTTTATAAAAGTTTTTACCTCATGATTTCTGGTATGTTATTATGCTTTTATTATGGACATTTTGGCTATATGCAATTGAGTTTTTAACTATTGGTTTTTCAAGTACAAAATTAAGCATATTATTGAATTGAGAAATTTTTTGGCAATAATAGTAGTAATATAGAAGTCTTAAAATTTTCAGGTGAATATCCCTCTAAAAATAAAAAATTGAAAAAAAAAAGTTAAATGAGAAATTTATTTTATAAGTAATGTGGCATTTTACTAGCAACTCCTATATCTTCTAATCATTGTATGTAATTTAAATATCATTTTAGTTTTCAATGATTTAAAGTTTGACAAATTTGAACTCTCCTAATTCTATTGAAAATATATATTTTTTCCTTGATTTGTTGAGTTTTTATTGTGTAACCTTTCATATATAATAGATATGAATTTTATGAATATTTTGATAGTAATATTATACAATTTCACTGGATAAAATAAAAGTTATGATTTTTTGAAGTTATAATATATTATATAGATTTTCTTGTCTTTTCTAGATTTGAGCATTTTGTTACATTTCATACATAATATTGCCTTGTATAGTGATAATGATATAATTAATATGAAATAATTAGGGCATTTACATAAGCAAGGAAGGCTGACTATTAACATTATAATACGGGTTAGCTGTTAAAATATAATACTTTATATAGGATGGCCTGTCAATGGGCTTTTTCCTTTGAAGATAGTTTGTGGAGTTATCCCAGTTGTAGCCTAAAACAGATGACTAATTACACCGACAAGCAGAGGGTGATGACTCTTGATGATTTATTAAAATCTTTATGTAATAAAAATGATAAAGATGATGTATATCATAATGATATAATAATGTAATGAATACAGATGAAAGGATAAAAATATCACATTAAAGCTAAATGTCCTATCTTGATGAACTTTATATTGAATCATATATTAATACATGCATGCATTGCTAGCATTGACAAATGGAATTATAGAGATCCTTGTGAGGGGGAGTTTGTGAGGGAATCATAAAGGTTACTCCAAACAAGGTGTTCATCGTCTTCTTTGAGTTGCTCCACTCGTTCCTTGGTGGCTCCGGGGAGATCATCTAAAACATTAAATCCAGGTTCTCTTCCTACTCTAAGAGGGAGTAAAAGGATTCTTGACTTCTCTGCCTTCACCAGATGGGTGAAAAATGATTCAAGGTTCTCTGCCTCCTCATGTCGATGGAAAGATTTTGTAAAGGGCTTCTTTGCTTTGGTGTGGGAGCAAAATGAGAGTCACTTTGATTTATTATAATACTTGGATAGGGAGTCTCCAAGGAGTGGACGTAGGTCAGATTTGATCGAACCACTATAAAATTAAGTGTGTTCTTTCTTATTACTTTTATCGCATATTATTTCTGCACGTTTATATAATTTGTTATGTGTATGAAATATATGATTGTATTGTTATTATGAAAATTATTTTTCTTTCGCATCAAGAGTTATTATTTTGTTTAAAAATATTTAAAAAGATTAAAAAGATTTTCTTTTTGTTTAAGATTTTCTAAAACTACAAATTCACTACTCTTTTGGTTAGACTCGAACTAGCTATTTAGGGTTTAACACCTATCACAAACTTTCAAGTGGTATGAGAGTGGGACTTATAAAATCAAGTTTTAGAAAACTTTAAAATTTTGATCCATGGCTAACATTGGAAATAAAGACATCGCGGAAAGTTATTCAATCACTAGACCCCCTCTTTTTGATAATATACCTTTTAATTTTTAAAAAACTCGCATGTTCACTTTTTTACAATCCATTGATTATCGCATGTGGATGTTAGTTAAGGAATGTTATTCTGCACCTTTTAAACTTGTTAATGGCATAAAAACTAAAGTTCATTTTTTCTAAATGAACTATTGAATATAGAGATTTAGCACAATTGAATGCTAAGTGTTTGAACATATTTTTCTATGCCTTAAAATCTAAAAACTATATGTGTATTTCCACTTGTTCCCCGGGAAAAGAAATTTGTGATAGATTATACATAACATATAAAGATACAAACAAAGTTAAACAATCTAGACTAAACATTCTTTTGCATGACTATAAACATTTTCACATGAAACCTAACGAATCAATTTCTGAGATGTATACTAGGATTACACAAATTGTTACATCCATGTATGCCTTAGGAAGAGAACTAACAAACTATGAAAAAGTTAATAAGATTCTGAGATGTTTACCTTCTTCCTTTAATGCGAAAATTATTGTCATTACTGAATCTAAGGATTTGAATGTTTACTCAATCAATAATTTACTTGAATCACTAATTATTTACGAGTAAGAGTGAACCAAAGGTAGTTTGATGTAGGAGAAAAGAAAAATGAGAAAACTGTAGCTCTAAAGGCTAATTAATCTGACACTGATTCTTCTAGTTCTGAAAATGATGACATTGGTTTAATTACTAAGTAATTCAAGAGCTTCTTAAGGAAAAAAATAAAAGCATCATATGAAATGAAACAAAGGTAAGAAAAATAAGAATTCTAAAAAATTTTCTAACGTTATTTGTTTTGAATGTAGAAAGCCAAGACATCTGAAGTCTGACTGCTCAACTTTGAAAGCTCGCCTAAGCAAAGAGAATGGTGAGGAGAAACATAAGTCCAAAAAGGACAAGAAAATGATCCAAAAGGCTTTTTGGGCAAACTCGGCATCAGACTCCTCTAAAATTGAAGAAAAAAAAAAGAGGTAACAAACATGTGTTTAATGGTTGATGATTATCTTGATCATTCATATCAAGAAGAGGTATGTGAGCTTACTTATGATCAATTACTTGAAGTTTCAAAGAAAAATCATTCTTTATATAGAGCTCAAGAAACTGCATGCTAGTCTTAAAACTGATTTTTTAACTTTGTAAAAAGAGCATGAATGCCTGAAAAAAAGATCATTCCACTTTAGATAGCAATCATATAACTTTACTTGATGAATTGAATAAAAAGCATCTTGATTTAACACATGAGCATGATTCCTTAAAAAGTTTATATGTTGAACTAGAAAGTGCATATAAAAACTTAGAAACTCTTGCATCTGATTTAGATAGTATAGAGCATGTTTTAAAAATAGAAAAGTTAATTCTTGAAAATGCAAATAAGTTTTTAGAAGCTAAATTAATTTCTTTCAAAGAAAATAAAAAATCATTCACAATACTTGAGTTTCACAATCCATTAGATCAGCATGTATCATTCAAACCTAAGAAGAGTCATTATAACTCAAGTAGATTATGAACCTCCAAAAGGGATACCATTACTAAAGAGTGTAGAGGGTATACGACAATACCATCCCGAGGGATAGAAATGATCGCAGGCCTCCGAGCTCGTCATAAGCTGGTCAATGGGACGGAAGATTAAATCCAACATACAATCAACCATTGAGGATAGCGGCTCTCACCAGCGCACCCTGATGGGTGTAGATAATATGCACGACCTAATCAGTATCACGGGGTTTCCCCCTCCCGATACATCAGCTCAAGTGGGGTTTATTTGTTATAAAATTTCATTTCTCATGGGCGTAAGCCATCGTAGTTAATTACATCTAAGGTCGGAGCCCGAGAATACTCTCGATTAAGGATTTGACATTATTCCTTCCATAAAAGGGGATTGGCACAAAAGGGAGACTACGAAATCCTACTCAAAGGGAAAGAAAGGATTCAAATGGCTTAGCATACATACATGGTTCATATCAACACCCGGAGGGATTAAGGCACTAAAAAGATTAAAGGACAAGAAATCAAATCACTCAAAGCATGTAGAGGGAAAGGATGGAAGTGATGTCATCCATGTGATGCAGATAAGCTGAATTTATAGTTCCCAAAGAAAAGAAACTTACCCACTTATTAGGCATACTACGAGACACCCAATGTAGTAGCCTTGAACCCTAAATCTAAGATTCGATTAGTGTTCTACACCAAACACTAACACCCCTGTCCTAGCTAATGCACCTGAGCATATATCCTGCCTGAAAAGAAAAGCCAGCTAACCCCCTAAGCGCATAAAATCCATACTATCTAGTCTTTATGAAAGATGGGTAGGTAGGCTGAGTGTTTTTGAAAATAAGGCCGACGTTTAGAGAGTTTCATAATTGGCCTTGGATTTATGTAGGGTGAATGCTCCTAGACCTATTGCCACTGGTATAGCATTTTAAGTCTTTAAATAGAGGCTATAGGTTGGAATTTGAGTTCAATTCTCTCCCTCTCCCCTTCCCTCTCTCTCCCTCCTCTCTCAGAAGCTCAAGAAGAAGTGCTTCTTCCTCTCATTGAAGATCCTAACAGTTAGCATTTTACTTTGATGATGATAGTGACACGAGAGAGTTACCTGCATCCAAGTAGCTTCTCAACTATATCACATGAAAATGAAACTCAAAGTGTGGGCCGCCCAATATGTATACATTCCCACAACAAACCTATGGAACTGTTAAGCATTTCGTTATGTATGTTCGTGGTGGACTTATCGACAAGCAAAGCTCTGTGTAAAGATGACCTAATAGTGAACCCCAATCAACAACTGATTAAACTCTGCCAAATCTTCAAGTAGTGGTAGGTATTACAGTGTAACATGTGATCATGAAGTATTTGGAACCTTAAAACATCTTATAATGAAGATGATGTCCTCCCTAATATGTCATGAGAACAATGATGTGTTCATATCATCATAAGAGTCCCTATAGAAGGTCAAGCGCATCCAACGAAGTGGAAGCATGGAGTCCAGTTGAGTGATCCCCAACCTAGATGTTGCTTGCACATCCTCGTCCATGGGGACATAGTATACAACGTTGGGCTCAGGATGGGCACCCAATAACTCATCATAGCAATCCAGCCAACTCTCCGAACCTAGACCTGATCATTTAACTGGTGACCCTATAATTGTCGATCCATCTACTCTAATCCCCAATAGTATATGTACATCCTACAAGGTGATGGTCATATCGCAATTTGTATGGTGGAAGGTATTCGTGCAAGGACACCACCTCTCAACCAAATGATCAAGTGATAGTTAAGCCTAATGAATTGCAAGTGCCAACCAATAAATCAAGATAAGTTGTGTGTTAGCACGTTGCTAGCTAGCTTTGAAATACTGTAATAGTATCCCTCAACATCAACATTGACCATTATAAAGATTATTTAAAAAATACAACATAATATTTCATTTCAGTGGTGTCATATGCCAAGAGAAATTTTATTTTATATACCTTCATGATATTCAAATTTTAAAAAATATATACATTATTTTACTTTTTCAAAAAACATTCTTGAAAGTTTTATTTGGACTAAAATATCCCATCTTGAACCACATATTACTTTTTTGTAGATCACCGCAACAATAATTTAATCAAACTATGTAATGTTTGAATAAAAATCGATCAAGATTGAGATCACATGCAATAAAAAATGATCAATGGACAAATATTATTCAAACTATAATAAAACATTAACTATTCTTATTTAAATTATATATATTGAGATCAAGCATAATTCAAAAATGATATTATATGATTAAAAAAACAAATAAAATGATTGAATTGCATGTTCAAATAAGGCTTATTCAATGTTCGACATAACAAAACAAATTTAGAGCAATCACAATAGAGATAAAACAACAAATTAAATCTGATATGGGTTGAATATTGGTTAACAAGGTTCGAATAAGCAGATACAACAGAAAGCAATCACAGTAGATATATTTATTCATGTGTCAATTAACCATACTTCATGCATACAAAATTATGAACATAAAGTATAATAATTAGCACCTCAGTTTGACCCGCTATTAATGCATGTTTATATGAGAGATCACCACTAAAGACATACAGTTCAAATTAATTAATGGGGTAAATGATCATGCTTTGAGCCTTATTCAATTTGTTTTCAACATTTCTTTGATTTCTTTCACAAAAACATTTTCTTGTTCGCTATTATTGGTTTTTTTTTAGACTTCGTTGTTTCGTCTGGAACGTATTGTTCACTATTATGTTGCATCTGTCACAAATATCTTATTTTTTTGCATTTTGTTATTAAAATTCCATCAATATAATCACTATATAAGATCATACATTTTTGTGACATAGGTGAAAATATTTAGAATACTAAGGCTTCGTTTGGAACGGCTTTTTTATTACTTTCTAAAACGGAGTTTTAGTACAAAAATAAAAAAATTTGAATTAAAACTCCGTTTTAGAAAGCAGTAAAAAAGCCGTCCCAAACGAAGCCTAAGTGTCATCAAATCATAATGAAAAAAGCAAAAGTCCATCTCTTAAAGGTGAACTTAATTCTCAAGATAAGATGATATGATTGGATTCTTAATGCATATTTCATCAAAGTACCTAAAGAACTCAACTATTTTATAAACCTTTAAAACCAAATGATACTGCTTAAAAATTTAAATAACTATCAATTTGAACTTTGGTCATAATATTCATTACCACATGATGAGCAAGCTCCATAATATACCCCTAAAAAAATAATTGATAAAACATTGGTGATAGAATTGTGTCTATCCACATTTAACATAAGTCAGTATGCACTTTTGAATTCTCAAATACAAACACCCAAGTAGAAATAAACATATTTGAAATGGACATCAACAATTATCCTTGAAACTTTTTCTAAGCAACATAACCAAATTAGTGTTTTTGTTAAAAATAAGATTTGCCTTGCATTATGTAAAACAAATCTAAATTAAATTTATTTGAAAATTTTGAGAATTGAATTTAAATTTCAATTTTGAAGTCGAACAGACCATTATGAATAATATATTACATTGGGAGGTAGAGATAAAATCTCCTAACGGGTTCAGACTCGGAATTGTAGATTTTCTCTTACATGTAGCGTAATTTAAGAAAAAACCACATATGGCCCCGAAAGGTCAAAATAAAGTTCAGTCAAATATCGGACTACGATAATCAAGAGAAGTGATCGTTAATTTCATATTCGAATTTATGTTAACACATGATATATCTCCCAGAAGAAGGAAGATATTTGATCGATATCATGACTCTCGATTAAAATAACGACATAATTTTGTTTCAAAATTTTCTAAGAGTGATGTCAAAGCAGGTGAATTTGAAGTTTCAACAGAGACTGGATCAAATTTTGAACACTTATTTTTAGAGTCAATAGAAGAGAGGTAGGAGACACTTCAGGATTCTGAAATAATTTAGAAGTGTCCCAACATAATCTAAGTATTGGGCTTTAAGTTTTGGATCGAGAGAACCTTTAATTTGATTTGAGTAATTTATTAGAAATTTGAGATTATATTCTCGGAGGTTGGGGTCTTATGATTCAAAATCTTCCCCAGATCCTAAATTTAAATTTGGACACTATAACACAATAGTCCGAACCTAACTAAAGCAGTGCAAAACCTGAACTTACTACGGCCTAGATTGGGGAGCATATCCAGCCAAAGCAGAGAACTCTGCCTCGCACTACATAACTATCTTGCTCCCCTGAACAAGCCTAGAAAAAGTCTCCTGCATTTGTTGTCGTGTAGAAGAGGGTACAAATCAAACTCTAAACACATCAGATAACTCCTCCCAAGTAATCAGATAGTTTAATGTCTGTTGAAATTTCTCCTCCTACTGGCCAATCCACCAACATTCTGTCTCGCTATCTAATAGAAAAATTGCTAATGATACATTCTTCTCAGGAGAACACTACATATCATAAAATATCTTTTCCACCCTCCTCAACCAATCATCTGCTTCTCAGCCAAAGCATCTATACATGTCTGTCTAAATCTTCAAATATGACAATAGGAACCTTGCTCTGTACCTCATCCATCATCTAGGCTATCAAAGTAGCAAACTATGAAATTGTATCTGAATCAACTGTCAGATTAGTACTATATATAGTAACTACCTGACTAGCACTCTGTCCATCTGTCATATTTGGGTATGGTAAATTCATGATCACACGTAATATGCAACTAAACTCATATGCGCATGAACCAAAAATAAGACAGACATGAAACTATCCCACTAAACTTACAGATCAATTCATATAGCTCTGTTTTACGATCCAATTCCAAAACTATTGCTCTAATACCACAAAAGCTTGTCAAAACTCAACCCGAACAGGATAGATCATATAGTGTTGAGTTGCGATGGGCAAATCCTAAGATCTAATTTTAGAATTACTTCAAATTTTCTATCAATATTCATTAAAATAACCTACATAATATATAGCTACTAAAAGATCTAAATACTGACAATAAATGCATCCACCATATTTTATTTTATTTTTTTGCATTTCATCAAAATAAATATCTACACTATAATACATTATAACAAGCAAGAGCTACATAAATGAAAATTTAACTAGCCATGATTGTACAAAAATTAAAATAATAAAATACATATTATCTCAGATATGATCATAAATTATTAGTTCACAATCTACTTCCCCATCCTAGATCCCAAAAATCAAAAGTAAAACCATAGTGAACTACAACAGCTCAACAAGTCATACAAACCAATCTAAATTTCTAAACATTCTCTTATCAAATATCTTACTGAATATAAAAGCAAGTTAAATGTAATTTAAATAAATCACTAAACTAAGAATCACTCAATTGAGAAATGTAATAAATGCATAACAGTTATTCTCTGATTTAAATAACAATACGAAACAATTAAATAAATTAAAATTCATATCACAAAGTAGTTAAGATCACATTTTTCAGCCCCAGATATAATCTCAAAGAATTATGGCCCCTTATGGCTCCATTTTCATTTGTATTTATAACACTAGAATATATCACATATCTTTTTATCAGATAGAATCTCAAAAAATTTTGGCTCATTATAACTCCCAATAATTCTCTAACACAAACAGAATTTCAAAGGATTCTGATCTCTTTTGGCTCCCAATAGATATAATTTAATCACATATTGCACATATATAATCATATTATAATAATTAAAGAGTAATTGAAGTTTCAAAATTTCATAGTGTTATATAATGATAGACAACCGAAAATCTAATTAGGCAAAAATATTTATTTTTAGATAATTATCAAGAATTATGTAAACAATGTTTTAATACTTTTATTAAACTACACTACTATTTTTCAACATCCATATAATTATTTATTCAATAAAATCCCATCAAATTTCAAAACATCAGGTGTAAATTTTTCAGAAAATATTCAAAATATGTAAAATCATAATATTTATAACATATAAAAAATTACGGGATGAAAGTTTTGCGTGTGCAAAATTATCCCTGTTTTTAACTAACAGACACAAAATTTTAATCGAAATATTTGCTAAAACTTGCACATTTTTAAAAATTAAGATGAGCATAATGTGTCTTACTTTAAGAAGAATAAGTTTCCCAACTGTGTTGATGGATGAAAATGACCCAAAATCATTCAAAATTATAGTTTTCTCCAATGCTTTAAAAACCGGACCGGACCGGCCGGTCCGACCGGTTCAACCGTGAATCGGTCCAAAGGCCGATTCGGTTCAACCTGAAAACCGGCTTAGCTTCAAACCGGTCGGTTTTGTCTAAAACCGCCGGTTCAACCGGTGAACCTGCGAACCGGTCGCGGTTCTCTTGAACCGATCGAATCAAGTTTTGTATTTTTTAATATTTAAATTTTAAATAACTTATTTTTTAAATATTAAAAAAATTTGTAATTTAATTTCAAATTTGAAATGCTTAATTTTAAATTAAAAATTCCAAACAAACATTTCATAAAGTTTCATCTCTTTACATAATGTACTTCACATTTCTAGCTCAAAAGCCAATATATAGCAAAAGCTTCACCAAGGAAAAGTCTCCCAAGTGATGTGGGACTAAAAAATCTAAAGCTCCTATGTGTTTCTTCTTAACTTTTAAGTTTAAAACATATACTATTCATTTTAAAATAATTATTTTTAAATAATACTTTTATGATGAAAATCATGAAATAATATTTATTTTTAATTAATAATATTAAATAAATTATATTCATCATTTATTTTTTTATGTACCATTAATATTATTTAATTTATTTATTATTTATAATAAATAAATTAATTTAACCTCAATAATTTATAAATGTAAAATAATAATATGAATCTAATATATAAATTTTAAATATAAATTATATATAAATATATAACATAAATTAAGGATTATTTATATTAAACTTATTAATTCATTTGTAAGTTAATTTTTTGTTAAATTTAAATTAAATTTAAAGATTGAATATGTTTAAATTTAAAATTATATAAGATATTAATAAGATATTAGTAATATGTAAGTTAATCTTATATGATTTTTATATCATCTAAATTGTATTTATTACATCATCCGGTTCAACACCGGTTCGACCGGTTGAACCGGTCGAACCGTGAACCGGTCGAACCGTGAACCGGTCGAACCGTGAACCGCTCTCTCTACCGGTTCGTTGTCCGGTCTGATTTTCACAACCTTGATTTTCTCTCTATCTTTCTCTTCCTTTTTTCTAACTCCCTTAATCATTCCATGTTAAGCGTTTTGCCATATATATAAAAAGGAATTTAGTGGATGATTGGAATTAGCTTTTTTATCAAAATATTAATTATTCTAATTATTTAATATTAAAATATTAATTTAATACAAAATATTTTATATCTTTAAATCCAAAAACTATAGAAAAATATTTATAAACTAGCTAATCATATCTGAAATATTATGATGAATTCGGTTTGCAAAACGAACACCTGGCAGTTCTAAAAAACCCACTTGTACTGATACGTGCCGATTTCTTAAGAAATTTCGACAGTGCCCAAAAATTATGAAAAATTTATGAAAGACAATTTGTCATTTAGAACATAACATGACTCCTGAAATAAATATTGATTGCTCTAGGCAAGGTTGTGAAAACCGGACCGGACAACGAAGCGAAAGAGGGAGAGGTTCACGGTTCGACCGGTCGAACCGGGGTTGAACCGGATGACATAATAAATAATTATATTATTAAAATTTAATAAAATAAAAATCATATAATATAATAATATGAGAATTTAATAATATTTATAAAAATTTAAAATATATAATAAAATTTTATACATATAAATATCATTTAATAATAATATATTTATAAGAATAATACTTAATATAATATATAAATTTATAATATAAAAAATTTATGATCATTAATATAATAAAAATAATTAAATATATGACCATTTAATAATATTTTTATAAATTTGAAAAAATATATATAATAATATAATACAAAATTATAAATATAAATATCATTTAAAAATAATATATTTATATATTTATAATTAAATATATTTATAAGAATAATATTTAAAATAATATATAAATTTATAATATTAATATTTTATAACATAATTATTATAATATATATTATAACAAATTTATAATACATATCATCCAAATTTGTAGCCTAACTAAGCAAAAATTTGAGCCCAACTAAGCAAAAATTTGAAGCCCAACTAGCCCAAATTCACATTCTAAACTATTCATGCAAGTATGCAACATTTTTAATCCCACATCATAGAGGGAGTTTGAAGATGCTTCCTTGAACCCTTTATAAAGTGAGAAGTACTCTTTTTGCAAAACAAATTATGTGAGATATTTAAGATATCTTGCATGTATTATGATGAAATTAATCATCATATTTAATAAAAATATTTTAAAAAGTTTCAAAAATTTTAATAAACTAAAATATATATTTAAAATTTTAATTAAAACAAAAAAATATATTTTTTATAAACCAGCCGGTTCTTTCCCACCCTGACCGGTTCTTTCCAACCTGGACCGGTTCAACAGTTCACCGATTAAACCGTCGATTCAATCCGATTTGATCTGGTTCTATGCAAAGCCGATTTTGAAGCTGGATCGAATCGGCCACCGGACCGGTTCACGGTTGAACCGGTTAAACCGGCCGGTCCGGTCTGGTTTTTAAAACAGTGGTTCTAGGTCAAAAATTCTTATAAGAAATTATAGGGGTTTCACATCAGACTTACTTCTTAAATCGTTAGAGTTTCTATATTATCTAAAAGTATTATATAAATTTAAGTAGAAGAATTTATTTGTGCCCTTATAAGCCTCCGATCGAGTCTAGGTTAAAATAAAAACAACATGCAAATCGCCAAAAAAAAAAAAAAACATGCAATCTTATACGTAATCAAATCGAATGGAATACATCAATCAATTGAATTAATTCATTAAAGTAAAGTCCGTAGGGAAATATCTCATTTATTACAACCCAGAATTGCAAAAATTAGAAGTTGTTAGGCACCACTAACCACAAACCCAGGTTCTAATCTTATAACTAACGCAAGTAGACTTTGAGCGGGATACTCTTTGTCTTCAATTCTTCATCCTTCTCGTCTTTAAACTCCTTAGAGTCGTCGTACCTGGATACCCAAATGGAAAAGAAAACTCTCCCGATGGGGAGGTTATTCTTTTCCCCTTCGTGTATTAAAATGATCCAAAATTGAGCTTCCAAATGGAACATGATTATCCCTCAGAGGGGTATACATTTCTCTTTCGAGTCCAATTTTGAACCTATGTATCCCGACTCAAAGGATAATTTTCACAACTCTTAACTTGAAACAAATTATATTATTCTTAAAATAAAAATATAGACTCTCCTACAATGTTATCCTAAGCATTTAAAAGTAAAATATATCCCAAGTAATTATATAGTAGAATTAAAATACTCAAACCAGCCATACTTAGCCATGATCTTATTTATTTAGAGTCTAATTAAGCTAAAGCACATGTAGCTATTATATAATTATTAAATTTTATCCCCCTTTTATTGCCCTGCACGAGCGTGGCCACCGTGTAGAAAGACCCAACGAATGAGTTTTTATATCAAGAAGTTGGAGGAGACGATGGCAAAGACTTTTCCTTTAGACACCTAGGTCATAGGATTGTCGGAGGTACAACATTGAGCGGAGGGCGCACATACTTAGCCAGAGTTTTCTCTAACAAATCAATGGAGGTTGGGAGACTGGGGAATGGGAGAGGAACACTCGGGGAGGTCCGAGAAGTGTTTTCAAAAAGCTAGAATGGAATGTGGACGTTCAGGTGAGGGAGCCCTATTCAAGTCATTCCAGCGGCCATGGACGGTCAGGATTAATTAGGGCAGCCATTAAATGGCTTCCAAGTGGAAGGGCACATGTCCTTTGAGACTCATGAGCTTTAAGCTAATAAGCCCAGGCTTTAAAAGCCTTTGGACGAGGCCCGAGACGGAGGGGACCATCGGAGCTCCAATCCGCTTGTTCTGGCCGCCAGCAGCTATTGTTTAGGTCATGATGATCTATAAAGGTTACTAGAAGTTTGGTGAGCTCCAGGGTGAGCTCAATTTGGCATGGGAAAGCCCAATTGCATAGATGGGCTCGCGTTGACCCAAACATGTACAGTTTGGGTCAACTTGGGTCAAGTCCGAGTTGAGCTAGGGGTTGGATTTGGTAGGGGAAGTAGGTTGAGTTATGGGGCATCCAATGCAAGTGGCAATTAGGTTTAAATTGTCCTTAGGTGGGAAATGGCTCAGACCAAGGTGATTTTGACCACTTTGGATAACATAGAGGTTGACCCAAGTTAGCCCAAGGGTTGGGCTGGCTAGGATAGGTGCCTTGGGCCTAGGACTATCAAATGGAAGTGTTGATTGGGTCATGTGGGGCTTAGGATGAGAAATGACTCAACCCATAGTGATTTTGGCCACTTTGGGCTAGCCTAATTCATAATCCAAGTTGACCCAAGGGTTAGGTCAACTATGGAAGGTGTATTGGGTAAAAGGGGACCCAATACCAAATCAATGGATTTGATATAATTTAGAAGTTGATTAGAAATTAGTAGAAGGCTGGATTGGAAATTGAATTGAGGGTACAATTGGATTTGATTAGACTTGGATTTGCTCTTCGACTAGAACCTATATTTTTAAGAAATATACATCTTCTAACCATTAGGTTAGCAGGAAAAAATCCAAGTGAGTCCTAATGACTTCACACAAAAATGAGGTCAACATTAAGATGATAAGTTCTAAAAAGATACTTCTAGGTAGGGGGTGTAAATAAGCCAAGCTAAGCTCGAGCTGCACCTAACTCAAGTTCGACTTGTCCAATCAACAGTGAGCTTGAACTCGAGCTCGAGCTCGAATCGAATTTGTGTATTGAGCTCAAACTCGACTTGTTAACTGAGTTCATCCAAGAAGCTTGTGCCATCGGAGATGCTTGTTAGCATTGCAGAAGACCATTGGAGAACCTTTGCAAAAACAGCTCGCCATGGAGGAAGTGGTTCTCACGAAAGTGGGAACGGAGCTTGATGGAGAAGAACCACAGAGGACTGATTAGGCATGTAATTTTGCAAATCAAAAATAAAATTTGCTTGAGAAATTATATGTTTGATAACTTCAATAAAGAAAAGACATAAAGCAACAGTGTGAATTAAAACGGAAATGAACTGAGTTGAACTTGCACAGCTTTCATTTTTTTTTTAAATGATCGAACATGCAGTTACGTCTTATATCCAATTGTACATTGGTTGCATAGTTTTTCCTTATTTATTTAATATAAAATATAAATACAGTTTTTTAAAATTTTATTTTAAAAAATAATTCAACTCATCAGCCAACAAGCCAAATTTTATCAAACTCAAATTTGAGCTCATACAAGCCAATTTTTATCAAACTCAAACTTGAGCTCATTTAGTATTTGAGCATATTTTTATGCTCAAGCTCGAGCTCGTGACTCAATTAACTTGACTCACAGGCTCGTTAAAGGGTCAAGTTCAAGCCAACTCACAAACCAACTTGGCTCATTTACCCCCCTAATTCCAGGTCTCTCTCACATAAGTGATAACTCGCTCACGATACAACCAAGCCTTCTCAAAATAATCAATGTCATAGTCTATCATCAAGTTTGATTTGATCTTTACCTTTATATTTCAATTAGAGGTTATGAGCTTATCTTTAATCATATATCCAATAAGCTATAATTAAGCTTATCAGTGATTTTTAAATCTCACATCAAATGTACAAATATGTTCTAAATTTATAAATTTTTTTTTTTTTGCTCGCAAGTTCCATGAGTATTTCATTGAAGAGTAACAAATGTGCCATTCAAAGCATAGCGAATGATTGAGCATAAAATCAAGCTCAATTACTAAATGAGATTGCCATAGCCAATGAATCCTTATATTAAATCACAATGAATTACATAGTGCACATACTAGATATTACCTATTCCTGCAAGTGAATGTCCACAATATTACCTGCACTAATGGAAGATAGTAAATTTATTGATCTTACATTAGCCTCATTTACACAAGAAATTATAGTTGAAATCTTTTTATGAGTAGCGATCACACATGTGAATGATATATCTTCAATCATTTACTTCATTTTCCTATAAATATCCAATCAACACGCATGGCTTTTTTTCATTCTCCTCCATACAATATATAAAAATGTTGATAGTTAATTTATTTACATAAAATTTTTATTAATAAGCGGAAATTACGACTGAATAATAATCGAACCATGGCCAAAGATATTCAACATGCAATTAAACTATATTCAAAGACATAATCGTTCGATAAGAGATGATCGTACATTATTCATCGCACGATGTTCAAATATAGTTTGAATAAAGATAGAATAAGTCTTTTAACGACATGAACCATGTTTTGAACAAAAATAAAGATGGCAGAAGTGGAAAGAACTAGACATCTTCCTTCCTATACAACAAGATATGAGTGTAGCATAAGATATTTTTATTTGAATAAAATATTTTAACATATTTTTTGAAGAAGAAAAAACCAGTCATATTTTTCAATTTAAATCATGAAGAGGCATATAAAGTTAAGTTTCCCCTATGCAAAAGCTGATTAATCAATAAGGAATATTGTGATTCATCCAAAATAATGAAAGCAAGAAGCAAACTATAAATAATTTGACTGGTTTCATGCATTTTGGTCAACTCAAAATTCTTATTTGCATTAAAAAGCAAATAAAATTTTGAAAATTTGAAATTTGACTTTATGTAAAAACACATCTAAATTGGAAAAATGACTAAGCCTTTGTTTATGGTTAATTTTTATACTAAAAAGCTGCTTTATGACGTAGTAATCCCAAAACAAAGCCTAAGGCTTCGTTTGGGACGGCTTTTTTATTGTTTTTTTAAAACAAAATTTTAGTACAAAAATAAAAAAAAAATTGTACTAAAACTCCATTTTAGAAAGCAATAAAAAAGCCGTCCCAAATGAAGCCTAAATTAGCTTTCAATTTTTTTTTCTAAAATGAAAAAAATGTATCTTCAAGACTATGGAAATTGCTTGATTGTTCAAGACTTGTGAACTGCTAAGAAATACATCAAGACAAAATATTTTACACAAAATAAGAATATATATTAGTTGTATATTTTAATAAAGATCAAAAAGAAAAATAAAAGTAAGGTAAATGTCACAGAGGGTTAAACAGTTGACAAAAACGGTGACCAGGGAAGGAGAGTCGCAGAGGGTTATGACAATGGTTGGATTGGATAAGGCATAAAAGAGAGGAGATTTTTCAAAACTTGCAAATAATTAACCAAGCAATAAAAACAAGTATGCAAGTAAATAAATGATAATTTAAAGAAGGACAACAGAATATTTACATAATTAAGCCTTCAATCTGACCCGTTCACACCCAACTAACACTCGTATTAAGATTCTCTCTATCCAAACTTTACCGTGCAATCCTTATTTTCTATGATGACTAAGCCTTACAACATGTATTCTCCTTGACGGCATACACTAAAGCTCGTTTGAACTTTTTTTTTTTTTTACTATTTTCTAATGCAACTTTTTAATAAAAAAAATTATGTACTAAAAAACAGCTTTTGAAAGAATTAAGAAAGTTGTCTCCTTTGAGATGGTTTTTTTACTACTTCTTAAAATAGCTTTCTGATACAAAAATTAAAGCTTCGTTTGGAGCAGCTTTCTTGTTACTTCTAAAAGCAATTTTATAGTAGAACAATTTTAATTTTTGTACAATGAGAAAGCCGTCCCAAACGAAGCCTAAATTTTTTGTACTAAAAAACTGCTTTAAGAAGCAATAAGAAAACCGCTCAAAATGAAGTCTACGTCTAAATACAAATATAAGCTTTTTAAATCTTACCAAATGCTTAGCAAAAAGATTAACAAAAACTTTCAGATTTTATAATACTGAAGTCATAAGCTGCTGCATGAAAAATGCACCAAAATGAAGAAAAGAAGCAATCTTACAAAGCACATGATCTCCTTACAGCCTCCACAAGCTTTGTAAATTTTTTGGCTTTGAGATCACAGGATTTGATGAGAGTTTTCATAAATTTAGAAAAAACTGAGAGAGTTTGATTAAGGGCTCGTGAGAAAAGAATATTGGATTTTGCTTTGTAAATCATTAGCCTAATTTCATTCTGGCTTATAGTGTTTACATATGAGTTATAAAATTTGTTTAAACGATTATTTGGGTCATAAAGAACATCCAAACGATCAAAAAACAAATTAGAAAAATAAATTAAGATCAATTTTACTATCATTAATAAACACAACTTTTCAACTCTTCTAGCTATGCCTTTACCAAGTCAAAATTTTGACTTTCTATTTTTCATAAACATTATTTTTTGAGGGCTCCGAAAATCGGCCCCAACCTCCCCCACTACTTTTCCAGGGAGTTTTAAAGGAATAAGTTCCAGGGTAAATTTTGGGAAGACAAATGAGTTTGTAGATAAGACAAACCCAGAGATTTCGTCCTCATTTTGCGAGGATTTCATGATCTGAGTTATGGTTTTCCATACGCGCAAGCTCCTATAGTTAATTACCCCTCCTGAGAGCGAGAGAGAACTTTTGATGAAGGCTAGTCATCAATCAGATAAGTAGATAATACATGTTATATGGCATATAGTAGCAGCATTGATTTGAGAATTGAAAATTGGATATTTAAAATTGAAAATTTCACAATCTTGCACTTAAAGCGGATGATGAGGGAATGGATGATGGACCCGATCAAAATCTCATAGTTCCTTCATCACGAACCATCGTGGTCCCTAGTCTACTTAGTAAGAGGAGGTAGTCAACCCAACCTGACAGAAGGATCCTTGTCGGCAGCCATGGGTTACTTCATCCTAGGGTACTTTATAGACCAGGGATAAATGTTTTTCTAATTGGACAAATTTGAATCCACCTTAGCTAACAGAGGTTTTTGTGCCCTATCGATTATATCCTATTGATTTATATCTCAAAGATTTAATGTTATTAAGAAACGTATTGGCTCTGGCCATAA
The DNA here is from genome assembly GCA_016618105.1 of Dendrobium huoshanense. Lineage (NCBI taxonomy): Eukaryota > Viridiplantae > Streptophyta > Magnoliopsida > Asparagales > Orchidaceae > Dendrobium > Dendrobium huoshanense. The sequence continues at coordinate 74,500,699 of CM028347.1, read as the reverse complement.
TCATAATTTAGTGGGGTGTCATTTGGCGACAAGACCACTCGGTTCAGAGGGCCTCGGGTCATAATCGTTTACTTGTAGTGACATTTGGCGGCGAAACTAACGATTAGAGGATACGTAACATGTTCTTACTGGCAGGAGATTATTTGAGGATGAATCATAATAATATTTTCGACTAAGCATTAGCTCATGTGAATTGAAATATATTTCAATTTGTCCACCCGGCAAACTGTTGCGGAGGGGTGGATGGATTTTGCTTTAAGTGTTTTGATAGATGATTTCAATTTTAAATATTTTAAACTTGGATGATTTTGAGATTTTGGACTTTGTGGGTTTTTTGGTGGCATTTGAAAATATTTAAGGTGTAGAGCATTTGGAATTAAGCCCTCTAGTTGAGATATACATTCAACATGGCCATCATCGGGGTTTTTGGAGTTTTTCCATTTGTGGATTGAACCTTGTTGACTTTGTCGAGCTGTCGACAGAGGATCAGGTTTCGTAAGATTTATACCTATGTTGATGAATTTCTATATTCATAGACCTTAAAGACCTTATGTGAACGTATAAACAAATATTTCGGTCGACCCCTTGGCCGTATATCTGTTTGATAATTCGAGCCGTGTCAAGTCCTATCTATCCATATAGAAGGATCGGGATCGAACTATGTTCATTTATTGACTCGCACAGTATTCCTAGATGTCACAAGTATATGCATAATACGCTTGTAGGGGCCCATACATGTTGTATGATTACACACACCCTTTTTGTGTACCTATATTCATACATATTACAGTGCGTGTGCGGGGGCATTTTCAGGTATCTGGCAGATGTACTACAACGACACATAGAAGCTCATGCTTGTCGTAACCCTTCTATATTTTCTTGTAGGTAATATGTTAGCTGCACAACCACTGTTCATCAAAAAGCTTGCAAGCCTCAATAATCTTTTCCAACTCAATGTTCGAAAACTGGTTGAACTAAGACTCATTCCATTTTCTGAAGGTAATGGTGTGATCTGGTTTTCTCTTCCCAGAACTGGTATAGAGATCGATATGGAATTCCCTAATTATGCCATCATCATCAGTTTCTATTGTTGGCTTAATTAAAAAATCAATCATTTCAACATTGGATGATTGTGTTCTTATTGATGTCCTATACGTCGAAAGCAAAGGTTACTTCCTCGAGCGAACATTGTAGCGATTGGAGGCACATCGAGTCGTATAAGAGAAATATGCAAGGCATCCATTCCTCAAATAATCGTTGTAGTCCATGAGATGATTGGAATAGTAGACACACCACTATATACGCAACCATTCTTTCGTTGTCAACGGGTGTTTGATCTTACTGAATTCTTTCACATTGTGCTTGTAGATAGCATCTTTGATGTACATCTGTATTCATAAGACCCCTCACATTTGTAGTACATTTACTATTTTCTCCTGCGGATGATATGTTGTATACATGTCTATGTTCACAAATACCCACGAGTCTCTTATAATCACTCGTTGATGGACTATTGTTTGTGTTTGCAAGTTATGTATTCACTTGTATGCATTTCATTGCCATTCATAAACACTCACAAGTCTCCTATTGTCGCTTGTAAACATTCATCATGAATCTTCTAGTACTGCAAGCAACTATTTTCATTGCAATTCTCCTGATGTCGCTTGTGGAATAATATCTAGTGACAGTGTTGTACTTTAATCAAAGCTTGTTGCCCTTGTCCTTCCACAAACGACAATGTTCATACTACAAGCTTTCTTCTTCTACCTGCAAACTAGTTATATGATTCTTATCATCGTTCATGAACAGTTCGTTATGTATTTTACAAATCCATTGTCACTTGACATGTTCGTTTGTAATTGAGAGTTGATTTACCGCGAGTCCTTAACATATACTTGTATATGAATTGTCACAATCATTTCATGTTCTATGTAGATTGTTCAAGTCAATCAATTTGCATGAACCTTCACTATCATTTGCGAGTGAATGATGCTAAAGATCACACGCTCTTCATTGTCTTCAAACACAGCTTGTAGTTCGTAAGGGACTTATGTGTGGATGATAATTTCACTATGCACCTTGTGTTGATTGCTCGGCACCAATCATCTTCAATCACTTAAGAGCATGATTGAGATGCATTGCTTGTATTCATGGCATGACTCATTTTTGTTCAATAAATTGCTATTTAGGAGTGAGTTATGACCTATATTGCAAACCAACCAACATGCTCCAACGTTCTCATATGATGGCTTTGTAACCAAGCCATGCCTTTCACAATTTTCTTTTTTGTGTTCATCAACATCTCTATTTCAATTGAGAAGATTATTGCAAATTTTCATTGTCCAAAAATCTCATGTTAAAGCATATAATCAATTCATGCATGAATCTTTTATTTTATCATTCATATAGTTCATGATTTTTATTATAAATATTAGACTTTAGTTCAAATTTAAATTTAAGTTAATTTATTCAAAGTCCATTCAAGCTCAACATAAGTTCGCTGCTGTCTAAAGTTGATCCAAGTTCTTTGTTGTTCAAATAGCAAGTTCAAGTTCTATGTCCCTTGTTGTCCTTTTAGATCAATCAAGTTCAAGTCCAAGTCCTTATATCTTCAGTCCAAATTTCAGCAACCTCCTGACGTCTCCCCCGTTTAGGGGAAAAACCAAGAGGCAACATTCCCCTCCACGTTACATGAGCGCTTCAGGTAGATGTCGGGTGACACCGCGGCTGCATTTTCTTCAATTCCTGCTACGCTACATGAGCGTTTAAGGGTCTCGGGCACCTGTTAAAAAAACACAATTGTTTCCCCACGTATGGCTACTTATTTTTCATCTCCCTCATGCTACATGAGTGCTCCAGGGATTACCCACCTCGTCACAAGCATAGCACCGACTTCCCTACCCCGTGCTACGTGAGCACGTAGGGAAGTTTGCCGGCTCGTCGCAAGCGTTGAGATTAGGATTTTTGAGTTAGAAATATTATACCTTCGCATAGAGTTGGCAATGACGACGGGGTGGAAGCGATGAAATGTACAAAACTATTTTTTTTTCTTTTTCTCTCTTTTTTTTTTTTTGTAATTCTCACTTTTTTTTTTCTTTCTTCATCATTTTTTTGTGGACTTCTTCGTCTCCCCCTTTTTTATCATTCAATTTTTTTTAACAACACACACACACACACACACACACACACATATATATATATATATATATATATATATATATATATATATATATATATATATATATATATATATATAAGAGTAGTAATAAAGTTAATATTAACAACACTGATAATATTAGTTAACATCAAATATTAATATAATACTTGTTAATAATAATAATAATAATAATAATAAACTTATTAATAGCAATATACATACATAAATAAATATACATAATCTATAATAACAATAATAATAATTAATTATTAACTAATTAATGCTAACTAATAGTCTTTACCTAGTAATTCGTCGAGATTGTGCACCTTTTGTAAGGGGGTCGGATGAGGGTTAAGTATTCAGTTGCTTGAAGAATAGAGAGGGGTTTGATTTGGATTTGCGGCCTATAGATGTGGAGGCCGACGGGATCAGGTGGAGTTTGGAATGTAGAGTAGGAGTTTCGGTCAATGCAAATGGATGGGAGACTGTTTGGAAGAGGTTTTGACGGGACGCAAGAGGTCGGGGCTTGAGGTTGTGAGGTTCGACGGCTGGAGGTTTGGGAAGAAGCTTGCGGTTGCTTGTGTATAGTTCGACAAGGAAGAGTTTGAAGATGCTCATTGTCTTCGACCTGCAAAGAAGAGAGAAGCAGAACGAAGAAGCAAGGAGTTAAGGAATTAAGAAATGAGCTGGGAAAAGTTACTGTTCATCTTCCTTGATTCCGGTGGCTACAGTACTCGCTCATATATAAAGAGAAGTTAATTACAGATGAACGTCTCAGATTAATAGCAGAGATCCGACGGCTTATAACTAAAGCAGAACACATCAGATGAAATGGAACAGAGGCGAGTGGAGCTGGTAGCCGCGAGAGACGGGAGCCGTCTTATGCATACGAAGTATTAACTATCAGTTATTCTTATCACCCTCCCTCAAGATGACAATTGAAGGCTGAATTGTGATCTTGTCGCAGAGTTGCAAATGGCGAGTGGAGCTGAGAGATTTCGTAAATAAGTCAGCTGGTTGATCTTGAGAGCATATGTGATGCACTGAGAGCTGCTTCGTGTGAACACAATCACGGATAAAGTGAGCATCAATTTCAATATGCTTTGTTCTCGCATGAAAAACGGGATTAGTTGCTAATGCAAGAGCAGAGACATTATCACAGTATAATTTGCTTGGTTCGGTCTGAATAGACTGAAACTCAGCAAGAAGCCAACGTAGCCAGATGAGATCACAGGCGGCAGTGGACAATGCCTTATATTCGGCTTCAGTGGAAGACCGAGCAACAGAGGATTGCTTTTTGACAATCCAAGAAATAAGATTGTGTCCAAGAAAGGCACAGTAACCAGTTATCGACCTCCGATCAAGATGATCGGCAGCCCAGTCTGAATCAGCATAGCCTGTGAGCTGGAGTGATGTTGAAAAGATAGGCAAACCAAGTGATAATGTACCTTTCACATAGCGAAGAACCCGTTTGAGTAAATTGTAGTGATTATGAAGCGGCTGATGCATATGCTGACATAAGAAGTTAACAGCATAAAGGAGATCAGGACGAGTGATCGTTAAGTACTGTAAAGCTCCGGTAATTTGGCGATAATGCTCTGGTCGGTCATAGGGATCATCGGATGTCTCATTTCGTAGAAATTTAGTGGGCAACGGAGTGCTTGTAGGTTTGCAATCAATCATTCCTGCCTTATGAAGAATGGACGTAGCATAGTTGGACTGAGCTAAATGAAGACCTGTGTCGGTGGAGGTAATTTGTAAGCCAAGAAATTGGTTAACAGGGCCCAAGTTGCGCATGGAGAAGCGAGCGTGTAAGGCAGTGAGAAGAGTATCAATTTCAGAGGTAGAATTCCTAGTAAGCAGTATGTCATCGACATAAACTAAAATGTATAACTGAATTGAGTTGTGATTAAAGAGGAGAAGCGACGGGTCGGCTGAGCTGGAGCGAAAACCATATTGTATCAGATAAGCAGAGAAGGTGGAGAACCACTCACGGGGAGCCTGTTTCAGGCCATAAATTGCCTTCTTGAGGAGGCAAATATGATTGGGAAACTGTTTATCCACGAACCCTGGTGGCTGTTTCATATAAGCAACTTCTTGAAGTGGTCCATGGAGAAAAGCATTGGACACATCGAGTTGAAGAATGGGCCACTTATGAGTAACCGCAACAGTCAACAAAATGCGGATGGTAGGAAACTTGGCCACAGGGCTAAAGGTTTCAACAAAGTCAAATCCATATTGTTGTTTAAATCCTTGTGCCACAAGGCGTGCCTTGTATCGAGAGATAGTTCCATCAGCATTGAATTTGGTTTTGAACAACTATTTAGAGCCGAGAATGTTGAATTTTGGATTGGGTGGAACCAAAACCCAGGTGCCTTGGCGTTGAAGAGCATCAAACTCAGTACTCATAGCTTCACGCCACACACTGTATTGACTGGATTGAACAAAGCCAGTGGGAGCAGTAGGAACTATAGTATTGTGAAGATCAAATATTTGTCTCGGTCGTAGATGTCCTGTTTGTGCTCGAGTGATCATGGAATGCCGAGTGGGAGCAGGGACAGTAGGCTGTTGAGTAATAGGTGGAGTTGTATATGAAGTATTAGGAGATAATGACTGATTAGAGGGAGAAGTAGCTGAGTGGGAAGAAGAGGAATTGGATTGAGGAGTTTGATTTAAGGTTGAGTCTGTGGCTATTTGAGTATTGGTTTTGATAGTTGAAATTGGTACAAGTGTAGAGGGAATGAGCGTGGGAGAACTAGTGGAAGTAGAACCCGGATTGGAGGCTGGCAGAGATATGGTACGTAGAGGAAAGAAATTTTCATAGAAATGCACATGCCGGGAGATGTACACTTTATTAGTAGAGGGATCAAGACACTTGTAACCTTTTGATTGAGAGGCATAACCAAGGAAAACACAAGGAGTAGACCGAGGGGCTAGCTTGTGAGATAAATGAGTTGGGAACCAGGGATAACAGAGACAGCCAAAAACACGAATATGGGTATAGGAAGGAGATTTCTGATATAGTCGTTCGTATGGAGAAATGAAGTTGATAGTTGATGATGGCAACCTGTTAATAAGGTAAACTGCAGTGAAGAGTGTATCTACCCAGTATTTTGAGGGTAAATTTGATTGAAAGAGCAATGCCCGCACGGTCTCAAGGATATGGCGATGTTTTCTTTCGGCAGTCCCATTTTGTTGAGGAGTGTATGGGCAAGTTACCTGATGGTTAATGCCACATTTATTTAAGTGAAGTTTAAAGTTATTATTGATATATTCGCCACCACCATCAGTTCGGAGAGTTTTAATGGGACGCTGAAATTGTTTTTCCACAAGCTGTTGGAATTTAAGAAATGTGGAGAAAACTTCTGATTTATGGTGAAGAGGATAAACCCAAGTGTAGCGACTATAATCATCAATGAATGTAACATAAAAACGATAAGATTTCATTGATAAAGTAGGGGAAGGTCCCCATACATCGCTATGAATCAACTCTAAACATTGAGTAGACAAAGAGCTAAAGGAAAGGGAAGTTTAGTACATTTGGCTTGAGCACAAGCTTGACAAGGGAAAGAAGTAGATCTAAAACTAGAACTAAAAGATAAGACAGCAGATAGTCGCTGGAGTGTAGGTCCAGACGGATGCCCGAGACGTTGATGCCATAGAGACTGGGTGGAGGGAATGGCAACAAATGCAGTAGCTGCAGTCGGAGTTGTGGCAGGAAGCAGTTTAATTGGGTAGAGACCAAAACGATTGGGTCCTTGGAGAAGAAGCTTGTTGGTCCGGGAGTCCTTGATGGCAAATCCATGAGCATCAAATTGCACAAAACAGGAGTTGTCATTAGTAAGTTTGTGTATGGATAACAAATTATGAGACAAATTTGGTACATGAAGAATTTTAGGCAGATACAGCTTACGATGAGGCGTAGGGAGTATGTCTTGCCCTGTATTGGCTATCGACAATTGTTGGCCATTTCCAACTTGTACTTGGGATGCTCCTTGATACGGTTGGAGATTTTGCAGATGAGTTGAATTTGCAGTGAGATGTTCTGTTGCTCCGGAATCCAGGTACCAGTCAGCCGACGGCGGAACGTCTGTAGTAACATACGCCTGAGGAGCAGACGTGAAGGAAGAGTCATGCCTGTACCAACAAGTCACGGCAGAGTGTCCAGATTTTCCACAAATCTGCCAGTCGACATTGAGGTGAGGAAGTCGGCCACCACGAGACGATGCAGATCGTCCAGTTGTCGTTCGAGCATATCCACGACTAGAAGATCGACCACGATAGTTAGAGGCTCTGCCCCGATATGTTCCTTTTGTTGCTGTTAGAGCATAGTTCGAATCAGTATTCGAAGCAACAGTAGCATCGCGTCCGACTTCTGAGGCAATGTGCAGCTTTTCACTGCAGAGCAGAGCATAAAAATCATCTAGAGAGATTGGCTGCAACTGATTTCGAATTACAGCTTTAAAGGACTGATAAGAGGCAGGCAGTCCATTTAAAGTATATAATATGATGTCCTCCGTATCAATTGATGAGCCGGAGGCAGCTATGATATCAATCTTCGCCTTGATGTCCGTCAAGTATTGAAACATAGTTTTATCTCCAAGTTGTAATTGGTGTAACTCACTTTTGAGTTGAAGCAGCCGAGATCGATGAGTAGACTGCAGTCGGAGTTCCAAGGTTGCCCAGATATGATGTGTGGATTCCAAATTAAGAATGTAAGGTAGCAATGAGGCTGAGACGGTGGAGTAGATGGCCGACGCTAGATGTTGATCGATGAGCATCCACGTTGAGTACTATGGATTTATAATCACTGAACCATCAGAAGAGAGAAGCTGTTTTGGAGGTTTTGGAATATCTCCAGTCAAATAACCTTCATAGTTATTTGCTGTAAATAACTTCAGCAGCTGCGACTTCCATATGAGGTGATTGTCGGTTGTGAGCTGTACCGTGACCATAGTTTTCACATTAGACATGAAAAACTTCAGCTGAGGAGGGATACTAACTTCAGAAGATGTATCTTTCGATACATCAGATGACGAGGAGGTTACAGAGGTCGCCATTGGTGAGAAGGCAAACCTAGAGCTCTGATACCATGAAGATGCTCATTGTCTTCGACCTGCAAAGAAGAGAGAAGCAGAACGAAGAAGCAAGGAGTTAAGGAATTAAGAAATGAGCTGGGAAAAGTTACTGTTCATCTTCCTTGATTCCGGTGGCTACAGTACTCGCTCATATATAAAGAGAAGTTAATTACAGATGAACGTCTCAGATTAATAGCAGAGATCCGACGGCTTATAACTAAAGCAGAACACGTCAGATGAAATGGAGCAGAGGCGAGTGGAGCTGGTAGCCGCGAGAGACGGGAGCCGTCTTATGTATACGAAGTATTAACTATCAGTTATTCTTATAATTCGACAAGGAAGAGTTGTCGAAGGAAGCTTGGCAGGCAAATGGAGGTGAAGAAGGCTTCGATTGGGGTAGCTCTAGAAGTCGGAAGCAGCGATCGAGCTCGAGGGGATTTAATGAGTTCGGTAAAGAGAGCAGAGAAGAGGCGGATACCCTGGGTAGATCCGATCGGGTTGAAGCTTTAAGCTTTGGATGAGGTTCGAATGTGGGAGAGATCTGACTGCAATCAGTCGGTTGGAAATGTGGCTGTAGGTAGAGACGGACCCGATGAGGTCTGCCTTGGATTTAGGAGGCTTGTGATATGGAAGTCAGCTAGGGGACTTTCAAATGGAGCTTCGTCGTGAGGTTAGAAACTGGAAGGTCGGAGATTCTGGAGTTGGAAGACTGGGTGTTTGAAGGCTTGCGGGGTTTGGAATGTGGAGAGCGATGAAAAAGCGAATGTCTTACTCTCCTTCTCATTTTAACGGAGATGGCGAAGTTCGTTCGAGGGAAGAGCTACAGGATTTACGGGAATTGATCGCTTCGTTGGTGCAGAATATTCAGCAGGATATACGGGATTTGAGGAGAACTATGACGACGTACGAAGTAAGCGAGATTTCTTGCGGGATGAGTCGACTTCGGCCTATACATGTAATGATTTCAACTCTCTTTTTTTTTTGTTACAAAGGTAAACATTGTCAAATACAGCTAATTTTCTGTCTTCTATCAAAATTAACATTCATATGAATTAGTTAGTCATTACCATTGTACATGAACTTGGTTAGCTTCTAAATTGGTCAAATAAGTTCAATTTAACATGGGTAAACCAATGAATTGGCTAGACCAAATGATTTTCCAACCTCCTAGGGGTGCTTAAGGGTAATTAGGTTCTTTGGGCAGCTAGTCTGAGGGTAAAGTTAGCATGGGTCAAGCTAATTAGTTCGAAGAACCTTAAATCTAATTGGGCTAATACTGAGTTCAACCTAGGTTCAACATAGGTCTAGGCCAATTTTAGCTAGATTTGCTAATTCCTAGGATGCCACCGAGTTCATAAGGTCAAGTGAGGGTGAATTCAAAGTTACTTTTGGTTTGGATCTACCCAATGGAGATAAAATGTCCATTAATTTGGTTAAAATTTGATTAAACCTAAGTTCAAACTAGGTTTAGGCCACCTAGAGCTAAATCCGATGAGTCCTAGGATCTCACTTTTTCGTATCGAACGAAGGTGAGGCTAAATTGGGTAAAGGGTCCAGCTAAGTCTAGTTCAATCCCTTCAAAATTCATAGGGTCATAAAGTCCTCAAACACCTCATGAATCAAACCATGGTGGAAAAGTGTCCATCTAATGTCAACTGATCAAACTAGCACTAATGACCCACATTGAGCTGAGCTTAAATCTGATCAGCCTCAAACTTGCCTAACCTAAGGCAAAGATCATAGCCTAGCCAATTCTTGCATGTTACCTAGGAACTCATGCATCATTTCTGCTATCAATTAAACATTCATATGATGGCTTGGTGTTGATCTATAATTTTTTAGCTAAAATTAAAGTTACTATTTTCATAGAGATGGATAAACACTTCATATTGTTTATTATACCATTGCACTTCCAATAAAGTGATTCCTTTTACACACTTATCAGGACCCATAAAAAAGATGTCAAATAAAAAAACGCTCACCACAGGCAAATAAGCCACTACATAACATCAATTACCTGCAAGATTCATGCGAGGTAGGACATGTTGCAAATGATCAATTTTTTATCAATTTACAATTATTTCTTAAACTAATCTCCTCCAAATATATATGGGCATCCTCAGTTTTAGAACTTCTAAAATGGAAACACAAAAACTTACCTTCTATAACAAAAAATATAAAATAATTGGCTTAATTAAAACTTTCATTGCTTTTTATACAAATTAATGCTACTTATAAAATCATATTTCAGTAAAATAAAAATACTCATGAGAAATCATCAACCATAAACTTGATATAGCTACTTCAGCTGTTATTATGTTCCATATCAACATTTCAAAAGTAACCTTTGAAAATGCTCTCTACTTATCTTACATGTCATCAATTATTTGTTCATTAAATTTTGACATTGTCAAAATTAAAATTTAATGAGATGTACTAATAACAATCAATCGAAGAAAAGAACCCGAAACGTCAATTTCACGAACTATAAAACCTGTCACAATAGCTGGACAGGCTTACGTGATTAAAAAGGTAGGATCAATCAAAGATCCCCACAAAGCTTGAAGATAATGATTTTGAGAAATTCAAAGAGGAAAACATAATCTTATCAGCATTTCAAACAACAGCTCTCCAACTGCGAAGAGCTGCCCATAATATTAGAGGCAAATGGAAATTTGATGAACAAAAAAGGGTAAGAGTAAGAAACCTGCATTCCAACTGTCATTCCTTTAATCATTTTCTAGCAAGATCTATACCTTTGTTGGCTCCTCTGATCTGAGTTCCAGATTGTTTTCAAGCCAATAATAAGCATTAAGTGCACCCTGCACACCTCTAGTAACTGCTCGAACATATCTTTTGGTCACTAGCTTTCAACATCCACGTTGTGGGAGGAACTTTGAATATTGTATTCAAGTGCCATACAACAACAACAACATCAAGCCTTTTTCCCACTACGTGGGGTCGGCTACATGAATCTTTTTTCTCCAGTGTGTCCTGTTAAAAGTCAAATTCATTCAAGTGTCATAATAAAACAAAAATATCAATATATTTCTTTCAGTATTGAGTTATCTAAGTCTATCTTAGAAGAAATATGATTTACAATTGGTGCCTCGTTATCTCGAATAACTGCCGAAGTAAAGCTCATATATTTAGATTAGCGGAGTTCAGTTAGTACACTGAATTTCACTTTGTCTAATATTAAAAAACAAAGCAATAAGATGAAAAAGTTCGGAACAAAAACAGGCAGAATGCATTGAGTCAAGTATCAGATTTAAACATCTAATTAGGGAAGGATAATTGGAACATATACTTCCATCAAAACTACAAAAAATTATACTTATAATCATATAGACAAGTATTAAAAAAAAACATAATTTCAGGTATTATATATGACACAATAACGAGAAGTGATCTGTCAACAACCTATGCAAATTATACGGTATCCATGTGTTAGTTGCTATGCACCTAAAAATATTGGAAAATGTAACACCATCAATAGACAATACATGACGCTTCATGAAAAGATGCAAAAGAAGATGCAATGTTATCACTGATTACTGAATGAATATGACGAGTTGTAACTTAATGGAAAGTAGATCACTGCCAGAAAGCAAAAGGTGAAGAGATAAAGCATATGGGCAACCCATAAATTCAAAAAACAAATGGTTAGTAAAGAATAACTAGCTGAGGTTTAGAAGCGAATACTAACTTGTACTCTGGTGAAAATCAAACACTTGAGACCCTTTATTGGGTCAAAACAAAGACATCAATAGGAAAATGAGATTGCTTCAGTAGTTTTGCGGCAAAAGGTGATCATAACAGAAGATTTTATGACAACTATTTCAGCACACTATAATGCAAGAGCGGGTCCCTTGAAGTTATAGCTCATGGTGTCTAGTATGGCATGCACTATAAATACCATAAATAGCAAAAAATTTAAACCATGTATAACCTATAAATAATTCAACAAAACCAAAAACAAAATCTATAAAGAAACACGATATTACATAAGTAGAGCCTAAGAGTGTTAAACTTCAACATACATACAGCTTAACAAAAAAAATCAGATTACCAATAAACTATTAAAACAAGGAAAGCAAATAGATGATTAATATAACCATCAAGCTTATAGCAATACAACGTTAAAATACATACAAAACATTGGAGCTTCGACTTTCAGAAAGAAACATGATAGAAAATACTTAGTCGGGAATTCTTATGCCTAACAAATTAGTAATAGTTTGTTTATAAATTTCGTATTCAAATTCAAAAACAAAACTAGTCATATATGAAATTATTATCATTATAAACCAAAATAGATTCATATTATTCATCATTATCATCTCCTAATTAATTTTCTTCACCATCCTCATCTTTTTCAACGAAATAGCCTCATTCTAATCATATCATGAGATCTTAGTAAAAGAGTGAACTATTCGGATCTTGCGGTCTTTGCCAATGCCAATACACTAAACACAAAATGCAAATAGCGTGAAATTTATATTATATGTGCCTTGCAACAATGATGGTACATGGTATGCACCTCACTGCATTGCGAGCTCTTTTGTGTTATGTAGTGCTATTAATAAGAATGCAATGACAAGACAATTTAGCTTTGTTACATGCTAAAATCTAGGAAACATGAAAGTGTGGTATCAAATTTGTGTTTTAATACTAGCAATTTGTCCGTGCACCCCTAGGATTTTGCTTTTATGCACCATATGAAATAGGAATAAATACCTACTTCTTTGCAAATGAATATATCAAAAAGAGAGGCCAAAAGAAGAAAAATTTGAAAGCAAGACAATCTCAAAAACTTCCAAATAGAATGAATTTTTATCAGCAAAATAAACATGAAATACATCACTGATTTGCTCAAGTCACAGCTTGCAGAACTATTGAAGAGCCATCGAATAAAGAGATTCCAACTTGAGAGCTAGATAGGGAAAATTAGAGACCATGGATTCATTGCATAGAAGAAAATCTCTCCCACGGATTCTTATACAAGAAAGGAAAGAATTAGCCAACGAAATTGCTCCCTTGGCATCAATTGGCGACCTTAACAAGTCAAACATTGGGCAGTCAGTTGCTAGGAGGCAGACCTGCTATAGAGAAAATAGCTAGGGGCATTTTTTTTTTTTTTTTGGTTTGATGTTGTAATTATTTATAGCATTTTTCTTCAATGTAGCATTGTGCATAAATGTTCATTGAAATAATAAGCAATCCAATCTTTTCTGGCCACTTATTTTCTACATAGTATTAATGCAAGATTAGATTTTACTTCTCCAATCCTAGTTATTCCTCTCTTATATATTTTTTCTCTTCATTATTTCTTATTTCTTTGATTTCACATTCGAGAAGTCAACCATCATGAATGATGAAAATCAAATTAAAAGAGAGCAACAGAGGCTACATGCCTCATATCACTTGAATCAAAGAAACTATCTAAAGTAGTCCCAAATTGTGAATACTTTTATGAAATCAAAGGAAATAAATTTATCATCTTATGGATGCTCCTCTAAAGTTGAAAGACCTAAAAGTTACACTTTGGGATGAAGCAAATTCAATGGTCATAGTGTGGTTATGGAACACACTGATTTGAAAATTACCAGGACATAGATGTTCCAAATAACCACAAACAGTGTTTGAAATGCTATCAAACAAACATACTCAAAAGTTAAAGTAGTTGCAATTTTTAGTTTCTTTCTTGACTCAACAATGAATTCAACCAAGTTCATATTTAGATTTTAATAGAAAAACAAAAAAACTTACTATCTCTGAATGAAATCTTCTCAATCATGAAAGCCAAATACGGAGGAATAATAATAATACTTAACAACACTATCTCAAAAAAACCCACTATGAAAACTATTGAACCCGACGGCATAAGACCTATTGTCATTAATTTTTCCCAAAAAGAATGAAAATCTTCTTTCATGGGCAATCTACAATGGTATTTCTGCAAAGAAGGTACACAACGAAGATAAATGTTGAAAACTCCATGAAAAAAACCTTTGTTATGATCGAAACAAAGGTCAATAAAAAAGGCAGGCTTGTTTTGTAAAATTAGAGGAGCTCAACTCAAAAAATACGATAAACTCAAGAATTTCCTCATCTCCTTATAAAAATCATCCAAGTTGTGTTCTCTAGCTCAAAATGATACGAATAATAATTATTGTATTGTAATGCTTCAAATAGTTCCCCTTACACCTTGATCCTGCCAACCTTTTCAAACTTATATATACTATCCTGACAATCGAAAAATAAAACTAACCAATAATTTCCTAATAATTGTTGCAAGTCAAAGGAATATTCTTTTTTCTCCCACATTTACACTCAAAAATATACTAAATTATCCTCACCTTGCAATTAAATTTGTTATCAATCAATAAAATCACTAAAGAATACAACTTCAACATGAGTTTTTTCACTAATTATTATTTTGCAATACCTCACTATGGTGAAAGAAGATTGGAAAACTGATACGCCTTGGATGCAAAAACAGTAAAATAGAGAACAACAGCGTAGAAACACAAAAATATGGATAATTTTCTTATTTCTTCTTCAATAATAAAACAAGAAACAATTAATCTACTATTTAAGAGGTAGATCAACTCTCCAACAAATCCTAGAAACCACAAGGAACTCACAATAAAAACTAGGAAAATAAACTCAGCAATCTTGATGTAGGACTACGTGAGGATGCCATGATTTTGTTTAGAATTTGCACAACATTTGATTAGAACAACAATGAAGAAACTATTAGCATTTAAAACAACGAATTAAAACAAGAAAGGGGTCACACCCGCTTAGGCTAAATCACATAACCAGAGATTTGAAACTTTCAAAATAAATTAGTAATGCCAGAATATTAATTTCAATAAGAATCCCTAATCTAAAAATGAGAATTAGTAAGCAAGAAAGTACACTCAAAACCCTACGTTTACTAAGCTTAACAGAAACAGGAGGAAGCGTCCTTCGTGACTACAATCAAACACAAGATAAAGTTAGACTCAAGAAATATGTTTAAAGGGGAAAGTATACCCTTTTGTCAGGGATCAGTGGAGATCCTCCACTTAACGCCTTCAAACTGTTCTTCGATTGCTTCCACCAAAGTGTCCAGAATACGCTCTATGTAATCTTCAACGGTGTGATCGACCCTCGTATTAACGTCAAAGAAAGTTGACTGGAGAATGTTTACAAAGCCGTCCTCGTCGTAGGTTAGGCTGTATTCAGTTTCCGGATCGGCCATTCATAGATGTTAATGAAGTCTTCCAACGATGGCTAGTACTCTTGAAGATTGTTGAAGAAAAGAAAAGAAGTTCACTTGAACTTGAAGGAACGAGGCAAAACCAATTTCCCTTCCAAAATCTGAAAGAAATTTCATATTTATATCATTTAGGAGATAGAGATATAAGAGGGAAGAGCTAATGCCTAAAATTCAAGTGGAGAATTAAGGAGGGAGAGAAGAAAGAGGGACGGGTATGGAGAGAGAGGCGGAGGGGGGCTGCAGCAATGATGAGGGGGGGGGAAGGATTTAAATTTGTTTCCAAGATTAAGGATCTCACTTTGGAAACAAATTAAATAAAGAGGGATTAGGGAATTTCGGTTAAGGAGGTGGAGGGAGAATTTTGGAAATATTTCCAATGAGGGCTAGAGTGAATTTAGGAAATTAATTCCCCAAATTCCCTATAGAGGGCCGGCGGCATGCATGAATAAGGGAGCATTAAATGGGGTGAATTAAGGCTTTTAAATTTGACTTTAGGAATTAGGAAAGTAATGAAATAAATCCAATTTGAATTTTGAAATTCAAATTGATTTAAATTAAGTACTTTCCTAAAATAGGTGAACTAAATTAGGACAAAAAATTTGAATTTTAAATTTAGATAATTTGAATTTCAAATTAAGCCCAAATTTCATTCATCTCAAATTAGGAAACCCAAGAAAGAAGGGGGAAGGGTGAGGCCGGCGGCTAGGGAGCTAGGGCCGGCGGTTGGAAGGGATTTAGGGTAAGGTGGCCGGCGGCTTGTGGGGGAAAATCTGTGGAGCTCAGTTAGGAGGAGACGATGGCTTGGAGTTGGAGATGGTTGGATGTATTGATGTCCGGTAGTGGTGGTGGAAGGATAAAGGGAGAAAGATAAGGAAGAAAATCACGAACCTGACCGTCTCCAAGGTTTGTGGGTGATCCGATCTCCCTCTCCTAGGGATTTCTCTCCACTCAAACTCTCAAGCTCTCACAAGAATTCATGCAAGGAAGCAAAATTTTTTTAATCATTCATTCATTGCTTGAAAAATCAAACAAAGGATTATAAATAGCCTAGTACATGAGACTCAAGAAATAAAAGATGAAAATGCCCTCGGGGCTTACATACAACATCCCTTAATAAAAGGATACAACTGAAAATCTCATAAACAAATACAACGACACTGAAAATAGGAAAATACATAAATAAGAAAATATCAGACAACATAAATAAATAAAAAATACAATGACTCGATCATGGCCGTATATCGGCGGCCACGCCTCTGATAAACCTTCCATGCTTTGATGTCCCCATCAAATCTACTCCCTAAGCTATAAACAAACTCCACCTTAAATAGCCCTAAAACACTAACAAAATTAGAATTTCATAATCAACATAAACATAGTTTAGGAAACCTTTCTAAATAAATGAACCTTCATAATCAACATAAACATAATTTAGGAAATTTTCCTAAATAATTAAACATGATTTAGGAAACATTTCTAAACAATTAAACAAGATTTAGAAACTCTTCCTAAACAATTAAACATATTTTAGGAAACCTTCCTAAACAATTTAACACTTCCTAAATAACATAAACACATCTAAGAAACTTTCCTAAACAACTTCCCCCTTAATTAGAAACCTTCCTAAATAATTTCACTTAATTAGGAACTTTCCTAAACAAGTCCCTCTCGATTATGAACCTTCCTAACAATTTTCCCTTGATTCCTCCTCCTTTCATATGAATAATAGCTCCCCTGGCCCCCCAAGGTTCCCCCCCCCCCCCCCCCCCCTCCCAACATATCAAAAACTAGTGAAAAGAATGAGCTATATCTTCTTGAAGAAAAAATCACTTGTTATTTTCCTTCGTCTCCACTCCTAACACAAAAAATTATTTGGGAACATCATTATAGATTAGGACATCTCTCTTTCAAAATTTTATAATACATGTTTTCTTCTCCTTTCATGAATGTTAGCATTGAAGACTTTCATTGTCAGACAGGTGAAATTACAAAACATCATTGTAATTCATTTTCTAAAAGTGATTTCAGATTCTATACTCTTTTATGTTAATTCATTCTGATATTTAAGAACCCTAAAGAATCCCTAATGTTTATGGAGGTATAAGGATTTTTTTGCTTTTATTGATGATTGCACTCATATAACATGATTATATCATATCAAACAAAAATTTGATATTTGTTTTATTCTCCCTACTATTTATTTTCGTGATTAAAAAATCAATTTAAAGCTAACATCAGGATGTTTCACACAAAATCATTTTACTTGGAGTTTATCTTCTCTTTTCAATAAATAAATGTATTATTTATAAATTCTCTAATCCTGCCAACCCCCAAGAAAATGGGAAAAAAATAAAAAATGTACTTCTAGAAGTCATCAAAACTCATCATTTCCAAAGCTAAGTCACAAAAAGATATTATGAAAAAGAAATCATAACCCCCACATATTTTAAATACCATCAAGAGCAATCAGCTTCAAAAGTCTCTTGACATACCTTGCAGAATTCTTCCCTACAAACTACTCAAATTTTCCTTCAAAAATATTTGGGTGTATCGCTTATGTCTACATCCATAAACAACACAATAGTGACATGTGTCTTTGACTCTTTGTAGAATATTTCTCCAATTAAAAAGGAGTGTTATCATCCAACCATCAAAAAATACTTCACTTCAAAAGATGCTACCTCTGATATAAAATAAATTTTTCAATAAAAATCATCTTCAGAGAGACAACAACCAAACAGAAGGTCGATGAAGTCATTTTTAATTCCACCATTACATTCCAACTACACAAACTCCAATAGATGTACCTCTTCAAGTCTATATAATAAGGAATAAACTCAGCCAAAATATCTAGCAAACTCAAGGCTCCAAGCCACCATCAAGTAATAATGATAAACCCAACAACTCAAATTCTCCTCTATATCACATGTCTCCAAAAATACATCTCTTCAAAACTTTTCCCCTACACAAAGCCTTCCTTACAACATCAACTCCACTAAAATAACACAAACCTTGTTTGAGACACAATAAAATAAGAATTGAAAGGATCAAGGTTTTAGAAGGCGAAATCGGGAATCGAGGCATTTTTTCTAAGCGAGGCGAGGCGTAAGCCTCGAGGCGGATCGAGGAGTAAGCCTCAAAACGATTAAAATAAATTAATTTAAAATTATAAATAATGACAAAAAATAACAAAATATTATGTTAACTATGAATTTGAAGATTTGTTTCAAGATAATATTACTGGAATATAAGATTTAAAATAAACTCACTTAAAAATAAAACATCCCCTTAAAATCAAGACCCAAAGCAGGCTCATCATCACTTTGATTGTCTTCAGAAGAATTTTCATAATTAATGTCAAAGTCATCCTCAAACTCTTCTTCATCTATAATATTTTTTTCTTTATCTCCTATATCAGTTAATATTTCATTAGCTCTAAAATGAAACAATAGTAACATACAAAATAATTCATTATATTTAAGAATACCTTTGAATTTTTTTGAAGCTCCAATCACACTTTGTTTATTTCTTTTATATACTTGGGTAGTTACTTCATTGTCTTCTTCATTGATATGAGTTTCTCCTTCTGCTTCAACTTCAGAAACATCAACATTCTTAGGAGTAACTCATTCATCATCAGATTGTAACTCATCAACAAGCAAAGGGTCAATTCCATTTTCAATATTTTCTTGATTCTGCAATTTGAGATATCTATCTTTCAGTTTTTTGTTAAACATAACATAAACTATTTTGTTCATTCACTGCTGTCAATCGATTTCTTCTCTTTGTATGAATTTGATTGAAGATGCTCCAATTACGCTCGCATGCAGAAGCCGAACACGTTAGGCTAAAAACTTTAACTGCAAAAGCTTTCAATTTAGGAACATCATCTCCAAACTGAGCCCACTAACGTTCTATATGAAGACAAACATAGTATTTTATGAATATAGGTTGAAGTAGAATACTTGAATATAAATATTAACATTAAAATTATAAATACACAAACTATAAACATACCAGGAGATCGTGTTTTGTAGCATGCTTGTGCTGCTCTAAATTCAAACATTTCATTCTTCAAATGAAAATCCTCAAGTTGATCATTTACTTTGAGGTAGTCTTCTTCAGAAATGAGTCTGTTCATACATGCATACAAATCAGTTTTCACCTCTTTGTCAACATGAAAATCCTTATCATAATGAAATTGGGAGTTTAAATAGTACGCAACAGCATGTAAATGTTGGTGAAATTGTCGATCCCATTTTTCATCTATAATATCTCATATTTCTTTGTAGGCACTTTCTTGACCTCTCAATTCTTTTGCAATGTCTTCTTTAGCCATATTCATTGCTTCATAAATAAATCTCATAGCCGGAACCCTCTCACCATCAACCATTCTAAGCACCTTTACTAATGGTCCTGTTGTCTTCAAAGCATAATTTGTACTACGCCAAAATAAATCTTCTTTCATAACAATCTTTTTAACTTGTTTTCCTTCTTGTTTTTTGGCACATGAACTTTTATCCTACTCTTCAGCAGCAAACATTGCTTCCAAAGGTTGTATTAACTCCTTGAATCTCTGTAATGTTAAATATGCAGTAGCAAATCTTGTAACAGCAAGTCTAATAATTTCCTTGTCAGTGAATTTTCTCATCAAGCTGAGTACCCAAGAATGATTGTATATAAACTTACTAACGAATTTGGCCTTCAATATAACTGACTTATGTTGAGGCAACTGTTCCAACCTCTCAAGCATCAAGTTAATACAATGTGTAGCACAAGGAGTCCAATAAAGGTGAGGCCTCTCCTCCATTAACATTCTACCTGCAGCTTTGTATGCACTTGTATTATCAGTAACAACCTGTACTAATAAGACATCTCCCACTTCCTCTACAACTTCATCCAACATTTCAAATAATAATTGTGCATCCTTTACAAAGCTTGAAGCATCTATAGATTTGAGAAAAAATATTTCATATGTATTGTTGACCAAGAAATTAATAATACTTCTGTCGAATATCTGACCAACCATCTGACATTATTGTCACTCTTGTCTCAATCCAAATCTTCTTAACATCATCCATCATTTTTGAAGTTGTCTTAACCTCCTAATTTAGCATCCAAGTCAGCTCATGGATGCTTGGAAGTTGTAGTTATCTTCCATAGCTTACAACGGATCGTAACATATTGATCCATAACGGACACCTAACAATATTAAATGGAATCCCATTTTCATAGATGAATCTGGCGATATCCAAACAAACTATGTTCCTGAGTTCTTTTGTAGCTGTAGGAGGCTGAATATCCTGAGTATTTATGTTTTCCTCATTATCAATATTTAGCATAAATCTATCCATGGGCCCCCAACTGCCTCGGTCAGAAGAAACTAGATGGCTTCCAGTATTGGTTTGATTCATGCTCATTTGAATTTTAATTAGGAGTTAATTCAAATCTCCTTCCTTAATTAAAATTCCTATGCTGGCAAGTCTTTTAATTTCTCAAATCAATGTCCCTATCTCTAATTTGCCATATCATTCTACATCAGTTTGGTATCAGAGCATAGTTGCGCATCCGGGATGCGTACTCGACTGAGTCAATCTCTTTTCCACCCCGGGAGTGATGAGGACATCCGACTGTGAAAGTTTATCAAAGGATGAGTCGAAGATCGACGGCCATGATCGCCCCACTTTATTTTAAATTATTATTTGTATTTTAAATTATTTATGCATTTTTTCCGTTTCTACCCTCACTTGATGGAGTAATTCTATGTAAGTCCTAGGGGCATGTTTGTCTTTTTGTTTTCCATCGTTATATGTTGGCTATTTAAAGCCTCCTCATCAATCATCATTTGAGGTTAATGGATGATTACTAAGAAAAAAATTATGCACTTTGTTCTTAAGAGCTATGAGAGTTCTTAGGAGAGTAGAAGTCCCTAGATGAGGTCATCGCAACACCCACCAGCCGCAAGAAGTGTCCAGGCTAGTGATTTGAAATCCCTAGGTGAGGGCAAAGTATTACCCATCAGCCGCAGGAAGTGTCAGGGCTCATAGTTTATCTTTCTTTCCCTACACTTCCTTTCTCCTTCTCTAATTCCCCTTCTTCTTTCTTCTAATCGCCGCTCTACCTCTCCTTCTCCCTTGACCGCTGGTCAAACCCTCCATAGCTGCCGGCCAAGCTTCCCTCTTCCCCTCCTCCACCCGTCGACCACTCCAACACCACCTCCTAGACAGCTACCTCCCTTATTCCCTCCACCTAGCCACCGGCTCAAGACCCCACTTCCCCTCCTCCCACCACCACCGGCCCCAATCAATCCCTCTCCATTTACCTCCAAATTTCGAATTACTCTTTAGTGCTTTCCTTATTGTATGCAAATCACAAAAAGGATAGTATTAAAATCTGATTTCTTTTATTTGAAATTTGAAATTTATTTCCTAATCTATCTTGTTTCATTTTAGGAAAGTTATTTAAATCAAACCTTTTTGAATTTCAATTATGATTTGATTTGGGCCCTTTGATCCACCCTCAATCATCTCCATTAATGCAACCCCATGCATGGTCGGTCCCTTTGCTCCCCTCTATTCATAAATTTCCTAAATTAGATCACTATTGGTTTGAAAAGTATTCAAATTTGAATTCAAATAATTTTGAATTTCAAATACTTTCCAAATTAATACAACTATTTTAGGAAGCATCCCTAATTGATGCAAATCTGAAATTAATTCAGATTTGAAGTCATCAATCAATAATCTATGCAAAGATCCACAAAGTTCTTTAATTGTTTGCTTACGCAACATTTCTTCATCCTTTGAAATTTGGTGACAGCACACAAATACTTGACTAAATATTTGGGGAGGATTTCCAGTCATTAGGTACATTCCTGGAGCAAAAGCCCACGATCCTATAACATCAAACTATTTTAGTTCATGATTTTAGCTTTCTACGCCTCTTTTTCACAGAAATATAAAATGAGTTGTCCTGTCTATCATCAGAAGAGATGTAAACAAGTTCTAAATAGTATACTTAGTCACACCAATATCAAATAGCAAACAGAATGTGTAACTGATATATACGACAAAATAAGGTAGCAGAAAAAAGAAGAGGCTAAACCACAATCTTAAGATATGAACAGGTCCAAAAAGAAAGAAAATGCTAAAGAAGAAAGAAGGGAAACACCAACAAAAGAAACAAAAAGAAGCAGTTTTTGAAAGCAAATATAGAGATGAAAAGAAAATTCATTTCAAATTTAGGGGTTGTTTGGTTGCCTACAAAGAGAGTGCAAAGTATTCTAAATGCATGGGTTTTAAGAATATAGGCATTTGGTTTGATGTAAAAAAAATGCAATATAAAATTTGGGTGCATTTGGAATTCACCATCTAGTTCATTTTTTATTTATTTGAGATTATTCTGTTTTGAGCAAGCTCCAAATACACCGAAAATTCATTTCAACTGTCGCCGCTCGCCGCCTCCATGCACCAATAGCCGACCACCGTTGCCCGCCGCCAATCGCCGCAACCGCCGCTGGCAACCACCGGCCATCGCCTCTTGTGTCGCTGGCCACCACTACCAATTGCCCGTAGCTGGCCACACTGCCGCCAATGCCGGCCACCGACCGCTACCTTTTTGCACATTACATTGCATTCATTTTACTTAAACAACAACAATAAGCCTTTATCCCACTATGTGGGGTCAGCTACATGAATCTTTTTTCGCCATTGTGTCATGTGAATAGTCAAATTTTCATTTAAATCTAATGAAGAAAGACCATTTCTAATATTTTCTAACCACGTCTTTTTAGGTCTACATCTACCTTTCTTAACATAAATCAAATCTAATACATCTACTTTCTTAATAGGGTTATTAGAAGGTCGTCGTTTTATGTGACCAAACCATCTAATATTATCTTCTACCAGAGCTACTCTAACCTTTTCACGTATATGCTCATTTTGTATCCTGTCTCTAAGAGTAAAGTCACTCATCCACCTGAGCATCCTCATCTCTGCAACACTTAATTTTATTCTTCTCTTTTAATGGCCAACATTATGCACCATAAAGCATTGTAGGTCTCACCACCATCTTATAGAATTTTCCCTTAAGTTTGAGGGGGACTTTTCTATCACACACCAAGCACAATGCATTCCTCCACTTCAACCATCCACTTTGAATTCTACTAATAATATCCCTATCTATTTCACCATCACACTGAACAATAGACCCAAGATATCTAAAACGTGTACTCCTATTAATGACTTGATCGCCCAAAGTCTCAATCCCCCCACTAGATCTAACTAAAATTACACTCCATATATTCATTGTTAGATTTACTCAAATGAAAGCCTTTAGACTCTAAAGTTGACCTCCATAATTCAAGTTTACATTCAACTCCCTCTCTAGTCTTATCAACAAGAAGAATATCATCAGCAAAAAGCATACACTAGGGTACAACCTCTTGCAAATGTCTAGTAAGAATATCCATGACTACAGCAAAAATATATGGTCTTAAGGTTGATCCTTGACGTAATCCAACTAAAATAGGAAAATACTTGGTCAAACCATCTTGTGTTTGAACACAGGTACATCTCTTGATACATATCCTTAATGACTTGAATATAAGAATCATTAACCCCTTTCTTTTCTAGAACTCTCAATAGCACTTCTAAAGGAACTTTATCATATGCTTTCTCTAAATCAATAAATATCATATGTAGATCCTCCTTGTTCTCTCTATAATTCTCCATCAAACTTCTCAATAAATGTATAGCTTCCATAATAGACCTACCCGGCAAGAATCCAAATTGATTTTGAGAAATATTAGTATCACACCCCAATCTATGCTCCATAACTCTCTACCATAGTTTTAAAATACGATGCATTAATTTAATTCCTCTATAATTCGTACAATCTTGTGCATCACCTTTATTCATAAAAATAGGAATCAACACACTCATTCTCCACTCATCTAGCATCTTTTTAGTCTTCAAAATAATATTAAAAAGTTATAGGTTTAAATCTATGAAAATTTCAAATAGCTGCGTGCCCACAAACTTATCAATGGATAAATTGTATACAAACACGGCTATAGTAATTATTAAATCCTAACCATAAGCATTATCTTTTGCATATGTTTTCAGGTTTTACAACCAAATAAAGTAAATTTTTGTGTGCTTAATAGTCTTTGATCTGTAAATTCTTATTGCTTTTGAGTGATTCACATCCACTACATCATTCTAGTTATATTAGGAACCTTAGACCCTTGAGTGTTCTACATCACTATAGACTATGAAATTCTACAAGTGATGATGAATGGTTACATCAACAAGAAATTCAATAATTATGCCCAATTTTGTTAGACGAATGTCAACTAAATTCATCATAACTGAATTTTTTAAAGTCCAACAAATTTGATGTGGATCTTAATGTTTACAACCATAGTAAAAATTATATATTTGCACTATGAGTTTATAACAATCATGTTGAAATTTAAATTTGAATTTCTAATATAACTTTTGATTGTAATAAGTTAATTGTGTCAAATTATATTTACATGTTGATGATGTTATCTTATTGCTAAGGCTATTGTTGTCCAATTAATAAGTCGAGCAAAATCAATAAAAATTATAATTCCTTGGTTGAGTGAAGTTCGTTTCAAATTTATGTTTCTATTTAGGCATTGTATTTTTTGTTGCCCTAGTTCCTCGACTATGTTGAGTTCATTATTTCATTTCTATTTTTATGATTCATTTCTCGTGATTGTTATGATAAAAACCATTTGAAACTTTAACTAACTATATTTTGCTTGACTTGTGAGGTCATTTGAGGAACTCTATCATTTGAGACTACTTAACAGGGCTATACTGAGTGGTTTCTTTTGGTGTTTTCCTTGAGCAATTTTCTTTGACTCTGATTGGGATTTATAAAATACATATGTAAGGCGTCTATATAAGATACTTGTGTTAATAAAAATTTGCATTTGGATGATCAAATCCTTATACTTTCGAGATTTAATTTATTGCAGAATGGTGAAGTTTTCTTTTAAGTGACATCTTCTCCATTTCTTTTTCATTCTCTTCTTCTAACAATTTTTAATTATTAGTTGAAAGTATGACTAAATTTTTTAAGATTTGTATAATCTAAATTTCTTTCTTTTGCATGAAATTTCAATCATCTGTGTTGCTACATTAATTGCTAGCAGTAGGCCAAAACTCTTTTAAGCTTGATGTCAAATTTTACCATTTACTTTTGTTTTCATCGAAAATAACAAATGTTTTGTTAAAGAAAACTAGAGTAACATTGAATATTAGATCCAAATTAGAAACCCTAGACCCCTCAAGTGGAAATTTGATGAGAAGATAGAGGAAAAAGCAAAAAGGAAGGGTTGTGCCAATTGAAATAATATTGCTAATCAAGCCCAAAGAAACATAACATGTTTTAAAGCACTGGCTTCATGAACACAATCACTATTGCAACAAATGAACATATAGGCTAGCAAATGTTCATATACATTACAAATTATTCAGGTATTGTGGCATGATGGTGTCCCATATAAGCCCAAAGAAGATGACTGAAATGTCAAGTTAATAGACTACTCACCGATGAAATAATACTCCACTGCTAATAATGCTACAAAAAAAAATTCATTTCATGCATTGTATGTCTTAATAACACAAGCAAATTCCTTTAGAAAAAAGAAAATCATACCAGTTGTTTACAGGTCAAAAGCATCCCTCAAACTGTACTCAGAAACTCGAAACATTGTTAACAAGGTGTACTACTGCCTTCTTTGTCTCTTTATTCTCTCAAGGGCACCTAAAGGAGCATTCACCCCACTTTCCTCAGAACCAGCAACTTCCTTCTGATCTACAGTGACTTTGTGTGCCAATTCTCCAAAGATAGTAGCAGGGACATCCTTTTGAGCTATTTCAATTTTTTCATCATCTGAATCACTTTCTTCTGGCAACTCTATATCCTCATTGTTAGCGTTTACCTTCTCATTGTTAGGCTGTGACTCAACTCCAGCGCTTATGAAGTTCATCATTCTGCTTCCATCTTTAGCAGACAAGTTAGCAGAGGAGGGAGCCAATTGTCTTTCTAAAGAAGCCATTTCATCTTCAGGAACTCCGGCCCTCTTAAGAGTGTCCACTGCTTCCTCTAGGTTCAATTTCTGATCTTTTTGCATTAAATATTCAGGAAGGATCAAATGAGTCTGCAAAAGGTGGATGATAAAATAAAAATAAATATGAGTTTCATGAACATCATCAAATATCGGGAAAGATGAATCTTTAATAGGCAAGTAATAGAAAGTAAAATAAAATGATTAATATCATTAACATTACAATGTCAACGGTTTCATGCAATGATGGCAACTTACCTGGCTAAAGCTAGCTAAGACACTGCGTTTGACACGAAGCATCTCCCTGAATGTATCCTCATTACCATGTTGGACTTCAAAATCATTCCACTTCTTCCAGAAATCAGAATCAGAACGTGGATCAGCAAATTGTGATGCAAACACAAAAACTGCACGAGCCCGATCAATCTCTCCCAGATTCCTCTCAAGTTCAGCGTACTTCATGCACATCGTTTTAACAGCATTATCTGGAAGGCCAGACTCAATGGCTTGCTGCAAAAAACACAAAAAATGGAAGTTAGAACATTTAAGAAACAAGTCTATCGCAAGATACAAAAATAATAAAGTATATTCCAAAAAAAGAACTAATTACAAGGCTAAAGGATAAGATATCATGAAATTTGCAGTTATTTTCTCAGACTAAAGATGGGAACATAAACCGTTAATCTTCCTTTAATTTAATTGGGTTATGTTTTTCTGTTAAACCTAGACAAATTTTAAGACATCTCTCAAATGGAAACGTCATATGTATTCAATGTGTTTACCTAAATTCCTTACAATGAGAGACTGCTGTAACATGAAACTGCTGAATATGAAGGCAAGAAGCTTACCTCATAAATTTCCCTTGTTTTTGGAATGCCAAAAATTTCAGCAGCACGAGCTATGTAGATCTCATACATACTAAGCTTTTCACCATCAGAGACAGCTTTTACAGCTTGGTCATAGACTTTCATTGCCCGTTTCGCTAGTCCATAGTCTTCCTCCAGTTTAGCATATTGCAGATATAATGGCTTCACATCTTGTGCAGGTGCCTAATGGAAACAAAGAATGTATCATGGAACTTTTGTGTGAAAAAGTTTGACTCAACAATCATGAATTATGTTTAACTGAAAACTTCTAGCTTACCATAACAAAGAAGTAGAGACACATAACTCCAACATGATTAAAATTTCAGAGGAAAGAAAAGTTGGAAAACACCTCAGAGGAATAGAAAAAACAGGGGTGTAAACACATAAGGCTTCATGGTAAATTAGGTGCAAATATAATAGTCGTTAATGAACATTAAAAGCATGGACAATAAGGAAAAAAATAAAAATGACAAATTATTTCTTCATAAAGAAAAAAAAAGTAACTACTAATGCCATTTTGGAACACAAGACGTGAGGAAGACTAAAAGTTAGATGACTACAGCTTGACCAACAATTTCAAACTAAAAGAACTGGACTTAGTCCATCAGACAAACAAACAATCATTACAAAGAACCATCGAAAATTAAAGCACCTGTGCGTGAATGCTATTTCACGTAAAGTTTTACAGTAAAATAGAAAAAGTTCATATGATGGAACAAATCTAGGTTAATGCAATTAAAAAGGGAATTAAGGCAAAAATATACACACATGATATAAAGCATAGTCCAAATAAAATACAGCACCAGCCCAAGAACTAAATATCACTAACAACATCAAGAACAAATTTAATTAGCAGCCGGTGATGAACAATAGAAGCTTGATGCTTTTATTTGCAAATTAATAAAAGACACTGCTTTTTAATGCTTATGCATAATGAATTGTTCGTGCTGTAACATAAGAAAAACTGAAATTATTGCACACCTTTTCAATTGCATGCTCAAAAAGCTCTCTTGCCCGCTCTAGCTTGGTCTTTCCATATCTCTTGACAAACTTAGAGAGGTATGTGACCCATATATCTTTCACATGAGGGTACTTAAAGATCTTGACGCCTCTTTCATACACCTTAAATGCATCTTCAAAGTACTTGTGCTCCTAGTAGCATGAAAATAAAAATTAGTAACTTCAATGGCAGCCATGTTAATTTTAAAGCAAAAAATATTATACCTCAAGAAGAAAGGCATAATTCAGTATGATTTGCGGTGTAGCAATCCTCAGATCAAGTATTCTCTCATACACAGTACGTGTACTTTCCAGCGTTCCTAAACTCTCTTCCAGATCCACGTAAAAGCTCCAGAGTCTCAAAGACTTGTGCAACCTCATCTGTGCAGGCTCATTACCATCCGCAGCAACTGCATTGAGGCAACATTATAATCAGGAAAGCAAATAATACTTTTGATTTCTCCATAAGCTAAACCATGGTACCATCCGAGAACATTGCACATCCAGTAAGAAAAAGTGAGAATTAGAAACAAAATGATGCCAGCAGTCAGTAGGTTACCTCTTCTTTTGACCTCAACGGAGGGTTCTGCAGTAGATCTTCTCATCAGCTCAAGTGCTGCCTGGAAATTCTTGTGCCTCAGCTCCATCTCAGCCCACTCACACCAAACACTTGCCAGATTGTCAACTGTCTTGTAGTTGACCTGCACAGCCTTGTCAAATATAACTCTGGCATTCACCAGATCATTATGGTTCTCATACAACCGTGCAAATGAAACCCACAATGTGTGAGGCTTCCCCACTGCCTTCATTGGGTCCACTGTCCTAACTGCTTCAGTGAAAGTCAAGATCTGCTTAGTGGGATTTCCCTCAAAAAGCTTCACCCGCCTGCATAGTAAATGAATGATAATCAAATAACTATCAAACAAATTAATATTCAGAATTCAGACAAGTCTGCGCTTAACTGAAGGAAAATGAAGCTTAGAGAAAGATGGCTGATCACCTGTGCCACTGCTCTACATTATGTGGGTTCTGCCTTAATAACACACTGTTCAGCAGCTCTGGCCGACGATCAAAGAGACTCTCAAGCCTCGCCAGCCTAAGATCAGAATCGTCATCATCATTTAACCAGAAATCTTCAAGAAACTTCTTTGAAAGCTTGTCGATTCCATTATTATCACCGCCTTCATCGCCATCACTGCCATCTGAGCCGTTTTCGGTTGTCTCAATCTTAGCAGCGAGGGCGCTCTGCTCAAACTGGGCATAAGAGTCGAAGATGACGGAGAAATCTCTGACAGTGACAACACTTGCGAGGCCCTCCTCGAAGACATCGCGTGCCTTCTCATAAAGGCTGCGGCGGACGTAATAATCAGCAAGAGAGGTCCATAGGCGACCGATCTCATCGGTGTACTTTCGGATCCCCCCGCGGATGATGGCGTCAACCTTGAGACCGGATACCTCCGTAGCGTGGCGTGTGAGGAGGTCACAGAGCTCAAGCCAGAGCTGGTGGCGGTTCTTGCCCTTAATGGAATGGAAGGAATCGTCGTTGAGGACGGATGCTAGGCGCTCGGAAGCCTCCTGCCAAAGCTGGGAGCGGAGTAGGAAGTCGATGAAGTCCTCAATGTGGGAAGGGTCGAAAAGGAGATAACGACGGTAGACGCGGAGGGAGGTCTCCACGGGGACGCCGGGGAGCGAGACAAGAGTAAGATACGGTGACCATATGCGGTCGTGCTGGGTGACTGGCAGGGCGCACAGGGCACGGTCGAAGGTGCGGCGAGCACGAGTGATGAGGCGCTGCTCGGTAAGGGAAGTGAGGTACATGATCCAGATGCGGGGCATCTTGTGCATGGTAATCAGGGCACGTTCGAAGGTGTTGTTGAGATGGCCGTAGAGGTCGTGGGAGATTGGAAAAGAGCGAACGCGGTCAAGCCGCTCCCGTAGATAGGCTTGCCACAGCTTGTAGCTCCCCGGTAAGGCCTTTAGGGCGCGTTCGTATATGACGCGGCGTTTATCGAACGGCGCATCGGCGCGGGCAACAAGGTAGCGCCACCACAGCATTAGGTTGAAAGGGTTGCGGAGGATTTCTTCTTCGTAGGGGAGGTCATCCTCGGATGGATAGAGTTCCGCAGATATGGGCACAGCTTCCTTCGACGTCGAAGGCGATGGTTCCGCCATTGTTGAGGAAGAAACTGGAAGAGGATGAACGGAAGACTGAAGAGTTTAAACCCTAGGGCCTGAATCGCCTGATACGTCGAGAAAGTCTTACTTCCTAGGGGAGTTTAATCGATAAGATAACCTGAAATTAAAAAAAAAAATTAAGGAAATCTAATTTAGTAGGCCAATGTTAGGAGTTTGATAAATATATCCGTTATTTTATTTTTTTAAGAAATATATTCAAAAAATAAATAAATTCAAATCAAGTTAATTCAAATTTGCATATTTATGAATTATTTATTAAAATTAGTCCTACCAAATTAATTTGGCTCAACTTAAAAGTAAAATCAAACATCAATTCTCATATGATTCTAATATATCCAAATCAAATTCAAATCTAGATCAATGAAGCTCATTAGGGTAGAATTATTGATGCGACATAGAATTTTAATATGGATATTTATTAGGGGCTCTCAAGTGAAGCTACGGTTCATTAGGAGATTGCGAACAAGAGCAAATGGGACCAACAAAACTAGGGTTTACTAAGGGTTCGCAAATGGGACCAATGAAGTTCGGCGCTCATGGACAGAATCACTTCCCAAACAAAAATGATTTCACAAAGGGAGGACATACTGATAGGACTGATACTGTTAGGGAAAAAGACTTCGTAATAAGAGTGTAAGGGAAAGCAATTACAAGAACGACGGCATTATGGGCTCTTTATGGATGACATCTCAAGATAACGCAAAATAAAAGAATGTTAGAACCCAGTTAAAAACTTATTTGAATCATGTTATAATAAGGTCAATTAAGGTTTTGAACAAGGTTTGATTAAACATAGATTGACCCCTTATTCAAACTAAAGTCAATTGTTTTTTGAACCTCGATTTGAAGAAGTTTAAATTCTAACCAAATTGAACCAAATTTGCTTGTTGCAAACTCCAATAGATATTATATGCATATGAAAGAGAGGCAATTTCATCCAAAATAAAGTTTCATTTATATTTATATGAGACATTAAACAACAAGCATAATTCTCTAGTTGTAAGCATTATGAAATATATGAAATTAATTTTCTAAATAAAATTAGAGAGGTTTTTACATATATACTACCTAAATTTTAAGTATTTAAGTATCTAATAGTTTCTATTTTGCAAGAAGGGTAAGCCAAAGAAATCAACACTATTACCTACATGGTTCGATAAACATCGGCCACATATCTAAACAATCATAAGAGAGCCACCAATTAAAAGATGATCATCGCATACATAGCACACCAACTCTCTAATAACGACTAATTTTTAATATAATATTTTAGTAACTCAGTTACATCAAAATACATTCATAAAAATATATAATTCACTTTAAAAATAATATTTTTATATGATACAAAGATTTGAGTGTCATACAAGTAAATTTCTAAGTTTTGGATTTATATATATAAATACATATGAAATATAGGTATGTATGAAAATATTAACAAAAAGTAGGGGGATTTATATAAATACTATATAATTTTAATGTACGTACATATCTAATGCCTAAAATTTTATATTCACTTATATAAATTTCCAGTGTCTCAAGCACATCTTTTATTGTATGTTATTTCAACATATCACACTCTAATCATTTTTCAATTATAATGTTTATAATAGAGATTGTGGAGTGTATGAGATCAAATGCATCATGCACTTAATTTCAAAGAAGATTTTACTTGAAATTACAATTGATATCATACAATTCTTTTTTGACCTCATTTCTGACACATACTTTCTTTGGGAGAGATTATTAGGTGCGGAGTGCGGATGGAGAGAACTGTCCGCACAAGCATTGTTCGGCGCTAGGTACCCGCACTCGATACCGCTGGGTACCGCTAAGTATCCAGTGTTTGTGCGGACGGTGCGCACTCCACACCTAATAATTTTTCCTTCTTTGAAGTCATCTATGTGCTTCGTATGGTTCCATGCACACAAAAAATTTATTCTTATAAATTTTTTTGTTCACGTGAAAATGTTTGAACTTAGTTTATTGGGAAATGAATTGTGCGATCACGTTAAGATCATCAAGACAAATTGAATAGGCTATTTGCGCCCATCCAAATTAGGCTTTATTTGCAATGTGTCAAGAGATAGAATATATAATCATTGAAACATTAAATACCTAAACATATTTGATTTAAATTTGTTAAAATATATTATGATTAACTTATACATGTTTATATTAAATCTTATGAATATTTATTTATTTTTTTACTTTTTATTTTATTACGATAAATTTTCTATATGAAGAAGATGAAATTTGGACCATTCATTTTTTATCGAACTATCCATATCTCATTAGACGAATAATCTGATTTGATCTATACACGTGTGATACAGATGAATCATCCCCCGATTAGATCACAATAATCCATTCCAAACCATGTAGATTAGACAGATGTGATCCATATTGATGTGATTAAGTGGAACCACGCATATGCTCTTATGAATATGTGGATGACCACCACCGCTAGCTAACTAATGATTACCAATCATTACGCCAAACCAGACAGCTAATCCTGTGCTGCCACATGTCTGATCACCATCACATCTTCACCACAACCACCATTTAAGTAAAATTCATTATTAAATTTAAAAATAAACATAAACTTTAAAATTTTATAAGAAATTCATTTATGAACCAAATTTAATGATCTTGAATGATATGAAACTAGGGTAATGAGATCTACATTTAAAAAAAATGAAGCAATTTGATGTATATTTAGAGAGTAATTTGAGTTTTAATGCACATTATTTTTTTCAATTACTCCCTAAATTCTTATCTCTTAGGCTCAAATTTGGATAGAGTACAGTAGGGGATGTTCCCTACATCCCCAAATTTTCTCTAGGCTTGGTGGAACACTTAAGTTTTATTATTAATTTTTAAGGTCATGGGTCATTATTTGACCTAAAAACTTTAGAAATTAATTCCTCTCAATGCATCTAGAATTAGTTTATGTTGATACATGGATCACCTCACATATTAATACATCATTTTCCATATCACTATATTATATGTATGCTCTCTTTATGTTGGATGCGAGGGACTTATTTTCATGTTATAATAGGCAAGTCATACCCCCCCGGGCCTCAAGAGAGGATACTTTATTTTGTCAAGGGTGTACATACACCTTAGCTGACTTCTCAACTATGGTATGATTTTTGTAACTTGTCAAGACCTCTCTTTTATTATAATGACTTTGTGACATTTAAACATTATAAAAACCTTAATATTTTTTAGATATTCTTTAAGAATTTTAAAATTTTAAAAAATATATTTATAAATTAGCTTATTTATTTAAAAAATTCTGGTGAAATCCGTTTGCAAAATGAAAACCTAACGGTCCAAAAAATCCCACATGTATCGATAGGTGCCGATTTCTTAAGAAAATTTAATAGTGCCCAAAATTAAATATATTATAAGGTTACATGATGTATCGAATATGATTGTATCTGATCAGGATGTATATTAACCTCTAGATTATTGAGAGGTATTCAGCATGGACTGGTAAGAAGTTGCATTTTAGTATAGCTTTTCATCCATAGATAGACGGATAGTCCGAAAGGACTATTCATGTAATGGAGCATCTTCAAAGGTTACACTACAGGAAAACAGCTCTTTCCGGCGGAAATAAATTCATCACAAATTCCGGCTGAATTTCCGGCGGATTCCCGACGGATTCCTGACGGATTTTTTTTTTGCTAATTTTCGGCACATTTTTTGCTTGGTTTTCCGACTGATTTTTTCTGACAATATTTCCGGCGGACTTACCGACATATTTCTGACGGAAATTAAAAAATTAAATTATACAGATTTTGTTAAATTAACTAACTAATTAAATTATACATATTTTTTTAATTTAAATAAAGATTAACTAACTAATTAAATTAAACAGATTTTGTTAAATTAAATTTACTAAAGTCTAAGTTTTAACTAATAAAAAAAAATACTTTATCAGTTATAGGCTAAATAAAATAAAGTCTAAGTTTTAACAGATTTTGTTTTCTGGGATAGATGGCAGATGGCGCGGATGCTAGGCGCGCAAAGGGGGCGCGGTTCGAACCCCGCCGAAGTCATTCAGCGCCGGCAGGCTCACGCGGGATCTCACGCCGGCGGACGCACTTCAGCGCCGGCGGGCTCACTGCGCGGATGCTAGGCGGGCCGAATTGGGTGCAGCGGACGGGGGCTGGCTTTGAATATTTTTTAAAAAAAATTTCTTTACTTTCCGGCGAAAAAATAAATCCGCCGTCAATATTTTTCCAGCGGAAAATCCGTTGGAAATGCGCCGGAAATATTTTCGGCGTATTATTTTACGCCGAAAGGCCTTTTACGACACAGTCAAACTGACGCAAATATTTCCGCCGAAAATCCGCCGGAAATGCTAATTTCCGACGGATTTTGTCCAATTTTTCGGCGAAAATGTCTGCCGGAAAATGACGTTTTTCCTGTAGTGTTATGTGCTTTGAATTTTGAAGGTAGTTGGGATGATCATATCCATTGATAGAGTTTTCATATAACAATAGTTATCAGTCCAATATAGGTATGGCTTCTAACGAAGTTCTGTACAAAAAAAAAAGTAAGACTCCTTTGAATTTGATAGAGGTAGGAGATATACATGTGATTGGTTTCAGCCTTTATGGATGATACTGCAACAAGGATCTTTGATAAGAGAAAGGTTGAAAAATATACAAGATAGATATAGAAGTATTATAATCAGAAACATAGGTTGGTTGAGTTTTAGATTGGTGGCCTGCTTTATGTTAAATTCAGTCTTACTAAAGGTGTTAGTAGATTTGGGAGAATTAAAAAAGCTATCCAAGGTACATTGGACCTTTTGAGATCCTTGAGCTGATTGTAGTTTTTGCTTACAGGTTATTATTATCTGATCATATATCGATATACACATCGTGTTTTCATGTATTTTCTTGTGAAAATGGGTGTCTGAATTT